>VZTR01023378.1:48902-86631 GCA_013400775.1 Chaetops frenatus | reverse complement strand
GGGGGGGGGGGGGGGAACCCAAAGACACCACACCCCACACCCTCCGGATACTAATTAGGTTATGGCAAAAATACTTTGTGCAGAGTGAGACACTTGTACTCGGCACAGCTTTCAGGGCTCTCCCTGTTAAAGCAGTACAGCTGATCACAGGTACCACCTGCTGAAAACAAAGCACACCTTAAGTGTGTCCAGTACGCCTCGGCTCTTAAAAGTCTGATACAGCCTTTTCCGGAGTTCCTCTTGGGACAATGTCTCCCTTTCAACCGAAGCCATCCTGACCTGTTACAACACCAAANCGGGACCGTGCGGGCCAGGCCCCTTCTCCCCCCTTGCCCCCCTCTCCCCCTGTGCCGCGGGCCCCTCTGGGGACTCTCCCGCGGAGTCCGGCCCTTCCCCCGGGGAGGCCGGGGTTGGCGGGGCGGGTCGGCCTTTCCGGGCACCTCTGCAGTGCCCGGGAATGGAGCCGTGGGATTGTCCCACGGCCGCTGTGCGCCAGGGAGGAGGCACCCGCTGACCTTCCCTTTTCTGCTGCCTGTGAGCAGGGCTCGGGAAGAGAGAGGCGAGGAGGTTCCGCAGGGGCGGGTGCAGCGCGTTACGCCTGGGATCGCTGCGTCCGGGTCACTGAGGCTCCCGGGGAGCAAATCATCTGTGAGCAGGGCAGGAATTGGTTTTAGTTACCTAGGTTCACTTCCAGGTCCACTTCTCAAGGATATTCTCCGGCTCCCCCAGAATCAGCGACCCCAGAGTCGGTCAGGTTGGGAGGGAGCACAGGCATCTGGCTCATCCTGCTCAAGCAGGGTCAGCCTGGAGCACAGGGCCCAGGATTGTGTCCAGACGGCTCTGGAGTAACTCCAGCCTCTCTGGGCAATCTGTTCCAGTGCTCAGTCACACGTACAGCAAATAAGTTCTTCCTCGTGTCCAGGTGGAACTTACGGGCATCAGTTTCTGCCCGTTGTTTCTCATCCTGGTGGTTGGCTGCGCCAAGAACAGCTTGGCTCTGTCCTCTTGATGGGCATACCTTAATGTTCATCTCTCTTTAACCTCTGGTAAACATGAATGGGAGCACGTTGGCTGATTTTAAGGAGCTCTTCTACATGGATGAAGGGTTTGTATAAAGACACATCAGCATGTCTGTCTTTTTTTGTAAGGAGCGCTGTTTTGAAGAATGTCTGGAAGCTTCTACTTCGTGATAGTTGGTCATCATGATAATCCTGTATTTGAAATGGAATTTCTGCCTCCTGGAAAAGTAGAGTCGAAGGTGTGTTTTTCCCCCTGTGTACACTCCTGTGCTACTTTTATAATTTTACAGTGTATTAGAAGCATGACCAGCATGTTGCTAAAAGTAGTATCTCCTGTTTTCTGGGGTTTTTTTTAACAGAAATTTTGTCAATAGGGAGTAGAACTCTGGATTTCCCAAGTCTCCTAAAAAATCTTTGCCAGATTATACTAGTTCTTCACAAAACACAGCTTCCTTAAATATTTCCTGCTGTATTTTATAGAATGTATATCTCAGTTTTGCTTTGGTAATTTCTTCTAGTGTGTAGACGTTTTATAATAGCTGTTCATTGTTTGATGTCTCTTAAGGCATTTATATACAGTAACAAGGTAAAGTAAGGAGCATAAATTTGAAAGCTCTATTCAGTCGGTTTTTTTATGCTATAAAATGCCTAATTTTTTATTCATCTTCATTAGTCATACTTGCTTTTAAGTAAGGAAAGCTAAAAACTTATATTGATAAATAGAGACTTTGAAAATGGGAGAAAGACACTACTGCTAAATAAGTAGTGTTTCCAGAGGGAAAAGAACAATTCTATCCATAAGTGGTATTGCATCAAAGGAAAAATAGACTGAATTCAGAATAAAAGTGCATGGATCTGTGAGTGTATCCAAAACTGGAAGTATATGCTGTCACTGATTGGAACTGCATGGCATCATCTCTGTTCTAAACTAATAAATAAATAAGGCTACTCGGACTAGACTTTGTGTGCAGATGTGTAAAAGCTGATTTGAGGGAAAAACTGAAAGGTGAGAGTAGCAGTAACAGCATCCTGTTAGTATGAGAAACAGTACTAAACAAAACTACCTATTTTTCCAGTCTCATAAAAGCTTCCAGTGTGGTTTTGTCCTGTATCTCTTCTTGGCAGATGTCCTCTGGTGTCCTAGATTGCCTACAAAGTACACGGGCCAAACACTGTGATCAGTCTCGTGTTTATTATAGGAAGATATGCAATTTACATTTGCAGGCATATATTTAATACTAGTTGCAGGATGTTTTTCTGCACTAGGTTTTAGAAAAAAGAAGACCCCAAAACCAATAAAACATTCCTTTTTCTAGGGAAACATGAGAAAAACAGAATCTTTAGGTGATTTTATCAGCATACCTGCCATCTGTATCTCTGTTTTCCCCATCTGTCCCCCAGCTTTTACACATTGTAATGGGTCAATTTCTGCCAAATCTGACAGAGATGTTATAGTCCAGAATATGCTATATTTTATGTATGCTATGTAAATACCACAAAAACAGATGTCTGGAAAGAAAAGAAAAAGACATACGAGGGCCTCTACTGTGGAATAAGTTAGCAGTGGGAGTTTGCCCATAAGTAAACAAAAGAATTCATGCATGAGTTCATTCCTGAGATATAAATACAGGCTTTACTGACTTTGTTGCTCTCAAGACTGGTTTTGTGATGATCTTTTTATTATGACCTCTTGTCCCTTGAAACCGAATATCATGACAACATATACTAGTTTCATTTAACTACAGGATGGCACATGTGACAGAAAAGCAGGGCATATGTAACATTATGTAACTTCAACACTGGTTCTGTATCAACTTGACCAAGTTACTGTCTATAAATTCCTTTCACTGAGTTACTTATGTACTGTCTTCTGGAAATGCATTAGGATGATCATCGCCATCTCAACCAGTTCATTGCCCATGCTGCCCTTGACCTTGTAGATGAGAACATGTGGCTTTCTAACAACATGTATTTGAAGACTGTGGACAAGTTTAATGAATGGTTTGTTTCTGCTTTTGTCACAGCTGGACATATCCTTCCCTATTCTCTTTTCTTATATTTCTCTAAGAAAAGCCTTTTCCCAGAAAGAGGTAAGTTAGATAAAGTGAGTTTGGAACAGATTTCTCTGGCTATTCACTATTGTTAGAGTCATCAGCTTCAGGAAGAACTATGTTGGGAGGCACAGCAGCTGGGAACAGTTGGAAAGGTGGATTTTTACCTTTGTAGGAACCAAAATAGCATAGTGAAATGTAGTACTCACATGGAGTAAAGAGGTATGAGAGGCTCTGAGCAAGCTTGTATGATTCCCTGTTCTCACCCCTTTGTGCTAGAGAGAAGTGGCAGCGAACATGCCTGGTGTCAATCACTCCAATGGTAAAAATGCAGTGCCAAGGCTTGATACTGAGTACAGGCAGTCCCGGAGCTGTTTGTTGTGTGAAACATTTCTTACACATAGCAAGTAACATTGTCATTTTAACTTCAGGGGTATATGGCAGAGGTGCAGACAGCATCATCCACATTCAGAATTATATCGTTATAAAAAGAACAACCTTGGATAGAGAGGTGATTATTTTCAAAGAGGGGGATGTTAAAATATAAAGGTAATACTTTCCAAATTTCATTGCTTCAATTACTTCTTTATATGCCTCCTCCTATGAGTCACTGCTATTTCATGTACAGCTAAACATTTTAGGTATATACTGAATTAGGTGTAAATGCTGATTTTAGGATATGTTACATGTCTTTTCTCTGTAAAAGTTTTATTCTCCTTAATTATTGTACATATGAGATTTATAATGCTTCATGATGTAAGGCAAGAAGATGGAATTAAGAACTTCTTTACTGATGTATATGAGTTGTATATAAAGGTAAGAACTCATTTTTTATGGTCTTGCTGCAGTACTTTTAAGTGTGTTCTGCTGTTCATGCTCAGGCACAGCTGTATTAGCATGTTTTCTCTTGGGAGCCTGTATAAGCACCTGTGCAGTCCATGTCAGCCAGAGCTGGTAACATGACACAAAGGCTGTATTTTCCATTAAACATAATAGATTTTTCAAAATTGTTATAGACTGTTGTATTTTAGACTTCTTCACTTGAGTGCAGTGATATTTTGTAGGATAGATTGGAATGGTTTGGGTAGGAAGGGACCTTAAAAATCATCTGGTTACAACTCTCCTACCATGGGCACAGACACCTTCCACTAGACCAGGCTGATCAAAGCCCCATCCAACCTGGCCTTGAACAACTCCAGGGGTGAGGCATCAACAGCTTCTCTGGGCAAGAGAACTTGTGGGGAAAGTTTTTGTGATGCACTTTGTGGTAGTATGGTGTGATAATGATTGTTCTACAGAGCCTGGTAGCTTTGCTCTCACAACACATAGCCCTTGTTCTCAAATCCTGGTGGTACTTCCACTAGATGAGGTCATGGCAAACAGTCATGGGAAGCATCACCATCTCAGCCTCCCATGGGCACTCAAATGATCCCGATTTCCACTGGTGAGATGGATTTTTTCTGAGGAGCTGGTCCTAGGGGATGGCTCTGCACATGTATGGGAAGAATGCAAAGGCTGGAAAGCAAGGACTGTTCAGGAGGTCTGTGCTCTTAGTGGCAGGAAATAGGCTGAAAGCTAGTACTAGGTGTCACCTGAAGTGACATTTTCCAGGGCTGGGCATTTTGCTTACTGATGGGTTTTTCTTCTTTCCCTAGTTTGCAATGAATCCATTTTATGAACTCAACACTCCTATTCGATCTACTGCATTTGAAAGGAAAGTCCAGTTCCTTGGGAAGAAACACCTTTTAAGCTGAATAAATAAATTTCCTGAGTGAGTGCATTTTCCCTACTTTCCTCATTGTTTGAACTGTACTTCTGGTTAGTCCCCTGCATGTATGATACTCATCTTCTGAAGACTAGTCAGTCTTGGACTGGATGCTGAAGCAGCTTTTTCTTTTGCCGATATAGATAAGAACAGCCAAGCTTCTCTGGTTAAAAATGTGTATCTCAGGAAGTTTCCATTTATGTGGTACGAAAATAAAGTTCTAAACTGTCAGAGGCTGCAGAGGTACAAAAGTAGAAACTGAGACATTATGTGTTAATGCATATGCAAAGCATAAGCTGCTGACACAGGGTGGCAGGAAATCGGACCTAAATGCAAAAGATGGCACCAGTCATCTGGTGGGCATTCTTGACTGTTTGGCCGAAGTGGTTAATTGTATTATAAACTTTCCTACTTGTATTCCTTCAGTAGAGAACTCACTCTGCAGACTAACATTACACTTTGTGGTATCAGGCCTCTATTTATTAATGTGTAATTGTATGTATATAAAGTGCTCAATAAAAAATTGATAGATGAGAAAAGCTCTGTCTCCAGTATTCCAAGGAATTTTGAGAAAACCCCTTTAAGTTTAAAAGTGTGTAATTTCAAGGTTTCTATATATTTAGTGCAATACATATTTACCTGCAGTGTTGCATCAGTGAATGAAGTAGATCAGAACAGCCAGATCTGCCCTGACATTAATTCTAATTCACACACAAAAAAAACTCGAAATAAATTTATGTGCTTAAATCCCTGGTTTTTTTCCTGTTATTTCTGCAACTACTGAAATTTTATTTTTGTAAGTAAATTTAGAGGAAGATCTTTGAGGTTTCAGAAAGGCATTATTTAGCCTGTCTGGCTCCTATTCCATTTTAAAATGTTTTAGGAACCATTTTTTAAAACTTAGTATCATTCCAAACCAGTAATTTCTAAATAGATCATATGGCATATATATACCTAATACTTTGCTTGGGTTTACAGTTGTAAGTATTCTGTTCCTTTCTGTAGCAAATCTGTATAAGCTATCTTCTTGTACTTTTTTTTAAAATGTCTGAAAAGTAATTTCCAAAGGAAGTGGCATACTGTTCTAAGAAGTATTTTGCATAGTCTGTATAATTAAGGGGGCACATGTGTATGTACTATTAATGCATAGTCAGTCATTATTTCTGCACTTACTGCTAAGCTGTCACTGTAAAATGTTCCATGAGAAAAAAGAACATGATAAGAAGTTGCAATATTTACCTTAAATAAAACACTGAATGATGTAGTATGGATGCCTACTGAGTATACTTAAAGTGATTTAGAAGAAAACAAGATAACCACAGTAACACTGCCTGGTGGCCTGGCCAGTGAAGATGGGAATACTTGTCTTTGCAATGTTATTGCATACAAACTACATTGTACAGCACTTTGATATGTCATGTCATTTTATATAAATCAACTTTTTTTTTCTGTATACATGGAAATAACAGAAATGCACTTGAGGTAAAGCATTCTTGATCATATCATAAGGAGCCACTGAGGTACAGTTACTGTTTTCTGCCTCCTCCCCTGTAGCATGACAGTTGGAAAAATACTAGCAGTTAAGATTCACTGAGGAAATACTTAAATTAAATAATCATATACACAGCAGGAAGAAAAGGCTAGGCAAATATGAAGGACTAGTGCTAAGTTTCTACCACTTTTAGAAGCTGCATTTTTTTATAATTGCATTTGTTGCTGCAGTAGGACATTAAAATGAAAGTATTTTCTCCCTTGCCCGATTTCTGAAGGCAGTTAGCCAAATGGTGCCTGTTCTTATGCCTCCTTTACATCTTTCCCTCTTTCCTCTGAGTATAGGAATTGTAGGTGGGAAATCCAGTCTCAGGCCCACCTAGGCTTCATGAAAACAGACTGTTACTGGCCACAGGAACAGAAGAATTATGTCCTAACTCATCAGCTTTGTTGTTTTAGAGTTTGTGGCTCAGGAGCATCGTTTTGTGACAGAACTCTGAAGGCCTTGGCAAGGTAGCTCCAAGTTCTCTGTACGTGGATGAACACTTGTTTATCCTTTAGTTTGTGACTCTTCACAGTCAGCTGAAAGACCACTAGCTGAAGTGATGGATGAAAATTATCTTGTGGTCAGCTAAAGTCACAAATCCACTCCAGGTCTAAAGGCTGCAGTTCCAACATGCTTCAGTGAACAGTTTCTCAGTGAAGAGACACCTCCTTTGCAAGGATTATGTTCCTACCCTTTCAGGGGCTTAAGAGTAAGAATTCAAAACAAAGTCTGTTGCAGTACAAGAAAACAGATAATCTGCATTTTGCAATAAAGGCAATAAAAAATTTATGAGTTAAAGGAACTAGAATTACCTTAAGTCATTCAAAAATCAAGCATAAGGAAATGAGAACATTAGCACAAGCCACCATGAATCAACCTTAATAAATCTGGGCTGGAAATGCAACTCAGACTCCACTTTCTACAAGGTTCTATAACTGTTTAGGTAACCTGTCAGGTGACTTGAGGTAATATCCACTGGAGGTATGGAGCAGCTGTTAAAGCAGCTTATGTAAGCATTGATATAGTTTGCCATAACATGAGTTGTTATCTGTCCGAGGTAGTTTCTTCTGCCCTTTCCCATTCTGCTCTCTGTTCTAACAAGCAGTTTTCAGCAGTCTCACCAACCTGCCACAATAGTAGTTTTTTCTCCTCATTTTACAGGACACCTGGAACTTTGCATACGTGTTAAACAGTATGCTCTGTCAATCTACAGAGCTCCAAATACTGCTAACAGGACCCCCTAATATTTGAGGCGTTAGCTCTTGAAACAAATCAGTGAACTGAAACATAAGGCGCAATGCCTACCTTACATCCATGTGCTTTTACAAAGCACAGAAACTGTTTGTTATTAAGCATTATGATTTTATACCTTTCACCTATAACTGCTTGTCAGAAGATTTTTTGATTCTGTAGGCACTCAGTAGTTTCTCTCTGAGACCAATTCCTGGCCTAAACATAATTCCTATACAATCTTATTTACTACAGCATGTACGCACCCATTCATCTTCACTGGCCACTTCTGTGATTAGTGTACAGTTGTGGTACAGCAGCTCCCAGGGCATGAGTAATACACTTCTATGGGATTATGTTTTAACTTTATTAAACCTACTTCTCAGGTGGAGGCTTGGTAACCATGGTGTTTCACAGAAAGGGGACAGATGGGAAAACACAGATGCCTGGATGCAAGAAAGACCACAGCGGTTCTCATCCTTCATTTTTTTCCTTTTAGCAATCTTATTTGAATGGTATCTCTAGTACTCTAGTCACAGTATCTTCAGCTCCTGTTTTGTTTCAACCTTAATCTCTGCTAAAATGAATGTTAAAGGAAGCTTTAAGTAGTAAGGTAGTAGTTTTACAACAATTTCATGCCACTAGCTTAAGTAGTCCCTAACACAAGCAATCTTCATTTCTAAAGATTTTTGCTCTCTTACCCTAAGATTAAGAGGGATTTAGCTAAGATTTTCTTCACAGATCTTTTCATTCATTGACTAGAAATTAAACATAAGTAGTTCAACCTGTATTTAATTGCCCAGGGACTGAAGTTTAAAACAGTTCTGTTGGCGTAGATGCAGGACTGCAAGCATGAATCGGACTTCAGAATGCACAAAAGATAAGAAGATGGCACTTCTAAGCAGGAGTAGCAGATCTGCAGAGTAATGTTGTCCTGGACAGGTTCAAGCAAGAACAAAATACAGTACTAAGAGCAACAAGAAGGCTTTGTTTTTGCAAGCTTTACTTCCAAATAATTACACCTAGTACAGACTGATCAGATATTTTTAAGATAAAATGCTTGCTGATAATGTACTCTCAAGAAAGGCTTTTCCCTTGAAACAAAAAAGTTGCTGTACAGAAAGCAGTTGTATAATGAATAACATGGCCTGTCCTGCAACCTCAGACATCCTTTCTTAGAGCGCACATGGACATGTGTGCCTGTTAGCAGTCAGATTAGAGATGGAAGCAATAGTGCACTAACCATTTTGCTATTGCAAGGACAGTGGTTACTCTGAGAGCCAATATTGAACAATTTCTTCATACAAGTATTCTACCACTTAAACTGCACCTGAAAGCCTCAAAAACACCTATAGTTTTGTCTGCCTGACTGCAAAAAATACAGTCCATTAAACACAGAATTTGCTCCTGTTCATCATTGTGAAATGAATTTAGTAATATAAAAGACAGTATCTTAAATGTACAAGTTCATATCCTAAAATAGCAATTTAAATAAGGATCAAATTCAGCTCAAACACCATCTATAGTTATATACCTGTATTAGGGCTGAAAGCTGTCAAAATCTACTGTAAGTCAAGAGCTTCCTGAGTTCTGTACGTATTGCCAATCTTTAATATCACAGTGCAGATTATTACTGGTAAACACATTCATAGCTCAGGTTGGAACAGGAACAAGAAGTTTGGAACTTCTAAGGCTGTACACTAGTTTTCCTAAAAAATTGCCATAATATGGGTCCTTTCAAGTGCTATTAAAGCTGACTGAATAAAGCATTTCTTTTTCAAAAACTGTTATACTTCAGTTATTCAAATTCTTCACCTTATTGATCAGAAACATGCTAGAATGGACTTAAGGCAAAGACACACATGAACTTTAAAAATGATCAGTATTTTGCATTAAACCACTGGAAAAATTAGTGCAGCATTAGATTAGTAGATGGGAAAAAATGGGCATTAAATAAGTAGGAAATTTATTTCCTACTTATAAACCTACACAAATTACAGCAACATTAGGCAATTAGAAGACCTGGACATAATTTATATTAACTTATAATAACCACATTAGAGATGAAGTAGCACTCACAGCAAAAGGAATGTAGCGAGACTGAAGTTTAATATCTAGCATTTTTAAGAAACTGACATCTAACGAAACAAAAGTGGAATGCCGATTTCATAAAAATATACACATATAAAAGTATCTTTGTGCCTGAATTCCAGAACAGCTTCTCCAAAGTAGTGCTTCTAGAACTTTCAAGTTTTAATTATATTCAAAGTATTTATCATTTTAATAAAGTTGGCAAATTACATTCTTATATTATTTTTTTATTTGACATCTTCCTAAACAGAAAGCATCACTAATTCAATAATGGGTCACTCATGAATGGAGATTTTTCTTTTTCTCCTCCATGAAAGCAGCAGAATAGTACGATTTTAATACTAGAATGAAACCCATTTGTTATTTTATCTACTATACCTTTGCCATTCTTTTATAGAGCAAGCTAGTTGACAGTAATTTGGCAAAAAGAAATTGAAGTCAACAGCAAGATGAACTGGGTTTCGGTTTCCGATGAAGGTTTACTGTATCTGTTTGAATGAAGTGATCTGATCTATCTTCAGAGGCTAAAACTCTTCTAACAGCTTCTTCAAAGGCTGCTGCAACATTAGTGGCATCTTTTGCACTCGTTTCAAAATAGGGATGGTTGCCATTATTCCTGCACCAGTCTTGGGCTTCTTCTGTGGATACTTGCCTTTCATCGATGTCAACTTTGTTACCCAGTATCACAAACGGAAAACTTTCAGGCTCTTTGACATCTGCATAATAAATGAATTCTTTCTTCCAGTTGCTTAAGTTTTGGAAGCTTTGAGAGTCATCGACACTGAAGGTTAGCAGGCAACAGTCAGAACCTCTATAGAAAGGAGTCCGCAAGCTCCTGAACCGTTCCTGACCTGCTGTGTCCCAAATCTGCATCGTAACAAAATGTCCATCGACTTCCAACTCTTTATTTAAGAATTCCACACCTATTGTATGAAACAGCTGTGCATCAAACTTGTTGGTGACGTATCTGTTCATAAGGGAACTCTTCCCAACTCCACCATCTCCTAGCAGTATTACTTTAAGGAGTGATGATTTTGCTGCCATTGTTACAGGAAAAGATCCTCCTGGTTTCCTAGACCTGTAAAGATTAAGGAAATCATTAAAAAGGAAAATAGTTGTGAGCAGCAAATTTTGCACACATAAATATCTAGAATGTGTTTTAAATTTCTCCAACATCAAGTTTCTTGTACAAAAACAGGACTCCACTACACAGATGAACTGTAGATACATTCCAGTAAGAATATCCACTCAAGAATACCACATTTAAGAGGTGTCTCAGACTGCAGTCTGTATCTAAGCAGTATGCTGCATAAATTACTGCATTAATTACTAAAACTCTTTAAAACTCCCAAACCCTTCAAACCACCCCTCCCTTTGTGCTGAAGGGGTATCATATCACATTCGACAAATGCTATCATTCATTTATGCTCACTGAAAAAGGTTCATGGAAAAAAAGCAGAGTGAGAGAATTTTATAGAGCATGTGCTTTGAACTAGTCACTTCAGTGCTGTATTTTATTACCAAAGTTATTTTTTAAACCCATGTACTAGGAACACAGTTATCTATGGAATAAATGCAAATGCTGCAATTTTTTTTTAGACAAGCATTCAACAGTTCATAGTTTACTCCTTGAAGAACAGCACTGATGAATGGAATACTATTAAAACTACCACAAAAGAAAATTTGTTGTTGCTACTTCAATGATGCTCAAAATGCCAGATACCAAGGCCAAGCCTACACTGACAGTTCAGTTAGGAGGTGTCAACTTCCCATAGTAAAACTGTCAGAAAGTCTAGAAGTGCTAGTGAATAATCTGGCTGCCAGCACGGGGATGGCAAACTAGTGATACCAAAGAAGGCTTTTTAACTGTCAGACCTAAAAACAAATTTAAAAAAAAATCCTTTAGCACTAAAATGACTTGCTCAATAGTGCTTTGTACCCAACCTTTGCCCTCACAACTGTAGTGCCATCTAATACTGTAAAACGGTGTTTTAATTGCTTGGGGGTAAAGTTTCATTTTAGCAAGGGCAAACTGAAGTTTCTGTATGAGAACTGTGTTCCTAAACTTGCCTGATCATAAAAGAGCTCAAAGGCTTCAGCCCAAACAGGCTTCTCTGAAAACAGCATCTATTTAAAATGGAAATGGGTCATAAGTTGCCTAGTCCCTCTCTTTCTTTGAAGGAAGGAATGTGGTCTTGCTAGTTGTAATTAGCATTACTGGCATATACATCACCCACAGTGTGGCTGTAGAATTAGTACCTGATACAAGCTGGTGTGAGAGTCATATGACTCTGTGCTGCCTTACAATCAAGGCCTACAGTTGGAGCAAGAAATTTCAGGAATTCTTTTTATCAGTGACTTTCCATCTTTGAATATTTATTTGCTAGACAATCTACAGTAAGACAGAAGGAGTAGTTTGAAGATGCAACACAAAAAAATTCATAATACAAGGAACTGACTGCTTCCATTAAAACTTTGTTCAGAGCAAGTAATTTAATTAATTCATACTGCATAATTAACAACGTTTATAAAGCCTTAATTCTGTACAGATTTGTATGATAATGTTAAAACTGCATAGAAACTACAAGCAGAGAGTTCATTTACCCTTCAGAGGGCTATGGCTCAGGTTATGAACACATACACTTTAATGCATGTGAAAAGCCTTATTAGAGTCACTGGACGACTTGCGTAAGAGTTGCAGGTTTATGCTTAATTCTTGAAAATGGTCCAGTGTGTTTGTTTATGTCTCCAGTTTCTATATCAATAGATAGGAGCTGCTTCTTAATAAATAATGCTTTCACTGGAACAGAGGGTACTGAATGTTCTCCTGTTCTTCCCTACCAGCACAGGGAACAAGTTACAATTTATTTTTCCAGTCCTACAGAAATCAGAAGCTCCCTAAAATACACAGTGTGCATAAATAACTGGTTTAAGTAGTTCTGACTAGTACTATGCACTCATTTCTTTAGTGTCTGCATTTTTATCAATGGCAGTTATTATCATGAAATTGTTCACAAGGCCACATTTTAAACAATATATATATATATATCTATAAATATAAGGGAAGTGTTAAGAGTATCTACTGCTTTGTGCATCTAAAACCTGCAAAGTTAATTTGCACAGTTTCAACTATGTGGGTAATTCCAGTGAGGTCTAAGAGACTGATGACCATAAAATTAGTTTTACTGGGCAGACAATTACAGACCAACCACAAACCATTAAAAGTGGACCAAACTGGTCCTTTCACATAAAAGCTACAGAAAGAGCCTTCCGTGATGTTGCACACCATGTTGCTTTTCAGGACATTCAGTTTCCACAGCTGTCATGCTAGGCGAGAATTAAGTTTTTGTAAGGTTTTTAATCCAAAATAAGAGAATATTATGTGCAGTCATTTAAATAGATGCTGACAAGCTGTATCT
Source organism: Chaetops frenatus (assembly GCA_013400775.1). Lineage (NCBI taxonomy): Eukaryota > Metazoa > Chordata > Aves > Passeriformes > Picathartidae > Chaetops > Chaetops frenatus. Next base: position 73,519 of record VZTR01023378.1, on the reverse strand, counting down.
GAAGCAGCAAAGAAGCATGTTTAAAAGTATTAACAAGTATTTTTGTTTGAAACCAGCAAAGACTTTATACATTTACAGTTTTATTACGATATAAGGGACTCATCTGCAGCCCTAGAGTGGTATTTTTCAGAACAGTAGGCTGCTGCATCTTTTTTCTGCTTGCACACCTTTAAATAAGTTAAGATTTTTAAAGAGCTCAATTTCTGTAATTGTTTTTTCTAAAGTTATGGACCCTTAGCACTTCAACAAATAATAAAATGATAGAATACTTAAGACACTACAAGAATTAATGTTATTTCTCCTATTATACAATTTATCTGTATAACATGTTTTTTGACAATGTTTTTGGAAGGGATGGTTAAAATACAGTAAGATATTTCTGAAGATTTATTACCATAATTGTTCAGCTTAAATCATCATTCATCATCTGAAAACATAACAAAAGCTTAATTCCTAATGTGCATCTGTTTGTTTCACCCAACACCAGGAATTGCAAGATAGTATAGAATCACAGTTATTTCTTAGCAAGCTACACAATTATAAAAGTAAATATAATTATAAAAGTAAATATAAAAGTAATCTCAACCTAGTAGACAAAGAGTCTGTAACAAGAATATTTTTCCCTCATGTTCTTCAATCATTTCAATATTCAAAGAAAGTCAGAGCAAATAAATAAAAAGCAGCTCCATCTGGTTAATTTTGATAACCATTTCTGAATTGCTTCCACTAACTTAGAAGGATTACAGTGCTTAAATCACTGACTTGAATATTCCTGTTAAAAGCAGGGAAGGTTTTCTACTACATTTAATTTCTAACATGATCATATACCATAACACAAAAAAGTAAATTAATTATTGCCTTTCAGGATGTTCCTTTTAAACACTGAAATGAATTCCAAGTCAAATATTTGAATTCCACCATCAGTCCAAATATTTGCTGTCACAATGAAAGACAAAAAGCTAAGCAACCTCAGAAAAGTCAGTTCGCATTACAAAATCCAGTCCTGCAAAGCTTAGTGAAATACCACTGCCTTGTCTAGTCTATCCATCTAAACTGTCTTATTTTCATACATCTGCTTAATATCTGCCTTTATTTTGAGTGCAAATGCCTCTTTTCCTTAGGTACTGAGGCAGCACTCAAAGAAAAGCAAGATTCTTGGTCAAGAAAACCATAGCAGCAACATAAACTGAAGTCTAAGAGTTGGACCTTTTTTACCATAAAAATAATTTCACAGATTAAGGAGAACCTGCTCACACCAGTGTAGTGAAGGCTGAAGACAAATGCTGAACTCAAGTTCTATGGAAAAACAGTGATAGCCAACACAGTAACTGCATTGTATCTATAATGTCAGCAAACTGCAAACCCCATGTAAACTATTAAGCAAACCAAGTCAATTGAACCACTTTACAGTTTCATTTTTACCACACTGATACCACCCACTGCAGCACATCATTAAAAACCCAAACAAAAAAACGCACACAGCAACTGAAATCTCACCTCCATTCCCCTTTTTTTAATAAGGCACCAAACCTGGATCTGTTGTAATACCACTACTGAACTGCCTCAGCATTTTTAAAGAAACAGATGTAAGAGATACTTCTAATTTCCAGACAAATGCATCTCCACTTGTATTTACTTTCTAACCTCGAAATAAGTGAGAAAATTTGTTTCAGTTATCACTGTCATTCAGTGGTCACTGATGAGCCACCTGCTATACAAACCCAAGACTAAACCTAAAGGTTTTCTTGAGGAGATGTAGTACACTGTCCTTTAACTGAAGCTGTTAAATGTAAAACAGACTCAGGTTTGTTCCAGTCATGTAAGTAATCATGTTTACTTACAAGCTAATATGCCATCAGCCAAGACTTTTGGAAAAAAGGGCCATCTTTGATTTAAGAAAAAGCACTAAAATTCTGGACAAGCAGAATTAGCAGTTCTACAAACCAGCATAACATGACCATGTTTCACAACTTCCTATCCTCAAATTTACACATATAAGCACATCCATTTCAGTTTTGAAGCTTATTCACAATTTTATTTGCTAAGCCACCGCATTTTGTTAAGCCACTGGTATCAGATTAGAAGTTTAAAAGGCACACCACTGCAAGTATTTTGACTGAAAAAAACACTTGCCCTTCAATAGAAATGTAAACTCCCTCCCTCATTAGTAGTTGGTTTTTTTAACACAAACAAAGCATTTGACAATAATTGCCAGGCTAGCATAGAAAACGTTGTTTGTTAGTTATAGTAGCCCATCAAAGAATGACATTAATTGCTTGTCTGTGAAATGCCTGAAAAGAAGTCCCAAGAACTACAAGAGTTGCAGCAGAAAGGGAAGAATCCAAAACCACATAGTCTTCAACACTTACTGTTTGTGGAGTTTTTACATTTCTCAGCCCTCAATCACTACAGTGGTTAAACTTGTTGCCTATAGCAGATCTGCAAGTTTCCAAAAATCTGAAAAGAAAGGACAGAAGCACATTTTCTCACTTTTCTCCCCTTAGCCAATCCTTGTTCTTGTATTTAAGAGCCAGTCAATTAAGTGGCACAAAAATTTTTTTTAGTGCATAAGAGGCCAAAAGCCTGTTTGACCTTAAAACCATTTTTCTCAATTCAAAGGAAAACATACAGATATGAAGTCAAGATACTACAGGCTTTTTAATTTTGAATGTGTTACAAGCAGAGACATTAGTCAGCCTCCAAACTGACCCTCCCCTCCACGGGGCACTGATCTAAGAGCTGTGGGTCAGGAACACCCCTTTACTGACAGCCACTTGTCAGCTGCCTGGAAGCCCTCCAGTCACACAGCTCGACCTACCAAGGTCCTAATAATCTCTTTGCAAGTCTTCCTTCCTGTATCTGTGATTTCACCACTGCACTATGAAGATAACCTGTCAGCAAGTTATTAAACGTCTATCCAAAAGAAAACAGGCTATCTGAAATTACCTCTAGTTGCAAGCAGCCTAGACATGCTTGATCTAATACCAGAATATCACTAGAATTTACCTGTAATTTCTTATATGAACCCAACCTAAAATGAACTGTTCGTTCAGCTGTTGCCACTCATTTGGATACCAAAAAAGCTGTATTTGGGGGTTTTTTTGTAAGGTTGTTTGTAAGTCCTGTGAAGCTCAGGATTCTAGTTCAAACACTTGCCTGGCATGACTCAGGACTATGAAAGAACCAGTGGCCAAGGGAAGGAATCCTGAAGTTCACATAACCCTTGGATCATGAAATCATTCCAGTACCTACTGCCAGATTCACTTCATTTATTCGAACTTCTACCTAGACACAAAGTCAATCAGCAAAATTTGTCAGGAGAAATACCTACATTTATATCTCTGCCAGTTTAATCTTGCGTAAGCCTAACCTTCACCTCCAACCTCATTCCCCAAACTCAAGTAGAACGAGCAAACTTATTTATTCGGATTTAATCAGAGTTGACATTTCTCAGCAGTTCACAGTTAAGCATCTTCTAACTTAAATATTCTATTACTTTCAGCCAACTTCAAAACACCCTTCGGTGCTGCTGCTCCTGGTCCAACATTGCTAACAATGCCTGAGCTATTTGACATTCTCCTTGCAACCTACTTCTCTACTACTGCTTCCATTCTTTCAATAACTTATCCAGCAATTATTTCTGCTCAAATGTGCTCATCTTTCTCCCTTGCATTAGTTTCCCTTTTCCTTCAGGGAATCTTAGCAGCTTCTATTGGTACAAGGCTACCTTGTACATTCATATTCTTCTCAGTATAACTCTTGTGACAAAAGCCCATCCCTAAGGCATTAAGTGGGTTACACTGTACCAGGCCAATACACTGTCTGCTCTGCAGAGAATGAAAACCAAAACACAGAGGAGAATGAACACTATTAAAAAAACAAAACAAAACAAACCCTAAGGACTTCTTACAAGCCTTTTTGCTGTAAAGTTTTTATTCATTGTGAAACGTTTATGTAAAATTCCAAACCTAAGGAGACGGAAGATCTGTTTCCCATGATTTATTACCAAATTGACACAAAATAAAATAAAGCTTGAAATCTAAGTATCTTATTTGACCCTCTGCAATTCTTTTTTCTGCATATTTTCAATTTAAGGAAACTAATCGTGTTTGAGAACTCAAAAGCAAAACAAGGACTGCTAGACCTTTTTTTTTATATATACACTGTCTCCTTTTAACTTTATGGAAAGGTTTTACTAAAGTTAAGACAGCAAAGACAGCTCCATACAACATGAATGAAGAGAGAGAAAAGTAACAGTTATTATAAATTTGATGTTGGTATGAAACACAGATATAGCTGTACCATCCTTTGGTTAGGTTTCTCTGAAAATAACAGTGCTAAAAAAAGAACGTTGTGGATTTATTTTGTGTATGTCTGCTCTCCCTTCAGTCTGCCGTTACAGCTTGTTACCTTCTGAGCTACTAAAAAAGTAATGAAAAAACACTTTAAAAAAAAAAAAGAAAAACCTCCGAAAAAAACCCCCAGTCACACACAGCCACCCTTGCTCTAAAAAAAGCAAGCACTGACAACTTCAGTGTTGCACAACGCTTTAAAGACAAATAAAACCCACATGCTTATTTAGTATAGCTGTAAATTATTGTGGACAAGAAGGAAAACAACACGTAAGATTGGAGGCTTCCTGACAGCTATCTGCAGACAAGCATTCCAATTCCTGAACAAAACTTGGCCAAGGAGTTCCCTACTTACCTGTCCCACCCAAGTTAATAAAACTTAAATGCTCTATATGTATCTAGTTATATGTAACCTTGCTATAAACGCCACTAATGCAAGTTTTAAAAACTATTTTTCTTGCCCTATTCAGTTATCCACTCAATTGTTTTGCACAAGTTATATGTAACAGGGAATGAATTACACCGAGAGCAGCCCATTAGCCACCCAGACGTAAGCGATTCCCAACTCCGGCCCATCCCTATCCCTGCCCTCCCCAGCCATGACCACACCTGAGCCCGCAGAGCCACCTGCCGCCACTGGGAACTCCCCGGCCCTGCAGAGGGGCTGAGCCGAGCCACTGCTTCAAAAAACAAGAACTGAAACACAAGGGCGCCCTGAGCAGGCGGCCCCTCTCCAGCACGGAACCCATTAGGTTGGAAAAGACCTCTGAGATCACCGAGAGCAACCTGTGGCCGAGCACCACCGTGTCAACCAGGCCAGGGCACTGAGTGCCACGTCCAGTCCTTCCCTAAACACCTCCAGGGACGGTGACTCCACCAGCTCCCTGGGCAGCCCGCTCCAAGCACACAGCAACGAGAAAAAGGAAATAAAAGGAGTTTTAATAGTTCTTCTTTTCCCAGTCTGAAGCGTGTTGAGCACACAGGTACGAAGGCGAGTTTCACCCTGAGAGACCAGCAATCTCCATCTCTCTCAGCGGTGAGGAAGGGCTGCGGGGTCGGCGACCGGCCATGCGCCGGCCGGAGCCGCTTCCCAAAGCAGCCACCGCCTGCCCCGGAGTCACGGGATCCCGGATCACGCCACATTCCCCGCCACCCGCACCGGTGTGGGCAGCGCCCGGGGCCCTCTCCCACCGCGGGCCCGGCCAGGGTTGCCCTCCCGCTCCCTGGAGGCTGCGCCAGGGAACACCGGGGAGCGCGCCGGGGATCTCGGACAGCGGAGGGGGAGCCAGCGGGGAACGCGGCAACAAGGGAAAGGAAAATAACACAACCTGACTCGGCTCCAGACCGCGGGAAGGGGACTGCCGCCGCTCCCGGGCGCGCTGCGGAGGCCGATCCCTGCCCGCGGGAAGAGGCTGTGGCCGCTCCTGCCGCCGCTGCCGGTCCCGGGCTGCGCCACCGCCGCCGGGCGCTGCGGAAGGAACAAACATGGCGGACAGGCGGGGGGCGGGACCGCGACACCACGTGAGCCCGGCCCCGCGCGCCAGGCCCCGCCCACCGGGCAGAGGCCACGCCCCGACGGGGAGCGCGCGTTTGCTCAGCCCGGACCCGCGGGAATGGGAAGGTGCGGGAATGGGAACAGCGGGAAAACAGCGGGAAAACAGCGGGAAAACAGCGGGACCGGCGGGCAACGGGAACGGCTGTGCCCACAGCAAGAGCACGGAAAGGCCCGTGCAGGGCCGTACCTCTCATCGATCGCTACCGCGCGCCGTCTGACACCGTTCCACTGGAAAGGATAACACTTTTACTTGCTCGAGAATGCCCCGCATTATTCAGCCCGAAGGTGCCTTTATCGAGCATTTGCCGGTCAGAGTTATTTATTAAAGGCAGTAGTCGCACTGTGCTCCACACTAAGGGCCCCAGGTATGGAAACTCACAATTGTAAGGCAGCCTCACTTTACAAGTGGAAACATTTAAAACTGTGCTTGTGCCAATGAAGGAATTCATCGAAATACAAAGCACGCTATTTTTAAAAAGTAGCCAGGCACTTTTTTTTCCTGTAGTAATTCAGAATAACACCGACTTGACTGTTTAAATAAGATCACAGGGAAAAAAACCTAACGGAGACAGTGATAAGAGTCTTTTCTGTGCTTACAAGCTCTTCACAAGAAAAAAATATAATTAAAACAAAAAAACAAGAAACTAAAGAAGTTGCCACATCATCAAGAGGAATAGGTGATGACAGGCATAAGTACACCCATTTGCTCAGGCAGTCATCACATGCTTCTGATCATAAGGCAGATGCAATCAGACTGGAATTGCCACTTGTAGAGTTGTCTTGTTTTGGATCAGACATCAACATGGCTCAAGGAATGGAAAATAAGATCTCAGTATCATCAAAAGGAAGTGTTCCCTACTGACAGGAACAGGATTCATTAAAAGGCAGGCCATGCTAGAGGCAAATCTGATGATACCAGACCCATTTTTATCTAACAAAGCTGGACTTTGAACATTTTAAAGTACTTTTTTCCTGGAATCTGCTTTCATCCAATTCTAGAATAAAATACAAGTAAGTGTTGGAGAGGTAGGAAAGTGGACTTTAAATAGTGGTAATTCTAAAGTATAGAAGTTCTGATCAGTTATGGCATTATTTTATGATTCATAAAAAAGAAAAAGCTGCATTTAGAAGTGGAGAAAATAATTACTCTGTTTTGCACTTCATACCTTTTGGGGAGACGTTACCATGCTCTTGTTCTGAAACAACACTGGATTTTGTTTTGAAACACACTGGATACGTGTGAGGAAATTTAGAATTACAGGATGGTTTGGCTTGGAAGAGACCTTTAAATGTCACCTAGTCCAATCACCGTGCAATGAGCAGGGACATCTTCAACTAGATCAGATTGCTCAGAGCCCTGCCACAATCTCTCTGGGCAACCTGAGAGTTTCATCACCCCTGTTGTAAAAAACTGTATTCCTAGGCTGAAAATAGCCAGCCTCTCCAGTCTGGATCTATGCTCCTTTCTCACCCTACTGAAACAGGCCCTGCTAAAAATTCTGTCTCCATCTTTCATATAGGACCCCTTTTAGGTCCTGGAAGGCTTCAATGAGGTCTTCACAGATTCTTCTCATCTCCAGGCTGAATCATCCTAGCTGTCTCATCCCTTCCCCATAGAAGAGGTGCTCCAGCCCTCTGATCATCTTGGTGGCCTCCTCTGGACCTGCTGCAACAGGTCCATGTCCTTCCTGTGCTGGAGACCTCAGAGCTGGATGCAGTGCTGCAGGTCAAGTCTCATGAAAGTGAAGTAGAGGAGCAGTACCACCTCCCTCAACCTGCTGCCCATAATGCTTTTGATTCCTTCTGGGCTGCAAGGTCACATTGCCAGCTCATGTCCAGCCTCTCATCCACCAGCACCCCCAAGTCCTTCTCCTCAGGGCTGTTCTCCATCCCTTCAACTCCCAGCCTGTATTGACACCAGGGGTTACCCTGACTCAGGTGCAGCATCTTGCACTTGGCCTCACTGATCCTCATGAGGATCCATCTGGACCCGCTTCAGCTTGTCCAGGCACCTCATTTTTTCAAGTTCTATTTAGAAACAAAGTTCTTGAACTTTTCAGGTAAGATGTATTTTTGTTTCCTTTACATGAGAACATATAAGGAAATAGAAAAGAACCATTGTGTAACCATCATGCTTATGATTTTATAGGCATAATAATCCATAGGCATGGAGCATCATAGGGTTACTTTCCTGGTTAATACACATGCATGAGTGGTTGAGGATCAGGAGCTGAAGGCCCTTTTCCCTGTGTCCACTCCATTACATACCACCTATGTAACAAACCCAACAGTTGCTACCGAACAACCCAAATTGAAGAACAAATAATGCCTCTGACAGGGCTGGGCACATGAAGTACACCTGCCAGTCCTGAGGTCAGATGGAACATGCCCAGCTAGGACACAATTTGAAACATCTGCACCAGAATCATTCCCATTTAGATTCTGTAGAAAGGCAGGGTCCCAATGGTGTCTGCTGTGGGGCTGCCCTGTCTGAGGCTGCTGAGCAGGGCTGGGGCAGTGCTTGTGGGGGCAGCTGCTTCAGATTCCCACTGCTAGCAAGAGGCCCATTTTGGCTCAGACACTGTACAAGCCTGGTGGCCCTGTCCCTGCACCCCACCTTGTGCACCAATCTCCATCCCGCAGCACTTCCCCAGACTTGCCTGCTTCTCACAGGAGTTTTGGCAGATTATTGTCACCGGACCTGCCTTTTGTTTGGGTGCTGCCAGACAGTGACCCTTTTGACTGAAGCCACTGTCCCTGCACAACTTGTCTCCCACCATCCACCTCTGGCTCGCCTCCCCCTGCACAGCAGCCCACCCTTGCTGCTCCCTCACCTGCACCTTCATCTGCAGGCTGACTTTGCACCTTAAGGTTTTCATTCACAGAGGTGTATTCATTAAGTGGGGTTGTTATGTCACATGAGAGTGAAAAGCACAAAAAACATCCAATGGCACACAAAGAGCACCTTTTTTGTGTGAGCAGGGGGAAGTTCTGTATCAGCAAAGCTCTCTTATAAGAAGAGCTTGTGAATAATACTTTTTACCATCTGTAGCTGGCAAGGAGACTATGTACCATTCTGGCAAGTGATGACATGGCCTCAGTAAAACTTGACTTTGTCACCTCTTGGCTGACTTACAGCAGCACAAAATAAGGGGATATGAAGTCATCTGCCTTTATGGCTCTGTTAATACCAGAATGCAGCAAGCCAGCTCCCAAGCAATCCAAGAAATTATCAAAGTGCTCTTGTTTCTCTCCTTATCGTCCAGGCAGTCAGCGAACTGGGCCATTACACCCTGAAGATTCCCTGAAGGACTGTAATTCAACGTATTTGCTCCCTAACCACAGCCTGTTACCTGCTAACTTTCTTTTTTGGCACAAAAAAATAATTGTTTTTTTTTGTTTAAAGAGTTGCAGTTCTTTGCTTTAGTAGCAAATGTACATAGCACAGCAGACAGAAAGAAACACACTTTAAATGAAAAATAAACAGCACAAAGTTCCTTTTGGTTTTGAAAAGAAGAGTTATAAACAACAAATGGCAGCTGAGTACCTCCCTAAAAAGTGCACACTAAGTGGGATATGACAGAGATAGAAAAGGCACTCGACAGAACAGAACCAAGTAGATCTGGCAGTGAATCTCTAGGAACCAGAAGGAGTTCTGTGACTGATGTTAAGGGAGCGACAGTGACTTCAATTAATAGAGCACTTCAGATATAGAATAGTATCTTTGTTTTTACATTGAAAATTGTGTGAAATTCATTGTCAATTTAGCTCTCATCTTCTTAAGATATGTATCACAAGTTCTGCAGCTACAAGCTGCTTGATCTTTGAGGGCAATTTATATTTAAGACCTTATTGCCACTGCTAAATCACAGGATTCAAGAAGAAGTTGCATTTACAGCATCCCTGGAAAACCCCATGGAGACAAATACAGACTTTAGCCTTGTTCAGCATATATTTGTTCTATGTTTGTGGGGATCACCTCTGATGTCATGCTCCTTGCAGGAGTAGCAGCATGGACCTGCTAAACATCATACCCAAACTGTCTCTGCTTAAAAAAGTTCAGAGATATTTTTCTCACCTCGAATGAACTGGGGAAAAAAAAAAATACTTCAACAATATAAAAGAATCTCACTCTTCAAAGCTTTTCTTTTGTTTCTGGACTCCATACTCCCTGTACTTCAGAAATCTACACCCTCCTGCTGCTGTACACACTATCTAGTTGCAAGTTGGCATTTTAAAGATATTTTGAGACAAAGCATATAATCTTAGCCAGTCAAATATTTTAAGCCTACAGTTACACATTTACTGATGGGCAGTTCAAAAGAAAACGATGTTACATATTATGTCACAAATGTAGTCAGTGTTACAGATACAAATTTTATCTCGAAATACATTCTATCAGAAACACCCCTCATGCCTTGTAACATTTCCCTTTGCCAAGATAAAACTTGGATGAGCTCTATACTACTGGAATGGCTTCAAAACCAACTGCAGGCAGAAATTATTTATAAGTTGTTCACAGCTAAAATAAAGTCTTCTGCTACGTGGTGTTCTGACACAGCACAGTACTGGCATAAAGCTCTCCTCAGCAGGACCATGACCTTCAAAATGACTGCACACAATCCTGTGCTCACTGTGATCCACTAACAGGAGTGTTTGCTTTCCTGTAGTTTCATTGAAAGCTAACAATAATGCTTTACACAAAAGTACTCCCACTTAAGCAGGACTACATGTAAGCATCAATTCCAGCACACAATTAAGACCTGGCTGGGAAGGAAGGCCAGATAGTAACTCCTTGGTTACACAGTTGAACGCTGGGGGTCTGGCTTAAAGCTTTAATGTGCATTTTACATCAGTGCAATTCCCCTAAAACGCACATTTTTACATGATAAAAATCTAAGTAATGCTACTGAAAGTTAACACTTCACAGAATGGAAAGATTTGTCTTCTCTTTTGTCAGTAGAATAGTTTAAGTGTCTCTTTGCAACATCAGGTTACACATAATTTTCCCCACATACAGATAAAGGCCTGTCTTTCAGTCCTGGCTGGCTTTTAGTTCACCAACAGCTGTTTTCCCATCTCATGCCCCCCAACTCCTTTCTCTGAGAGGTCATGCAGCTCAGCCCAGAGGAGCTGACCAGCCTCAGCTGTGTCACAGTCAGATGGGTATAGAACTGTCCTCAATTCCTCCAGCAAATACTCTGCAGGTTTCTCTGCTCTGCTGATAAATTTTAACCTTGAAGTGCTAAATGCCTGTTGTGCATTTGTAAAACATAGAGGTCTCTTACTTCAGTGAGAATAATAATTTTTCTTTTAAATGAATACTTACAGTAAACAATCAGTGAGAATCCTGTTGACTCTGGAACAAAAATATGTATAAAAACTGCTACTGGATTTTGTTCTATTCATTGTTTGTGGGTAATGTGTGCTATATAAAACATTAGTTTTCTCAGCTCAAAACAGATGTCCTAGTTCCAGAGAGGATATCCACTCCATAAAGTCATTAACTCCTATTAATTTTATTTAATAAAGGTGATTGCAATAATATATTTACATCCTTTTCTGAAATAATTCATTATCTGATCCTGCATTAATTTCTTTGCAGTAGCAGCACACACCATCTTACATTGTAAATCTGGCCTGCATACTGACAGACTGTCACACATCCTGTTTTCCTTCCAATAGCTAAAAAAAACCTAAAGCAGAATTTCATTCTTGTTTTCATTTGCTAGCCGCTTTCTCCCATTTAATGCTCTACTTTTTGTTTCTTTTTTCCCTGTTAGAAATCACCTCTCAAATCAACCTAATAATCTAACACTTGCTTGCAAAAAGTGATTTAATTAAGGAGTGAATCCATGCTGAACATCCTACAATGCACACAAGTACGTGAACTGCAGTTTTGGAAACAGTTTGTTTACTGTAAATGAAACTTATGTTCTGTGAAAGAACTCCTCTTGAAGATAAAAAATATTTTTAATGGATTTTGGAATATTTTAAATGGATTTACTAGCAAACGTTCCACTCAGATACAGTGTAACCATTTTTTCTCTTTACCCTTTTATTTCTTTACATATTTACATTACTTAAAAACATGTAAGGTTCATTCAAGCCATCTTTTAAAATACATTAAAACTGTTAATTAAAACTGTTTTTGCAGATTTTAGTGGCAGCACCCACATAATATCAGCACAGAATTTGAAATTACAGAGTTTCAACAGAGGTACATTTTCATACATGTTTCCAAGTACCTCATTAAAGAGGAATAGCATTACAAACAAATCCATCTGCTATGATACCACTGTTCTCCACATTCATTACAAATAACATAAGTCAACATTTGTTCATCTGGATTTGTGTTTCGCACCCAAGCTGGAAGAAAGAGAGTTCCTCTGGCAATCAAAGTGACAGTGCAATCAAATTTTTCACAGCGCCTGCACTTTATCTTGTTTGTCTGTGTGCCATTAATAACCTGTGGAAGCTGATGTTCCTGAACAGACGATTTTGTGTACAGAGCCCTGAGCTGTTTCAGTTCATCACTGGCCATTTCCATCACTGTCATCTCAGCAAAAGCCTTTGGACTCAAAGTCCCTGAAAAAAGGTTATGTTTTAAGTGGCAACTTTTAGGGTTCTTAAGGTTAGAGATTTTACTTCTGATGCAATTTTTGTACTTTTTATCATTTTTAGCATGAAGAGCAAAAATATGTTCTTCAATTTCTTTAGCTAACTCTAGCCATTTAACAGTTTCTTCTCCATCTTTGGCAGGACCAATCAAAGCTTTATAAAGAAGATCCACACATTTACACCTCAGAGCTCTCATCGGATCCTGCTGCGGATTTGCTTCACTAACAACAGATTTAGAATCTTCATGAACAGTGTGTTGTTCCTCAAAAGAATACTCACTCATACTGCCTTCTGCATTGTTACAGACCACATTTTTCACAGTTTGTGATGGGACCAAAATGTTGGAACTAGTACCATCTAATGCCTCCTGCTGACATAGTCCTTCAGAGAGCGACTGCTCTCTAGGAACTACACCGAGATGCTCAGTTTCCTCTTCCACATCCACAGAAACTGGCTTTTTAACTTGCATTGACTGAGCACAGTTATTCTTGTAAAGTGCTTTCCACCTTGACAATAACTGCTTTGCTTTCTTTTTCAACCCTCCCGAAGGGCAGCTTTTGAGTACTCTATATACAACCTTGATAACTTCTGTCCCCTGAAGATATTCTACAGTCATATCAACATCTTCAAGTTCTTTAAGATGATCCTCAATATCTTGCAAATTGTTCTCAGACAGCAGTTTTTCAATACAATGAGTTCTGTGCACAATATTTTTTGGATCAGACATTTTTAAACCTGGAAACAAAAAAAAAATCATCACATTTCCTGCACTTATAACATTAATTCATCTTCTGTATATTCACACAAGGTCTTTTCATTTTGGGCTATTTTACACTATTTTATTTGTATATATCACTGGGTTTGCCACCATTTTCTTGAAAAGGTGTATAGAAGCCCATAACACCATTCTGGTTCCTACGTGACTCTCAACTCTTCACTTGCTATACAAGAGATCATGCTACATCTCTTTCAGAAGTTTCTCCTTATAGCTACCAGAGAAGCAAGTCTGAGTAGTGACTTTTATCTGAGGTCCAACTGCTGCCCTTTCCCTTGCCGGCTCTGGCGTAGTATTACAGATGGCTTATCAAGATGGGGAAGCTCAGAAACAATGACACCTGCAAAACAGTTTCAAAACACTGACATCTAGATTTTTAAGAAAATTCTTAAAGGTTAAAGACAGATCTCTCAGCAGTAGGATTATTAAAGCATGCTCCCACATATTCTGACGCATAAAGGAAAATCAAAAGGGGTCTTCAGAAGGCAGAATCTCATGGTTTCAATAGTATTTCCTTTTTGATTCCTTTTCAGCAAGCCCTTTGATCAAAAAATGCTCAGTGCATTGTTATCACAAATTTGCATGCAAAAAAAATGTTAATATTCCTAACATTATTCTTCTACTTGCTGAAAAGGAAAATTAAATGTAGAATGCAGAAATGAATGGTGTGTTTTAAGTGTTGTGTTCCTCTTTTCTGCAGTTAGTCTTCTAAGTTTATGCACAAAATTAGTGTTTTGTCTGAAATTGTATCCATTCTGATTCTACTCCAGAAAAACTCATCTGCCTGACAGACACAAGGCTAGCTACACCAGCCCATGTGGGAAGGAATTTGCAAGCAGGTTTCTTGCAGCATCATTGCTTCCATGATGAAAACTCCTGAGAACAGGGTGTAGAGAAGGGACAAGAGATACAGCTGGGTCATTTGCACACTCTGTTGTTTCTATGACCACCACCAGCTACCCTGTGTTTTGCAAGAAACAAGTTCAAACTTTAGGTAGGACATCAGAGCTCCACAAAAGAAAAGGACAGAGAGGATAAGACTTCACTTTTTTCTATAGAAACAGAACCAACCCACCTTCCACAGTGAATGTTCTCAGCATTCCCTTAAGCTGTATTTAAACACTCTTGTCTTATGTTTTGAAGTCCTGCATAACCTCAATAATGGTGATTACAGAAACCAATTTATTACTCAAGTTTCAAAACCAGAGCAACAAGGTGAAGTTTTCACATAATTGAGCCTCAAGCTTCATCATACTATAAAGCACATGTAGAGTGCATCCACTCCTCTGTTCTGCTACAGGAACACAGAGGCTGTGAACAGAAAGAAGTGCCTTAGAATGCCTTTGAATCAATTCTGCTTCTTGTGTCTACCTATATACACGTTGTATTATGCTCATACACCATAAGACTTACCTAAATGCAAGAGGAAATAATGAACTCTCAGTATTTAGCATATAGGACTATGGACACACAAAGAAATTATCACACACAAACTATTCTGCTGGTAATTTGTCAGTGCATATACTTCTACCCTGTGGCAAAGGTGAGGTATTTTGATCCTTCATTGAGGGCTATGTGTCATAGAATGTCTCCTCTCTAATATTGCAGGGTGAGGATCTGTATGTAAGAAATCTATATGCAAGATCTATACGTAAAGTCTGTGGGCATCACCTGCTTCATGGTAGTGGTTCTTGCTCATCATTATCAACCTGACCCTACACAGCCCCCCAGCATGGCAAGGATCTACCCTAGGATTCTTACACTGCAATGTATTAGTTACTAAAAATTTTAAATTTTTTTGGTCTTGAACTGAGTTTTTCAAGTTCATACAACATTAAATTCAAGTTCATAAAGGTTTTGGCAGCAGTTAAATAAGCAAACTGAAATCACAATATGGACATCAAACTATAAACAATTACTTTAAAATAATTTAGGAAATTAAACCACCTAATAGACTACTAATATTTAAGTTAAAACAATCACTTCTAAGGAAATGCTTTTCTCAAAATGTATGAATTATAGCAAAGAGGTAGGATGGAGTGACTCCCTTAAAATGTAATAAGCAAAGTTAGGTAAAAGCAACAGAAAAAGTAATAAATATTTTAATGGAAAGGGATATTAACTGGTAATTGGGAGAAGCATAAGAGACAGCAGAAAAAAACCACTGAATAAAGGCAACAATCAGTGACATCTGAGAGACTTCTGCAGGGAAAACATTCTTGAAATGGTCCTGGTGTTGTTGTGTGTACCTAATTTGCAAAACATTTTAAAATCCTTCAAGGTGAAAAGCAATATATGCCTCTGAAATATTACACTAACTACTGAAATATTATATTAACTACTCAAACATAAATTTCATCTCAGTTTCCAAATTATAAGGAAGTGTGGTGAAAACAATAAGAAGTTGTTTGTACATTTGTTGCCCTATAAATCAAGTAAGGACCAGATTTATCACCTAGATTGGCACAGACCATTGTTTTACACAAACAGGATTTAAACAGAGACTCCTGAACTTAAAAGGAACATATTAGGTAATACAACGGTTCATTTTACTACTGTGGTTTCTTTCAAAGGATGAAGCAAAGCTCATTAATACTACAGAACCTGCACTGCATTTCACATTAAGTCTGAATGCCAAGCACCTTTTCTGCTTTCCTAATCAAGGCACAACACGATTATGACAGACAACTGTAGAAAACACGTTTTTTACATTCTTATAGGGAGAGACTTGAAATTACTGATGCGGTGGAAATCCTGCAGTGTATTTTCTAGCCAAAGTTCACTGGCAACCCAAATATAGCAAGCCTCAGTTCTTCCCTGCTCAGACTCCTGTTCTCTGAACTCCGATGTTACTGTTAAAAATCAGATGGAACAGTAAGCTGGGAGAAACACCAAAACCTTTTGAAAAGAATGCCAGTTTGTCATGGAAATTAAGCTGCAATTCCAAATGGAAAATTATTCTACCACCTGAGGGAGCTGTGGCATAGCAAATCCATGGAATCTTTTGAAATGTGCAGGAAAAATTCCAGCCTCTGAAGAAAAAAGACTAAACAATTAACCTATCAACTTTAGGAGACTTCACATGTTTTATGGTACATATTTGCCTAATTTTGGCAAATAAACTGTGCAGAGTCCATAGATTCCATAGATGCTGGAATACAGAGAGGAGGGAAAGCGTATATCCCTTATCCAGTTATTGTACACTGCTCTTCGTTGGTTTTGGGTTTGTTTGGGTTTGTGTTTTTTGTTGTTGTTGTTGTTTTGTGTGGAGGTTTTTTTGTGGGTTTTTNTTTTGGTTTGGTTTGGTTTTTGGGGTTTTTTTTAATTTGGAATTTGACCACTTTTCTACCTGATTTAATGCAATTTGACAAATGCTGCTGAGCAAGGATTTACAAAATTAACTGAATCAAGCTCAGTCAGCACTGTTCTGCTGTGTTCCTCATTCCAAGGGACAAGAAATCCCAGGAAGACTAGGTTTTTTTCCTAAGTTACAAAATGAATCATACATCTTTGTTAAGGTAGAGCTATAGGAACAAACAAACACGAACAGTGTCACAATTTTTTGCAGTAGAAAATAAACATCCTCATCCCTCCCACAACTGCACAAGGCATTTGTGTTTAGCAATGACAGAATCACAGAATGGTTTGAGCTGGAAGAGACCTTAAAAAACCTTTAGTTCCAACCCCCTGGCACTGGGCAGGGATGCCACTTACTAGATCAGGTTGCTCAGAGCCCCATCCAACCTAGCATTGAAGACTCCCAAGGACAGGGCATTCACAACTTCTTTGGGCAACTTGTTCTAGTGCCTCACCACTCTCTGTGTAAAAACCTTCTTCCTAACCTCTAATCTAAATCTGCCCTCTTTCAGTCTAAACCCATTGACATTTGGTCTGTCACTATCTGCCCACATAAAAAGTCTCTCTCCCTCCTTTTTATAAGCACTTACAAGGTACTGGAAGGTCACAATAAGGCCTCCCCAGAGCTTCCCCTTCTCCAGGCTGCCGAACCCCAGCTCTCTCAGCCTGTCTTCAGAGGAGAGGCGCTCCAGCTCTCTGACCATCTTTGTGGTCCTCCTTTGGAGCTGCTCTAACAGGTCAATGTCTTTCCTGTGCTGAGGACCCCACAGCTGGATGCAGCACTCCTGGAGGGGTCTCATGAGGGCAAAGTAGAAGGGCAGAACCCCCTCCCTCGATCTGCCACTCTATTTATGATGCAGCCCAGGGTGCCATGGGCCCCCTGGGCTGCAAGTGCACACTGCTGGCTCACATCCAGTATCCATAGGAACCCCCAAGTCCTTCTCTGCAGGGCTGCTCTCAGTGACTTCTTCTCCCAGTCTGTGCTCATGTCTGGGACCACCCTGACTCAGGTGCAGCATCTTGCACTGGGATTTGTTGAATCTCATGAGGTGCTCATGAGCCCATTTCTCAAATTTGTTCAGGGCCCCCTGGGTGGCATCCTGTCCTGCTGTTGTGTCACTTGCAAACTTGCTGAGGGTGCACCGATCCCACTGCCCATGTCACTGATGAAGATATTAAAGGGTGCCAGTCCCATGAGAGTCCTGAGGGACACCACTCATCACCGGCCTCTACCTAGACATAGAGCCACTGACCACAATTTCCTGGCTGCATCCATCCATCCTTATCCACTGAATATTAATGAATCCATCCATCAAATCCATCTCTCTCCAATCTGGAGATAACAATGTCCTATGGGACCATAGCAAAGCCTTACAGAAGTCTAGATGACATTAGTCAGTCTTCCCTTGTCAATCCTTGCTGCCACTTCATCATAGAAGGCCACCAGACTGGTCAGGCATGACTTGCCATTAGTAAACCCATGCTAGCTACCTTGAATTATTTTCCTGTCTTTTATGTGCCTTAGCACATCTTCTAGGAAGCTCTTCCTAGGCACATAGGTGAGGCTCACTGGTATGTAGTTCCCTGGATCTTTCTTACTCCCCTTTTTAAAAATGGGAGTGATATTTCCCTTTTTCCAGTCACCAGGGACTTCACCTGACTGCCATGACCTTCCAAATATGCATGAGAACATCTGTTTGAATTCCACATGTACACTGAAGGTTACAAGGCTCATACTTACAATGAGACACTGTAATGCTGTGCTGATGAGGCACTTTCTTGCCAAATCATTAAGAGCTCTCATTCTGACTTCACTTTGTATCATTTTACACTGTGTATAATGACAATCAATAAAAACCTTGTAAGCCAGTTCACTTCCAAAACCAAAAAAGATCAGGCTAACTCAGGTTTAAAATACGGCCATCCTGTAATAATGCCAAGTTGAATCAGAACAATTTTAAACAGTAACATGACTAAGTAAAAGAAAACCAACAAACAAAAAAAACTACAGCGTGAGACACTTGCTGTTAAGTGCAAATTCAGTCCCCAGGAAAAACACTGCCCTCTCCAAAATCATTTGGGATAAATGCTTTGTCTTTGGTTTACACCTTATCTTGTACAAGGCCATAGTCCATTTTGTCTTGACCCTGAAAAATCAAGACAAACTCAGAATGCATCCAAGCAAGTGTGTATGAATGTCTCAGAAGGGTGAACCCCAGTC
Source organism: Chaetops frenatus (assembly GCA_013400775.1). NCBI lineage: Eukaryota > Metazoa > Chordata > Aves > Passeriformes > Picathartidae > Chaetops > Chaetops frenatus. The sequence goes on along the minus strand of VZTR01023378.1, from coordinate 54,638 downwards.
CTCCTCTCCCTCATTCTAACCTCCACTGTAGGTGAGCTTTTCTCCAAAAAATTCTATGTAATTGGAAAAAAATCCAGACCACAGCCCAGACAAGGATCAGAAGTCAAGTACTCCTAAAAGTGTGTGCTCGTTTCAGCTGGGGTAGAGTTAATTTCCTTCACAGTTGCTGGTATGGGGCTGTGTTCTGGATTTGTGCTGAACACAGGCTGATAATATAGAGATGTTTTTGTTATTGCTGAGCAGGGCTTACACAGAGCCAAGGCCTATTCTGCCTTTCCTACTGCCATGCTGGTGAAGATGTTGGGGGTGAATGGGAGACTGGGAGGAGACACAGCAGGACAGGTGACCCCAGCTGACCAAAGGAATATTCCAGACCATCTAACATCATGCTCGGTATATAAAGTGGGGGGAAGTAGAAGGAAGCAGAGGGACATTTGGAGTGATGGAGTTTGTCTTCCCAAGTCAGTGTTACACCTGGTAGAGCCCTGCTGTCCTGGAGATGGCTGAAAACCTGTCCTGCCCATAGGAGGCATTGAATGAATTCCTGATTTTGCTTTGCTTGTGTGTGCAGCTTTTACTTTTCCTGTTAAACTATGTTGATCTCAACCCATGAGTTTTCTGTTTTCTATTGTTCCAATTCTCTCCCCAGTCCTGCTGGTGGGGCTGTGAGTGAGAGGCTCCACAGGGCTTGGCTGCTGGCTGGGGTTAAACCATGACACTGAAGAATACATTTTCTGCAAACTTGTGTTAAAAATGTTACTGCTATAGCAGAGATGCTGCATAGCATAGCTCTAAAAACACCAACTTACTTTGGGCAACCTAAATCCCATATAAACAATGAAAATTATCAAATGCTGTTTTAAACTCAAGGGCCTAAGCAGAAATCAGAGAATTCTCACAGCCAGCCTCCAACCCCCAAAGCATTTCTTCATCCTATCTACAGTGGGAGAGCAGATATCAATGATGTCACCAAGAAACCATTCACTGGACTTTTTATTTCATCTCAGCAAAAACCAGAGCTCTTCCTGCTTCTCCACAGGACTGCCTCCCACACCTAAAAAATTCAGAACTAGGCAGAGTTCATCTTCAAAGAATAGCCACATGAATAAATCTAAGTTAATACAATAAGAACTGAGGCAATACAACAGTATAATTTCCAGCTGTCCATGACCACTGACACCTCACTGATCAAGAGTCACCTCTCACTCACAGATCCAGAAGCACTGGAGCACACAGTACTAATATGGAGAAGTAGCTTTGTTCTGCATCTTTTACATCAGTGACTGTTTGAACTACAGCACTCTTAACTAATCTGAAGCTATACTGTCTTGACCCAGAGTTTCTCTCAGTGAAATCATTCTCCCTCAGCTTTTTTCCCAAATTAGGGAGTTTGAAGAGGAGAGATGACAGAGTATATCACATTCATGCAAAGATGCACGAAGTATCCTCTTTTACAAGGCCAGTTTTTAATCTTTACTTGAAGTTGCTTCTTCTAGACCCCCCATTTTTAATTAAAATAGAATTCTTATATTCTTAAAAAAAAATAAAACAATCAATAGAGTGCATAATGAAATTCTCAAGCCTCAGGGATCAACCCCAATGCAGAGCTGTCAGCACATTTTTCTAATAAGATCAAACATGCATGGATTTAATGAGATAGGAAAAGCTGCGGTCCTTACCAGACTGCTTAGCCACTGGCTTTGTTTGACATCAGTATGTAAGCCAGAGCTCATGAAAAGGCTCAAGATATTACAGCTACACCAGATGAATTAAACCCTGACTTGTTCCACGGCAAAAACTAAAAGAAAATACTTTACAAATTGAACAGATACAGCTGTTTTGAGTACTCGGATGCTCCACTGATGTTAGAGAGGATACACATCCCAGCAGAGACATTACCTTGCTAACGGCTCCTTTTAATATCTTAATTTACAGTTGAACTGATTCACACTGGATGATATTTTAGCTTTTCCTACATCCTGTCTTCCTTAGCCATGTGAATGTTTCTATTGAATGAAGTAGTTAACTACTTGAAACACTGAAAATGTTACAAGTAATGCATTATTCCACTAATATGAAATCTTTATTTTAATTGATATTGTTGACCTTGTTAATAAAATAATTTTAAGGAGTTAAAAAAAAATTACAAAATGTAACAAGTTACAGATTACAAGTGTCAAGTGGAGGTATTAGCTAATCTCTTCCACAACTGGACAGATACACAGACTCACAATACATTCTAATACATTATGATTTAGGGGGCAATAATAAAATGTATTTATAGTTCTGAGAGATTTGTCATCAACAGTTTTATTGGTAATTATGTATAAATAAAATGGGTGTCTATCCGCTTTAAAATTTGTACCACTTCACATAAAGAAGCACTTGTGTGGTTTGTCTAATCTACAACCAGATTATTTTTCAATATTAACTAACTTCATTCTAAAATCCATTTCCTAGTTTGGGCACAAGCTCACAGAAATGTTCCATGGGAATCTGGTTTTTCAAATTTCCATGACAAATCCTTGTCAAAGCTGGCAGAGGAATCCCTTTTCTCTCAGCCACTTTCCGCTACTTGTCAGTATGAGGTAGTAGCTGGGGCTTCAAGCAGGTCAAAAGTCAGGCTTTTGACACAAAGGGCACATTTTCTAAACATGAACTCCCATTTTGGCCTCAAGTGACAAATACATAGGAAAAGTGTGTTGAATGGAACCTTAGCAGATGACTCAGACATGACTTAATGCTACCTAGCTACAGCAGAGACACAGATTGTGACACATGTATTTTGCACTAATTAACCTGAGCTGCTACAGTAAAGTTTATAATGAGATTCATGCTTTTGGTGCAGTTGCACACACATTTTCACAAATCATACAGTAATTTTTGTGATTATATATTAATAAAATCTCCTGTAAACTAAAGAGTACAGTTTATAATCTGCATAAAAATCCAAGCTTGTTAGAAATACATCTGGCATTTTCCCAACACGTCTCATGAAGAGCAAAACTTAAGGTGAGCCAAGAAGAAAATGCTAATATCAATCCTTTAACATCATCTGCCTCAGTACTGAACCAAAACTTCACCGTGTGAAAAAGAGTTTTTTGCACTTAGTGAAATTACGGCTTCGTTTCCTAACATTCATGTTGTTCCAACAGTACCAGAATCTGACAGACGAACATGAACAATGTTTCACTATTTTCCCAGAGTAAGAGGATGCTATAAACATTCTTCCTCACTCAAGAAACATACCTGGCAATAGAAATATGATCTAAGCAGATTTGAGTAATTGTTTATTAAATATCTACTTTTATGCAATAAAGTTCAGTCTCCTAACTGTTCATCTGGATGGATGCAGTTGTTCGTAGTCATATTTCCAATCACTCCAGACAGTAAACCAGCCAAAAAAATTCAGGAAGGCTATGACATCTCCAAGTAGAAGCCAGTTTCTTCAACACCCATTAACTGTATTGCCTTATACAGGTAACAGATTCAGTTCATGAAATGTTTGGGTGTTCTTTCAACACCAATAGGATTGTATCACTCAGCTGCTCTGCTCCCTGTCCTCAATGTCTGTGCACAAGAAGCATTAGTAATATTGTCCTCCAAAGACTGGGAAATCATAATTCAAAATTCCCAGTACAGTGAGATTGGCTCATACACTATAATGCTTTTAGAAGTAAAAAAATGGGAACTGTTCTGCATTTCTTTTAAAGCTGTAAGACTCTAGTATTCCCATCTTTCCACAACAGACAAAATGATAGGAGATTATACCTTTTTGAAAAGGTAAGGTTACACTGTTGTGCACAAAATTACTCCAAGGGCCTGTAATTGAAAAAAACCCAAAAAACCACTGTTTTACATGTTCTATTATAATTACAAAAGACTGACAATTCTTTCCCTGTTTACTTAAAAAGATGTTACCTTTCATGTTCATTCTTGGCATTACAGCATTCCTTCACTATTTTGTAACTTCATCTTAAATTTCTTGTTCATTTTCCAAGGAGAATTAGTGCTTTTTAAACCTATTGAAAAGAAGAACATGTTGTGAGCTGCAGGTTTAACACTGGCTTTTAAGTGAAAGATCTCATCAAACTTTCTTACACGTCCATCTATTTTTCAGTCTCCATAAATATTGTTTATATCCTCTTGCAGATGTACCAATTTGAAACCTGGACAGCCTTAATCTAAACAAACCTTTCCTAAAGTGGATTGCACTTCCTTCTTTCAGTGAGCTCTGCATTGGCACAGAAGTCCAATAAAACCTACTGTCTTGAAGACAGAAGTCTAAATCAGTAAGTAAAAATGTACTTAAGACATATCCATCCAAAGTACATTTGTTTATGTAATGCTTTAGAAAGAAAATATGAATAATTTTGGAGAGCAATAAGCAATTCTTGCTCTTGAACACATTTCCTTGACAAAATAGGTTGAAAGATTATTCTTATTCATATAGAACTAGCAAGGACTTCAATTCCAGCACACTACAGGCAAAGCTAAATGTTGAGTTTGCAATGTCTCTTTATGGAAAATTATGCTGACAAATTCATATAAAAATGGAACACATAAGTAATAAAAACATGCTTTGTGAACTTCTGCGAGCTTTTCGTAATTTGTCAGATGAACACTGTCTTTTCATTGCTTTGACATTCATTTTTTTAGTTAAGTCTTGGCTCTATACTATGTCTATTTGTCATTCCATTGCCAGGGTCATACTTAGATTAGATATCACTTTGTCGTTGTTCTACAGGTTTTCCACTGAAAAATTATAAAACTTTTTTTCCTTTAAAAAGAAATCCTTATAGGCAGTAGAGTCCACATGCTCCTGAAATGGCCATCCATCCATCCTGAACGGATAGAGTATGATTTAAACAAATGGTATTTATAAAACATTATTAGTGTCTGCTGAAATTCCTTATGCTAAAATATGAACACTTAAAAGTGAAAGTACACAATTTCTTAATACCTTAGAGTCTTGATCAAAGACACATGATGTACTGGTTCAAGCAAGGGGTGAAATACACTTGAAATTAAATGGATTTTTATATATTTAACTATTAAAATAACACTACATTTAAAAGTGAGAACTCTAACTCCTTTCTATATTTATGCCAGCATATGTCTTATTTCAAGACATCAGTGCTGCATGGAGACCAATATAATGAATACATAAAATATTCCCATGAGAGTATTATCACAGATATCCATCCTGCAGCTTCCAAGCTGAGCCTCTTCTGTGCCACTTTCGATATAAATCAGAAGGGTGGTTACAGCAGCTGGGAGCAGCAGCCCAGCTGTGTGTATTTGGAAGCCAGCCACAGGTGACAGCTTGTCTGGTCGAGGTTTGGGCTCAGGCTCACGACACCAGCTGAACATCGCCACTGGAAGCTCCACCTCGGTCACCAGCCCACGAACCTGGGGGAGATCAGCCTGCAAATCTGCCTGTGGTCGCTCCCAGGAAACGGGTGGGCCAGTGCACACTCTAAGTGTGATCCAGAATGACACGGGCACGCTAACCCTGTGAGCGTTTCTCCAAATCTTTCGTTAAAATTTCACAGAATTGATTAGGTTGGAAAAGATCTCTGAGATCAAGTCCAACTATGACTGGACAACACGCTGTCAACCAGACCATGGCAGTGAGTGCCACGTCCTCCAACACCCCCAGGGACGGTGACTCTAACACCTCCTTGGGCAGTCCATTCCAGCACCTATTCGCTCTGAGAAGAAATCCTTCCTAAT
>VZTR01023378.1:26414-44400 GCA_013400775.1 Chaetops frenatus | reverse complement strand
TTTTGGTTTTATTCACTAATGAGGTCTGTGTTGCCCTCTGCTGTCAGAAATCTGATTTTACCTACCTGAAGATGTCAACTATGTTTTGGCAAGAATATCACATACTGCAGACCTCTTTTTCCTTATTTTGACATAATGAACAACACCATTACTAATCACTAAGGGGAAAAAAAAGAAAAAAAGCCTTGCATTGTTGTATAGGATGTAAAAACTAGATAAGCAATTTATTAAATTATTGTAGTCAACCAGTTGATCGGTGCTTGTCACTGAGTGATCTCAAACCTTTCCTTGCTGGTGCTGCAGGGATTGCATTATACACTGATTGCTAATGCTGTTCAAATCTTCACTCACAATGTGTTTGTGCCAAACTCATGAATTCATCAGTGATTGAACATGCGATACAATGGTTAGCCCTGAGAACATGAAGGCCACAGTTGAAATCAGGCTTCCTTTTTGCCTTGTCTTTGTGTCTCACACAGCAAAAAAGCGTAGGACTAAACCTATGCCAAAGAGTTTTGTGAAACGAGATGAAGAATTTGAAGCATAACTGTCCAGAAGTGGCACAGTAATATACTAGCAGAACAGGATCAGAACCTTCCAGGTCCAAGTGTGGCATGTTATCCAGTGGCCTATGTTACATATTTTGAAATATTTCTGTAGCCTCCATATGTCAGGAATTCAGCAGCAGCTGTCATTGCAATATCCAGTTTCATTTCAGTTTGGAGCTCCAAGGCTTTAAATGCCAGTTTTCTTTAGTCTTTCTGTATGCCTGTGATTGTGAGAACAGTATATACTGGATTTCTTATATTCTCAGCAGAAAGTGCCTTGCCTAGAACAGAGGCACAGAGCTCCCTTTGGCAGGAAGATACAGAAGGAGCATGGTTGGTTCCTTGTGATTAGCCCTCCTTTAAGATGGGACCAAAACTGAGGGTGCCCATCTTGTCAAAGGACTGTTTGGGCATCTCCATTAAATTGTCTTTGATCTAATTAATAAGATATCATTATTCCAAATTCCCATTTATAGAACAGATGCAATAATGCTTTCTCAGTTACCTCTGAAGTAAAGCAAATCAAAACAAAAATATGATTAAAACTATACACTCATTAAATTCATACATGTACATATATGTGTGTAATGATATATGTGTATGTCTTTGTATTTGTATGGTTATCAGTGCTACTCTAACAGTGATAACTTCCTAGAAACTTTATTATTGCCTGTGGTAAGTATCTGCATTTCTAGAAACATAGGCTTCTATTCAACAAGTGGAGATATTCTGCCAGCTGGTAAAGTATTGTGTATCCAGAGGACTATTTGGAAAAATGTTGGTCTGTTACAAGGTTCCTGTAGAGAATAGTATATACTTCAAATAAGCTTCTGTAATTTTTTTTTAATCTAAAAAAATTGTTCTATTNTTTAAAAAATTTTTTTTTACTTTATTTTTTAAATTGGGTCCTATCTTAATGTCATAATAGGACCTACGACATTCATTTCATGGTCCACCACTGTAATTCTTCCTGGAGAGCTTTCTTCAGTTTAAGGTTTCTTTGTTTAAAGGTTATCCTGTCAATAACTCTGAATTTGTATTGATTTTAGAGTTCCCAGAAAAAAAGTCAAAATTTAGAAACATGATTCTGTTCTCGAAAAGGCTCCCTACCTTTCTACTAGGAAGTGAGGAAATAAAGAACATAATATGAACACCATGAAGCAAAGCTTTAATTAAATAGGGACCAAAGTATTTTGAACAGTCGTCTCCCTCCATCCTTAATGATATGTGGAAGGGAATCCTACATAAATGTCATATCCATAAACTCTGAAAATCCAGGAATTGGGCCATACTTTGGGACTCAGATTTCATTTCATGAGAGTACCTTTCCTCACAGCATTTCAAGTGTGTAGATTCACACAAAGAGTGACTTCTTGGGTGGCTGCTCATTTCAAGAGTCACTTTCACATTTTTAGGCTCTGAGAGGGAGGTGGATTAGGCCTTGGATTTCCTTAGGCTGGTGTTGAACTGATGCTGCTTCTGTGTGATGAGATAAAACCTCCAGCACCAAGCAGTGGATGAGCTTGGCAGTAACACTGCTCAGCCCTCCTGATGTGGCTGCCCATGCTGTTTATTTCCATGTCTTGAGATCCCTGTGCATTTTCTGTGACACTGGAATGTGCTGAATTTAGGATTATGAGGATGATGCACATAAAGTTAACTGGGTAGTGTTATTGAGAGATATTTCCCATGTGTTTCCTGGCTCTTCTTCCTGGCAGGAGTTCCAGTACATGGTGGGGGTATCATACCACCTGGAAGACCTGAAATTGAATTGCCAGGAGGATTATGAAGAAATTCTGCCAGAGTCAGTGGAGTGTTATGAAGCCATCTGAGTAACTTGCTTAGTTAAGCAGTGGAGAGTACTTCACTTGGAGGAAATTGAGATAAGCAGCTGTCTCTCTCTGTGACTCCTTTTCTGGTATGCATAGGCAGGGAACCGGTCTGGTGTTAGTGAGCCAAGTATGAATTTTGGCAGCCCTGAGGTTGTTTATATACACACAGTGCTTTTGAAATAGTTACTGGATCTTAAAGAAAGCTCTCAAACTGTGATGACAATGGCGTAGATCCATTGATTCTCCTCCTGAAGGAACCAGCAAGTAGATCAACTACAAGGTGGTCCTGTGTTCCACCCTTGTATGACTTGGTGGACTGCAATGCCAGTACAGGAAATATGGGAAAAATATATTGGAACTGGATCTGGACAGGGGGTATTTACATGCTTGATGTGCTTTTAAAAATCTTTTTCAGTGCAAGTGAGTGTCCAAAAGAAAATGCAGTCATTCTCAGATCATTTTCCTTAGAGGTATTAGCTAATTTGGACTATATAGTAGCTATAAAGAAGATTGATTATTTATTCTCATTCCATTACTTGTGGTGACCCACAATTAATTTTCATATCCCATTTGCTTGCATAGTCACTCAGTATCACAAGGTTCTTTGCAGCCACCCTTCAGTTTCATTCTCCTGAACCACAAAGGCAAACATTATTATCTTGCTATTCACACCTTCACATTTATTTTCAATAGTGCACATACTTGGGCCAGTCTACAAGTGCCCCCTTGCCTATAGAAAGGGTGACTATTTTAATATCCTGGCATTTTCAGAGAAGACAAAGAAAATTAGGACTCCCATATATTTACATTCTGGGCAGGAAGGTGATGCTAATGATTAACTCATTGTAAGTGAACTTGTGGCTTTCTTGAGTTTAGTATCTGTTCTGGCACTTTTAAAATTAGCTGTTAACATTACTTAGTTTAGAATAAAATTAATGCTCGAGGGGAGAGTAGTGTTTTTTGTGGGTGATTTTTGAAAGACATGTTTCTGATTACTTTATGGCATGTATTTTTAGAAGTTTTTATCATTATTTTGTACCATTTTATCCTGCTTGTGACTTCTGGGGTTTTTTTTATGCTATTATATAATCGTAAATTAAGTAATTTTTCAAGTGGGAAGACAAATCCTTATGCAGTACACAAAAATACCATGAATTAAGATATCAAATATAGCAAGAAAATATAAGACTGCAGTCAGTCAAAGCACAGAGATTACAATAACTGTAATAACCTGCAGTGAAGCAAACCCCAGGGGTTTAACATTAAACTGCTATCAACCTGAAATCGAAGCCAGACTCTGGATGTTTGCTTTATCTGCCTAAGTCAGAGTGGCTGGCTGCACCCCAGAGGTGTCTGCTTCAGCAAACAGATTTTGGGCATTAAAGTTAAGCACTGTACAGCAGCAGAAAGCAATGGAGCAGGGCAATCAGCTCTGGACAAAGATTGCAAGTGCCTGAATGAGCTGCCAAATTTTCTTCTGTCTTTCTAAAGAACAAACAGCAGAAAAATAAATGTCACATCCTCTACACAACAAAAAAAGTGGCACTTCTGTGTGTGATCTGCCTCCTGGGAGAGATTCTTGGAGCATTTTGACTCCCAGGCTCTTCATGGGAACCATCTGAGGGAGAGCTGGGGCTTGGGCCCTGTCAGAACGTACCTGAAGAACTATTTAGTGCTCCTGCAAACCATCCAACTTGTTAGAGAAGCACCACCTTGTCGTGGAAGTAAAAGGAAGCATATGAAAAAAAAGAATTAAATGCTTTTTTAAGGCACGTCTAGGGACATGTTGTTTCCTTTAACTCAGACCTTATTCCTATCAGAATTAAATACACTAATTGTTTATTATATATTGTATTATTTTACATAATATTTAGCTTTGAAATATTTCCCTTTCATTTTAGATTAATTAATAAAACACTCTAAATGTGTGATTTCAGTTACCTTTAATCTGAGGACCTACAAAGATCACTTTTAAAATGATTTCTCAAATGTTGAAAGAGAAGGGTCTGCTCAGGAGTGTATCTCAAATATAAATTGGTATAAGGCATTACAGAAATATGGAGAAATTTAGAGGTTTGCAGAGTATCAGTCTGTTTTAAAAAATGATTCATTGAGTCACAGACGGCTAAATATTCCCCAGATTAGTATTCCCCCAAATAAACAGTAAATAATCAGGTCTCTCAACAGTTGTATAATGTGCCCTTCTTGAAGAACTGGGGAGGGCCCAACTGACTGTATGTCTAATTTTGTTGAAATCAAATGTTAAAGTCAGGTATTTGAGAGGTTAGTAACTGTCAAAATAAGAAATTGTTTTCTATTAAAAATCTTTTGCTGTGATGAGCTATAATGTAACAGTTGCACATATGACCAAGTAAATTATTCACGCTTTATTGCTATTTACCTTTTCATTAATATATTGTCATGAGTTACAATACCTCCAGTATATGCACTTGTATGACTCTGTCATTAACAATATAGCAATTATGAAGAAAATATGAGCAGCAGTCATTGAAAACCTCTCTTCATTTTCTTGATCTTTGTGATCCTGAAAAATTGCATTTGGGAATAATTTTTTAATATATAAAATAATATCTAATAGCTGGAAAATGTTTTGAGTTCCTTTCAACTGCAGGTTAAAAGATAACCATCTTTTGGGAACATGCCTCAGCATTTCCATGTCAAAACGAAATGCCTCTGTTAGTTCTTTTGGCAGCTGAAGAAAAGTGATTCAAACCTTTTGTTACAACATTCAAGGCTGGCTGATCTCATCTGTTGAGTAGCTTCTGAAGGATGCAGTATAGATTTGGACAATTAGCTAGAAGCTTTTTGCCCCATTAACTTGTAGGCAGAGTAGTCTCTATAGTGTGTTATCAGACTTAAGAGTTACAAATGATGTTATCAAAGTTCAAGCCACTTGATGACAGCATAACTGTAACTTTTGCAAATACTCCCTGTGCAGTTTCCTTGCTGTCTAAAATAATCAAGCAGATAATGGATTTTACATTTCACAGTAATGGAAAACTGTCAGGAACATTTTGAGGCATTAATGACTATAGGCATAATATGTCCTGTAACTGTTTTCATCCAAAGGAGAAACATGGAGGTTTTGCCCTTAGCAGTTCCATCTTTGGAATGAACATTGCAAACAATACCAGTTAATTTACTGACATGCTGATGTGGTTTATATGATTATCTATACAGAATGGATTTATTTTGTTGCTTCTGCAGAAGCTATCTTTGAATTTGTTCACAAGAAAAGGTTTTGGTTTTGCTATTCAGATCTTTCTGTGCCAGAATAATTATCTACTATGATGCAAGCTATCTTGTGTATGTTAATCCATTGCAAACAAATGGGAAATCACTTCTGCATCTACTACAGAAAGCCTTATGGCACCTACTGCAGTTAGTTGGTACTGATCTATGCAAATAATTTTCTTACTAATTCCATGAAATACAAAATCTTTTTGATTTGACTTTTGGATGGAATTCTACCACTAAAGTATTGGTCCCAGTGATGATTCATGGTGGGCTATGATTCAGCAAATAAACATCGCTCTATATCAGACCATGTTCATTATGTTTACTCTCTCTTGGTTGTATATTGAGTGAATACCCTTTAGGTGTTATGCCTTCCACAGGCAGTATTTATCTTTCCATGCCCAGTAACTGCCCATGCATGAAATGCCCAGCTGCACTTTTTTAGGTGGACTCAGTTTGCTCCACATATAGACATGATTTGCACTTCAAACACTGCAGTGCTCAAGACTGTAATGATTCTTAGGATTCTTAGCATTTAGAGGTGCTCCATAAATTATTGCTGTTTAAAGCTGGACACAGAATTTTATTTCAGTAAAATTGAACTTCTGTTTTCTTGATCTTTAGTAGGAATAGTTCAACTTCAGAGTCAGACAAGTAGTGAATCCAGAAAAATACTTGTTTCACTTTTCAGCCCCATTGTGACCAGGTTATTCAGGCATCCTGAATAACCTGTGATTGATCTCAGGCATCCTGAGATCAATCACAGCATCCAATTTGATACTGAAGGAACTATGCCCTCATTTTGAAGCTACCAGAGTCTTTGCCCTGAGATTAAAGAGAGTTTGCTTTTCCCAAGTCCTTTTTCTGCAATTTCCTCAGCAACTCCAAAGACACCAGCAAACAGATTCCTATGTCAAAGCTGAAGTCCATGTACACTTCTCAGAGTATCTGTTTTGTAATGCAAACCAGTTCTAACAAAAAAGCTGCATTTCTTGGTTACATAGCCATTTTAAACTTTCCAGATATTTCAGTTTTGCTTACCCTTTCTTCAGCTGTGTGCACAGCACAAAAATACTGTGTTTCAACAGGAAATCTCTCAAGCATCCCTGACTTGCTTCATAGGTGAAATTCAAGATGTTTGAGCTGGTGTCGTGTTTTTGTTAAAAAGCTTAGGTTCGTATAGGCTGAATGCTTCAAAATTCTTTAGTCTTAGACTACAAAATTCTATTTAGTAATTTCAAATGTCCCCTTCTTCATACAAAAACTTAAATAAGAGAGCCACCAATAGTAAACAGTGAGGAGGCAGCCTGGAAGGGGATATACAGAGCTAACCAAGAGCAAAGTGTAGCCACGTGCATTTAACTAAACATTCCCTGAACCAGGGTTTTTCCATAGGCTTCTCTGTTCTCTTAGAATCCAGACCATTAGGTACATTCTGCAGAGATCACAAGACAAAAAAAGTGTTCTTATCTTCCACAGCATTGTCATTTGACTTCCTTTCAGAAAAGTTGTAACCTGGATTCTGGTCCCTTCTCAAATAAGTACATTCACATGCACTTGTCAGCATGGGCAAGCATGGCAGTGGGTGGCAGCTCCTGGTCTGTGGGAGAAAGTTCTGCTCACCTTCCTGCTCCTGGGGATGGTGGATAATCCCCACCCCTTTTGTTGATGTTTGAAGGGTCATGAAGGAACTCACAATAAAGATTATTTTTTTCAGTTGTGTAAGAAGAGCCTTATTTTGTGGCCACTAGGTCATACTGTCTTCTGGACAATGAAAATCATTCTTTCTCACCTCTAATGAGGTAAAGTAGGCCTGCAATCCAGCAGGAGCCTTTTGTTCCTAAAGGTCAGTACATAATGTGAAGCTTCTTAAACATTAATAATGGGTCATTCTTTTTGCTCTTGTTTTTCTGTGCCAGTTGGTAACATCATCTGTTAATGGTGAACATTAAATGCTTATAAAACTGTAAAGGGATCATTTCTTAACACTGATTTGTGTGACTCGAAGACACTGATGACAATCAAGGTATTTTACATACTTTATTGGTAATGAAAATATTCCTCAAAGACATGAATCCACTCACAACTTGCTTAGCTCCATCAAAAAGGAAATGAAGGTCCTCACTTTCTTCCTACTCATTCAATAGATTGAATATTTACCTTATGTCTAAGATAAATTATTTGTCAATAGAATTACTTTATTAATGTTGAGGGCTTGACGTGTTTCAAAGATCACAGACCCACAGCGGTAACAAAATTTGGGAGAAAGGGTGTGCTACTGCAGGACGTCCAAGATAAGAAGAAATTAACAAAGCCAGCTCAGCACAGTTCAGCAATAAGACAAAAGTAAACACTGAAGGCCACCAGGCTGCCCAAGATAAGAAGCCAGCTCAGCACAACTCAGCACTAGTAGAGTAGTAAACACTGAATATATACTAGATAAGTGGAATATATCAAGATTAACAATATATAAATAGTGGTCATAATTTCTGTTTGGTGTGCTGGCTTAGTGGATTTACCACCCAGCACCCATCTTTGCACAAGGATTTAAATAAACAAACACCTTGGCTCTGTGTGTGATTGCCTTACTGCACACAGGGTGATGCATACTGATTTTTGGACACCAAGTAAGAAGTTAATTATGTCACCAGAAGTAGTAACATCCTCTTAAATACTCCATACTGTTCTTATGGAGTAGAAGAAATTAAATAGAAGACTAGTGAATAGCCTTGAGAAGATTTTTAAGAAATAGAAGCAAGTAAAAGCATGTAAAAAAGCTCGATAAATAATACTCCAGAAACCCTGACCTTGAATTATAAAATACAGTAGTATTACACTCAATGCATGTATTAGAATTAGAATGCCTATAAAAAAGCATATCCTGCATCTTGCACACCAGTTTTTCTGTTTGCATTGTTGCTTTAGCTTCAAGGCACAATTTAATAATTTTTTTTAAAAGAAAAGAATACAAAAATACACTAGTAATAAGGCAAATGTGAAAAATAGGATTAAATCTGGTATACTCAAATGTCCATTATCAGGTATCTTCTGGGCATAGACCAGAAATCAGCATAACATTGTCCACTCCAATTTCTCCAGTTTTACCCTTCCCACGTTCTGATTCAAAAGTAACCTGTCATAAGAAAAGATATGTATTAAGGGTGAAAATGTAGTTTAACCAACCATTTAGCAACTCTAAATTAGTTATAATGCTATATATGAAGAATATTTTATTACAACACAGAACTTAATGTCTTGAATCTTTGCCATTTTTAAAGCTTTTGTGCATTATTTGAACTAGAATTACAATCCTCTGCACAGATTTAAAATACCAGATGAATTAATTAATAAGATTATTTATTTTTATTGTACCAAAAATGCAAATTGAGTTAAATCCTCTTATAATAATGTAGTTTTATCACAGCATGTGATGCTCATGCATTTCATTTATTGAAGAAATTTTAACTGTTAATTTTTGATCTAGTCCTCAGGTTTTGTGTATATGTTCTATATTTATATTTACACTCTCTCGTATGCATTGAGTATAGTATGTATACTATATGTAAAGAGGAGGTTTATTTTTATGAATAGCATGTCTGGGTTTTTATTTTATAGTCTGATTTTCGTTTCTTTAAGGGCTTTTCTACATCATTCCAGCTGTGCAAAGGACCTTGAAAAGGGCTTGCATTTCCTTTATATTCACTGTATTCAATTATACAGCAGAAGCCTTTACACAGCACTGAAAATGTTCTATCACACAAATGGAAAGCAGGCCCCAGAATTTCAAGGAGAAACTGGCTGAAGTCCTGGTTGTGGCAGTTTTCAGGCATACATCAGTGCACAGTGTTCCCTGTTGTTGTGCCCTGATCCTAAGGTGATGGCCCTACCTTGATTATACATGAGTCTCCTTTTGCTCTAATGATCTGGTTTAGTGTGGTTTGATAGCATCCTCTTCTGTGACGTGAAAAATTTTCATTTTTCCAGGCATGTATGTATGCTTCTGTTGCATGAGATATTAGCAGATTTTGATTACTTGTGTTAATTTATGATGTGATGCAGTATTTTACAAAAGGACAGAATTACTGGCATCAGTATTCTAAACAATTGGGGTGATTTAGTTCTGAAATTACAATCAGGTGATAACTTTTATGCTCCCTAAAATGTGGGCTCCTGTTTCCCATTTCAGATAAGCCTTTCAATTGCTGGTGCCTATAAAACAGTTTGTGGAACACTCGAGTATTAGGAAATTAAACCAGCCTGTTGGTTATGGTAGTTGACTTATAAATTGTGTTATACTTACACTGTTGGTTGTTTCAGTCTCCTGAAATATCTCTATTTTTCCAGTTCTCCACTTTTCATCTTTTCCTTTGCTCTCTTCCCAGACAGGAGCAGTTTTTTTGTTTGCCAGGAACACTCGAAGCTTTCCCACTTTCTCACCAGCAAGCCGATAGCTGAAGATCAAGCAATAGCTGCTCTTTGGTTTGAGGTCAGTGAGGAGAAGTTTTAGACGCCCCATATCATTCTTTTGCCCTACAAAAGCTGGAACTGCCATGTAGTAGCCATCACCTTGTAAAAAGAAAATCACTCTTAAAGAATAATCGTCTTTAATGCACTTGTTTTATTTATTAGCAGTTTGAATACATATTTGCTAAGAAAATAAGGGAGAGCTGCAGCTAGTTTACTTGAATAACTTAAAATCAAACTGGAGAAAAGCAGCAGGGAGTGTACTTAGCAAGGAATAAACTTGTGCTGTTGGAAGTCAGATCAGTTTACAGAGGAGATGAGTTCATATTTCACTGGCAATTACAGTCATTCTTCCTTGCACTATCTTTCAAAGGCAAAACTATCTGTTTTTCAAATGCAGCAGTCTGAAACATGCTGCTGTGCCTTTGTGGTCAGATTATTTCAGTACTTGAGCTAGATCAATATTCTCTCCACTGTCTTCTGCATTGATGACAAACTCACAAGGGAATTGACAGCTTGTTTCCCAAGTTCCTGGGAGATCAATGAAGTGACAGACACACACGAAGTCTTAAAGGAATAAAACATCTGGCCCCATAAATGAAGTCCTAATCAGCAGATGTAAGTTCAGGGAGACAGGATAAGGCCAGGGTAAGGGCTTCCTGGAAGTGACAGCACAGAGAAGGGATTTAGGGAATTATATGGAGCAGGAGGGAAAGGATTAATGAAGAAAAACAAACATGGAAAGACTGAGGGAAGAGGGAGAGAATGTGCATGTAGGAACTGGTGCAAGCAGCCTGCAGGATCTGTAGGATCCACTGGTCACTACTGCAGCAACTTTTGCAATATTTCTGTTTCACAGGGGAAGAGACATCGTTCAAAAAATCTCATCCATTCACACCTTTTTATGTACACCCACCCAGCAGTCCCACATTGCTCTCATGGAGCTGTTTCTCAGGTTTTAGCAGGCTTTCATTGGTACCTGTTCATGTATTGATTGTTCTTGAATAGGCCCTTGCCCTTGGCTTATTCTGAGTTTGCCTTGCAGAGTTTGAGATTTCTGAGCAATTATCCCAGTGATGTCTAAGCCATGTGGGTGACTACGTTGCCACATCCATCTAAATGACAGATGTGGGATTAAATGTCTACCAATCTTGGAGAGAGAAAACATGTAGCTGATTACGTTTCCATTGCCTTGTAGTTTGCAATTCTGACCAGTTAATTTCTAATTTTTCTTACATTTTATTTGTGTTGAAATATGTTGCTGATTTCCATTTGCTACTGGATATTTCAAAGAAACAACATCCACTACTAGTGTCCTCTGCCTCCTTTCTTCTTTTATAAAGGTAACCCACTGATAGAAAAGCAAATCCTGATTGTTTCCCCCCCTACTCCTTTTTCTTTGGAGGGGGTAAGACATCAAATCAAAGCCTATCTAGATGACACATATTTAAATACCTCTATCTCGATCAGCAGGATTCCAGTCAAAGTCATCATCAGCATCTTGTTTCCAGTCACACACCCCTCGACTGAAGCTGCAATCAACTGAAAAAAAAACTGGCAGAAATAATAGGAGCACCATATCCTAAAGACTGTTAAAACATTTTGCTCCTTATTCATAGAGTTATTAATGTACAGATAATTCTAAAATTATTTATAATCTGAATTCAGGTAGTGTCGACCTAGATGAAATTGCAAGAATGCAAAATATTAGAATTTATGTAGTAATTCTTTCTTCAGCTCGGTGTCTTTTTACTGCCAATCTGACATCTGCACATGAGTTTATATGCTGTGACTTCTGTATACCAAGTGCCTGCAAATCCCCAGGTATAGGTGGAGGTGTTAGTGTTAAACTCTAGCATCAGGAATTGTTTGAGATCTGCCAGCTTTAGAACCCTCCACTCTCCGTTTGTGCCCATCTTGTCTTTGCAATCAGCTCAAGTTCCAGTTCTATCCATTGAGAGAAACTGGCCTCCCATGAGAAGAATCCCTTACATCAGCACCTGATACTCCAGCTACCTGGGGCTGGGAATAGCCCAGATCAGTTGACCTTTAGAGCACACTGAAAAAGGGTGCCAGCCAGAGCACACCATGGCCTTCGTGACTGTGCAGATGAAAAGCACTACACACGCAAAGGGACACTGTGCAATGCCAGCAGAACAGATCAGATTAAGAGTAATACATCAGCCATCTGAATTTCCTCAGAAAGAAGGATCCTTCTTGTTATTTTAATGTATTTTATCATGGGAGAGACATGCAGTACGTGGCATTTTGAGAGCTTTGTTGTTTTTCATATAAATCCACTGTTTCTGAGACTACTGCTTTCTAAATTGAAAAAAATGTCAACCAGCACATTTGTCTATTTTGTTCATTTAAGATTATTGTGAGCTATGCAACATGTTTTCGTTTTATCGACAATAGAAGCCAGTTTATTTTTTCATTACTATGAAATTATACAAGTGAAATTCAATTGCAAATCAAGTTCTTATGTGGGGAAACTTTCTATGCATGGGTTATAAACAATAAAAGTATGCTTGGAAAAGGACACGTTGGAACTGGTAGCATAGTTTGGCCAGATACTGTCTCTAATGTGTTCACAAAATCTTTAGTTTCTGTTAAAGGCTTTAAAACTGGTTCTGAGTTGGCTAACACAGTTGTCACAAAAAGATACAATACACAGGAAAATAAATACTATATAATAAAAATAAGCCACCTTCTTGCTCTGGTCTTGACATTGGAATTTTCCTCTGTGCCAGGTGAGGGCCAAAGGCAGCTGCTTCTTTTACCTTGGGAACTAGGGAAAACAACTTGTCAAGTACTGAGTCATCGCAGGAACAGAAAATGGAACTTTATTCCTTTATACCAATTGCCATCATTTATTTAAATAAGTCAATATATGCATTTACCACTCTACCACCAAACCCATATTCCTAACTGCAGTTAGATACTCTGAATTTTAAAACTTTGCTTAAATTGCTGTTTTCCACAGCACTGAGCCTTCTGGCTTATAAGCACTGGAGCTCCAGCTCCATTGAATTACAGATTCACATGGTTATAAAATGTTGATCTTTCTTCAGTGGGCTGATCTGCTTTCTTGCTATAATGATCAAATTGAACTGAACTCTACCAGACAGCAGAGACACTTGGGAACACTTTGCCAACAGCAGCCTCAAAAAATGGATAATGTCAGAGACTTTGTAAAAGCCATAAACATTAGGACATCAAAGGCCCACAGGTCTGTATTCTGGGCAGTGATAGCTGGTGCTGCTGTAACAGAAGCCCCAGAACGTTATTTTTCTGAAGTCACACTCTCTGCTAGGGTGCACGTTGTCCTGCATATCTGACCAGTGCTGCTATCTGCTGGGAAGAAAGGCTCCAGCAACTGCCCTTCCCCTTCCTCACCCTCCCTGCCACAGCTGGTTAGCACACAGTGATGTTTTGATAACCACCCTGAGAGAGTGATTTTGTAAAAATTGGTTGATATGTCTTGTGCCAAACAGTCACAGTAAAGCAGCACCAATGAATGTCAGGGGGGTTCTCTAAGATACTGGCCTGAAAGAGGTGGTTACTCAAGAAGCATTATTTCTCAGCCCAGAGACCAAGGGAAATCCTCTCCTGTCTGGTGAGATAGAAGCTTACATATTCTTGTTTACACTAAATAATCTCTAAATTACTGTAAGTATTCTAAAGTTCTACGACTAAGCTTTCTTTGGCATTATTTTTAGTGATTAATAGATAAGTGCACTCACTAAAAATGTAATTGTAAGACTCAACTTCTTTATGCATACCCTGTGTAAGTAATTAATCACATATGAGATAAGGGGAAGATCCTCTTTCACTGGTATTCTATCCTTTGCAAACACGTAAGCAGGTGATACCAGGGATATATTCATGCACACCTATGAAAACAGGAGGAACTTAAAAGTGCCATTTTAGAGGACTGAGGGAGAAGCCTTTGGATTACTGCTTACAGAATGTATTAGTGGAAAGCTTGAAACAACTGAAGTTCATTTTTCAGCCACACCTTGTGGGCAGCTGTGCTAAGAAAAGCTCAGACTTCCACAAAAATGCTAGATGATAGGA
This sequence comes from Chaetops frenatus, assembly GCA_013400775.1. NCBI lineage: Eukaryota > Metazoa > Chordata > Aves > Passeriformes > Picathartidae > Chaetops > Chaetops frenatus. Next base: position 30,218 of record VZTR01023378.1, on the reverse strand, counting down.
GCTATGGAAATTACTTTTCCCTACTCAGCATTGTATCATTTATGCAAACACCAAATATTTTAAGTCATTACTTTCACATGGATGCACATTTGTTCAGAGGGGAGGTTTTTTTCCCATGAGTTTGACTGAGCTAGGGTTTTCCATTTAAACACTCCAACATGCTCACACATACCCAATTTTAAGAATATTTTTAGAAGCCACTGCAATCTAGAGCCTCCTTGCACCATAAAGTCTATACCATCCACTTAACCTTTCTTCTCCTTCAAAACTGTCAAAAATTGCTCTGTGTACACCAGTGAAAACACACAAAGGTGCTCTGGAGGCACTTCCAGAGTTGCTGAATGAGCTGAGGAAGAAGACTCATGCAGTTGTATGAGCTTTCTGATGAATTGCCAGGAGCGTGTCCTCTCTTGTTGTCCTTGTAGCCTTCCCCTAACCCAAACCATTGGTTAGATCACCTGGATAATATTCATACTTAAGTCAAGGATTAATATATATCTTTCTTCAAATTAATATATGTTTACATATACACATTTAGGAATAGGCACATACAGATTAGGTGTTAAGTTTACTGTCATGTCATAAACTTGGCCTCGTACTTAGTGAAAGAGGCTCAGGCTGTGAAAACCCTTGCCAAAATGAAGAGAGCTATTAAAATATGATCAGTTCTGGAAAGAGTAGAGTGATTTAACAGAAGACAACAGCTGCCAGAATGATTTATTTGTTAAGTTATTGAATTACACTTGAATTCACTTGAGAGAGATACATGCAGGTGTAGCTATGTGCTGTCAAGCGAAGACCTGCCATGGACAGAAAAAGACTCCAGTTTTGTTTCCAAATCTATTTTTGTTTTCAGTCAGGCATTACAATCAGGTTTTGCACTCACTGAAAGATATCAATTGTGTATTATGAGAAACTGTAAGCTTTAGCTTACAGAAAGGTTTCAAAGAAACCTTACTGCTTGAAAAATTTTACATCAGACCATACACACACAGAGCCAGGATCCAAAGTTTACTCCCTCACAGGTAATAGACAGGAGTAAGGATTACTCTTTTTAGCTCTTCTGCTGTCACGTGGTCTTGTAGAAAGGCAAATCTCATCTCATGTTCCATAAGAACAAGCTCTCCCCAACAAAAACACACATATGTCCCACTCTAGGCACAGCAGAGTCCATCCTTCTCTCTGTACTGTGGATGCCCTTCTCTACTTATCTGCAGCAATAGCTAATATGTAATCTCTACATACAAACCCCTTCATATCATGGTGCCACACATTCTTAACCACTGCTGTCATCAAGCCCATTAAAAAAAAAAACAAAAACCAGAAAAACAGAGTGGGCCCTGTAAAAAACATCAAGCAGAATATAAGATAGTAAATTTAAGATGAGCTTCCTATATATATGGTATACCACCATGTTGGACTCACAGGAATTTCCCATGTCTCTTCTACCCCATCTTGCTCTGAAAGAATTACATTTGCCAGAAATCTGACACTTCTCAGTTCTAGGTATGAACTGAGCTGTGGTCTAAGCATTAATAGCTCACAGATTGACACCACTTATGAGAAAAAAATAAGATTAAGAGCAAACATCATGATTGACTGAGGGAATTCTCTTGTTCAGAATTAAGAGCTGTGAAGCCAAAAAGGGAACAGTCCACTTTTAGTATTGCCAAATAACAGAGACCAATCCCTCTTTATCATTCTTGATGCTACCAGAGGAAGTCTCTGTGTAATAATGTGGCTGGCTACATGATGCTACCGGAGTTTTAAGCATGACATGAATTTCATAAACTGATGAAATACAAAATATAGAATTTAGTTGCATTTGGCAATACCATTCTGGATTACCAATGGTAGCCAAAAAGCACTAAAATGTTAGAAACTGTCAGAATTAAGGTTGTGCTTAATTATTTCAGTGTAGCAGGAGTGTAGCTTCTCTACTTTCATTACTTATATAACCAAGTACTTTGGTCCAGCTCTCTGTGTCTTCTTCCATATGCAGAAAAGGCACTTCTCCTGTCATGAAGATATTTCCAATACTATGGTTTACTCTGATTTTTATTAGACTATTTAATAATAATGAATGAATCATTAATAATGAAGAATCATATTGATAAATAATTAGCCTATTAATAAATAAATATTCCTGCTTATTAAACTGCACCTTTCACAACAGGACAGGTCCTTCCTTAACAACAAGGAACAAGGCAAGAATTCCGTGGAAAATAGTAATTTGAAGTAATTTCAGACTGTATCACAAGATACAAAAATATAAGAAAGCATTTAAGTTTTCATTAATGACTTTAATTTTGATATTTCTTAAATTTTGTAGGCTTCACTTTGCTATCTCCAACTATGGTGTGGTTTTTAAAAAAAATTGGTGAGTAGCAATTCTCACAAAAGTCCGGTATTTTGGTAATTGGGCCTATTTTAATAATTTCCATCTCCATATAATATTTCCTCTTTTTTCCTACAACAATTTTCTGTGGCTCCCTATGAATTTATTATGTAGTAAAACCACTATGGTAAAATAATACATCAATTTAAAGAGACCTTTCTGTTTTTCCTAACTAACTGCTCTTCCTGGAAGACAAACAATACCAATATTAATAATACAAAAGGCAGATGCTATGTGAATACTTGAGGGGATTATATGGAGGAATTTAATGTTGTAGTAAAGGAATCTGCTGAATAGACATCAGCAAAGAAGGGAAAAAATGTACAAGCTTATGAGCTTTAAATTTGAGCTAATGATGTTCTCTGAAGGATCACTCAATATCATTGAAATTGAAAGTACTTTTAAAGCCAAATGTTCAAGCAATTAAGCATCTGAATCATGACTGAATTTTTATGATAACAAGGATCAAGTACAACACATGGCAATTTAAAAGAAAGGAAAATACAGTTAAGCAATTTATCCTGAAATGAAAATGAAAATGGCACAATGCTCTAAGTCCTTCAATCACAGTTTGTATCAAAAAAGAAACCCACAAATAATACAGAGTTCACAAACTTAATGAAACTACATCTTGGTCATGCTGCTCTCTCTGCATGAAGCAGCACACCAATTTTCTGCCAGAACCACCTAGCAAAATAAAATCTCTCTAACAAACTCAGCGTATAAATCTCTTAGATCTATAAGGGAAAATTCCAGCCAAATATGACTGGAACAAAGGCAGTATAGGCAAAAATACAGATGAACCACAATGCTTTAATATTTTCAAGCAGTAATATTCATTGTTACTGCTGTCAGCTGTAGTGGTAATTTTTGTAGAAACAAGTAGACACTGCCTCTCTGCCTAGCCCAGGTATATGGTGTTCAAATGTCGTGGTTTTGTTAGGAATATCCTTGGAAAAAGAGTCTCACCAATCATCATGACAATATATTATTTGGATTTTCCTATGGACAAAGGATTTTCCCTGTGTGCCCTCACTCTAATTGAAATCTGGAAAATTAGTGCATTCCAAGTAGTGTAGCACTGAATACTCAACTGGAAGATTGCATAATGCCCCCTTTGTAACTGCATCAGGTCATGTAGCCCAGTACAGGAGACCAAGTTCCCCTGGTATCACCAGGAGAGAGAGCAGAGCCCTTTGTCCTTTTAACCAAAACCCAGGGTGGCCCTACCCTAGGCACAGTATTCCTGGCAATCCTTCCTGGCCTGTCCAATCAGGCTGAAAAAGACACCTGTTGAGATGTCTGAGTTCCATCCATCCATCCATCCATCCATCCATCCATCCATCCATCCATCCATCCATCCATCCATCCATCCATCCATCCATCCATCCATCTACCCAGACATG
>VZTR01023378.1:16199-26380 GCA_013400775.1 Chaetops frenatus | reverse complement strand
GAAGGGCTGACCTGGGTTTTGGGTTGTTTTTTTTCTAGCAGGCTGCCTTGCCTCACAACTGAGGAAGCAGAAAAGCCATAGTCCTTTATGGCACAAAATTTTGAATAAATATACCTATAACTAATAGAAGTATTATTTATAAATATTGAATTTACTATTTACAGTAAATATTAACAGAACCTATTAGTACTATGTCCCTAAAAGTGCTAGATCAGCAATATTCCTGCAATTCTTGTTAAGAAAGAAATCACAACTGCAAGGGAACACACTTGCTAAGGGTAAACCTCCCTTCAGGTTCCATAAGCATTTTGCTGTTAATTAGTCAGTCTTTTTGAGTCCTTCCCAGTCTAATCACATTGAACCAGACATATCTGGTCAATTCACACCACCCTTGTGGTACGGGGAGGTTTCCCATTAGCTTACCTTCATGAAGAAGCCTGAGTACCTGAGAACCCAATCTTAACAAACATCAACATTTATATTGCAACTGTCTTCTGCTCACTTTCTCCACAGTTTCTGTAAAATTATGGCCATCTTTGGATTAATTGGCATGACTGGGAAGAGTTACGTCCTTCTTCAGGATAGTACTTTGGTGCAAATCTGTGTGAAACACAGTTCTCTAAATCTAAAAGTATGGCCATCAGAAAACCTGTGTTTTATTGCTTCTTGTGAGGGAACAGAGGCAAGTCACTTAATCCTTTGCTCTGAGACTCTCAAATGCATTTGGCAGTAGCAGCATGGCAAGGCTGAACCCCAAGGGTAGTTTGCCATACAGAGGAAAATTCAGCCCCAATTTGACATCAGCTCCTGCACCTGCTACCTCTTTTAGGTGAGTAATTTATCAAGGGATCCTTAGAAGATGGAAGGGCCACTTCTTTAGGGGAAGTGGCACATACTAGTCAGGAGTGAAAAGCTGAGTTAAGACATAGTCTGGGGCTGAGATATGGCTGGCCAGAGGGAGAGTGACATCCTCAGTACAGAATCCTCCACTTGGGAGGCATGGCACCATTAGTCAGAAATTTGTCACCGTTTCATCTGGTTAAAAGCTGACAACCATAAGTCTCTTTCTGCATACAGCTAGGTAGCACCTGTTTTGATTTTTTAGAAATACTACTGATTCCTGAATTGTGATGTCATGTGCTTACAGTACCAGAGAGAAATCCAAGCATCTTTCAGGATGCAGGTCTACACTCAGTATTTTCAAAACTACTTTGAAATGCTTGGTTGAAAACACAGAATGAATCACAGAATCTTGTAGGTTGGAAGAGCCATTTTCAGGTTACCTAGTCTGACTTCCTGATCAGGATATTGCTCAATGCCCTGTTCAGTCATATTATGAATATCTGCAAGGATAGGTATTTCACAACTTCTCTGCATACCTATCCCAAATTTTGTCCACCTCCATGGTGAAATATTCTTCTCGTAATATCTAATGAGATTTTTTGTTTTGTTCCAACTTGTATTCATCACTTCCTGCCTCATTGCTGTATATTTTCAAGAAAAGTCTGTCCTTCTCTGTAACCTTCAAAAAAAAGCTGAAGACATCTAGAAGACCTCTTCTTAGCCCCCAAAGCTGAAAAAAAGTTATCTCAGCCTCTCCACATGTTCTCCAGGCCCCTGACCCTCGTGGAACACTGCCAGTGTGCCCTCATTTGTCTTGTAGTGGAAGTCCAAAACTTGCCTATTATTCCAAAGCTTCTTCCTAAGCAGTTATCCCAAATCCATAATGTTGCATGAGGCTTTTCTCTCCCTTTCCACCTGCCTTTGTTGAACTTCATAATGTTCCTGTCAGTCTACCTCCACAGCCTGGCCAGATCCCTTCAATAGCAGTGCTACCCTTCAATGAAGGGGTCATTCTCCCCATTTTGGTACTGTCAGCAAGCTTGAAACATGCCATCAGCATTCACTGTTAATATATGCAGGAAGGGAGGAGATTGCTGAGCAAAGTCCTGACTTTTTTCTGTTTATCAGCTCCCTAGCATAATTTCAGGAAGCAATATTAGGCTCTATCCATAGCTTAAACTGAAACAGAGCAATTACCACTGAAAACAAACAGAAAAAGGCAATTTTAGGAGTATGCCTTTGGCAAAGAAGCTTGTATTCTCCAATGTATTAAGTGAGTAATTACATTTTTTCTTGGCTGTCTTACAGAATTACAATATTACAGAATATTTTTTCAAGAGGACTTTAAAATTATCTTTCCTTTAAAAAATATATACTTACCTCTCTTTCCAAGTTAAATAGCAATAAACTGAATGTTAAATTTTTTTCATTTTTATTATTATAATTTTAACTGCTGTGGGATAGTATTTTTTATTTTTCTATACTTTGGAAAGAGAAAATATAATGAATGAACTATTGATAATGTGTGTTTTTCATGGTACATATTTTTGCCATTACCTTGAAGAATGTTTGACTGAGACAGATGTACTAAAAACCAGTTATAATAATAGAATCGCTTGGGTTGCAAAGGACCTTAACGATCATCTAGTTCCAATATGCTGTGCAATTTCTTGCTGTCTTTTTCAAAGTCTTCAAATGTATTTTCAAATGCATTAACTAGAACCTAACCATCCTATGATTCTATGATTCATTTTCTACAAGTAAATTCTGATAAAGTGTCTATAATGCTTTGTGATGATTTTTTGATTTTTTTAGTGTTTATATTTACATTGAAGCCAGACTTTTTAAAAAACAAGGAAACTTACAAAAGACATCTCCTCTAAGGCTTCGCTCATCAATTTGGTTTTCAAAATCTTCCTTCTCCTCTTCATCTGACTCTTCTGCCTCCTCTTCTGCAGCAGCTTCAGTTTCTTTCTCCTCCTCACCGTAGCTTCCACCAAGATCAATACCACCTTCATAGTCCAGTAACTGCAAGTGTGTCTTAGAAGGTGGGGTCTCAGCTGCCTCTGGGATTGCATTCTTGATTGTTTCATGCTTTCTCACACTGCTTTTATGTGCAAGAAGTTTCTTAATTGTGTCCTTCGCTGTACCAGGGCTTCTTGCAATTTCCTTCACTGACTTTTCAGGGATAGCTAGAATCAAGAAGAAAATGGAAAATATTCATCTAAGGAATCATTCAGCAGTGACCATGTTTTTAAGTGTCCTTTACAAGGTCCAGAGACCCACAGAATCAAATTCTCTGCTACAAGATACAAGCTCAGTTCTGCACAGGACCAAACACACATGCACACATTCAGCTCTGTATTATGGACAGCTCTGTCTGAGTTACACTGAAAAGACCAAAGCAATCCTCTGTGATGACCTCTTTGGACTCCTGTGTAACACAGGAGTAACACAGGCCATAGAGCCCCTTCCTTAAATTGTTTTTACACTGGAGCTTGGATTTAAAAAAAAAATCCTTCAGTTTTTGAACTAAATTTATCCATGGAGCTGAGATCCCCTCCACAACAACTGCAGCCTAATAATGAAGCCTTGGCTGTCTTTCATAAACATCTCTGGCCTAATTTTCCTTCCATGGCAGGCTGAAAGCTACTGAAATGGAGAATATTTTGAGAAGAGATACATCAAGCTGCTCCATCATATTTCTTTCAGCTCTAAGGGATATTTAATTGTAAGGGGTAAACACTAAAATTCAGAGAAGCATCCAAGAATGGCAAATAATTACCATCTTGCAATCCCAAAATGGACTAGAATGTAAATGTAACACTGCCTGAGAATTTACCATTTTATCATTCCTTTTGGACGTGAAATATTGTAGTTTATCATCCTGGATAAAATGTTATTATTTCAGTTATTCTGGAATTATCCTTTTGGATACTACTATCAAATGTTGTGCACAACCACGTCATAAACTTCTAACAGCCTTCTGCAGTTTGAGTCCTTTATGTGAACTACCTAGGAAACAATGAAAGCTGAGCAGTTCCAGGGTGCTATAAAAAAGCTCTTTCATAAAGAGAGACTGTTTTCATCAGTGGATCAGAATAGCCTCATACATTGGTTCCCATCTTTGATTCTCAATCAGTATTGATGATGTAGTACCTACAGTCTTTTATGATTAAAACTGATGGTGGAAGACAGTTATTTTTATTTCACTCTGCCTTTGCTGCCAAATGATTATATTATCAGGGTAAGAATATGTTCCTATTTTGTTCCTCACTTTGTATTTATGAAAATTTTATAGTAATACTTTGAAAGAGATAGACTGGACTTAGAAGCTTGGGTAGTACTATTTTCTCTTTGCTTCTTCTCATGAAGACACAGCAGAAGAAACAACACCAGTTAGTAAAATAGAACTGCAGTCTATTAAGGAAAGTTCCCCAAATTTATATTCACTCCTGGAAAATACAATCCTATCACTGTGAATTTGTCACATTTTATTGAAGGCAAGTGCAGCTACATGTTATTTAGTATGTCAGGAACAGAATCAGACTCTTGGTGTGCTCACTGTAGCTTTCAGGTGTTTCTGAGATTGCTGTTGGAGTAAACAGATGCCAATAAAATAAAAGTCAAAATTGAGGATTTGTTCTTCCTTTCTTTTGGATAAACTTAAAGGCCTGCTTGTAAAATTACTAATACTCCACTTAGTATCCTCTGGAGGATAATGTCATGAAGGATGTAAGTTTCCCTGGGTCTAAACCTAGAATTCAGCAATAAAAATTAACAGGAAGGCTTAATTCCAAACAAATTTCCTCTTGACAATCAGTAACAAGAAACTTCATACTTTTAATAAAGAGGCTACGGAGATTTTCAAGGCCACAGGACTGGCTGCTCAGCAAACCTGAACATCTGCTTTTAGTTTCTGCTTTGAAGTTTTCCTCATGAAGTGAAAAATTCTTACAGTTCAACATAATAACCTCTGTGGTGTCAGAAAACCAATCTCCTTGTGTGTGCAAAATTTAGCAGTGTGGAAAATCAGCTGACAGGAGTGACAAAGATGATGAAAAGGGATGAAAGGGTATAAATTTCCACATTCTTGCAGACTCTAGTTTGGTGCTGCACTATGAAAATCTCCATACTTGTGGAGACAAAGAGACTCTACACTTCAAGTGTATTTTAGGACACAGCACAAGTCTCCTTCTAACCTGCATTCATCTTTAGAGTAGCAAGAGGTGTGGATTTAAGGCTTTTTATGTCTACCCATAAATTGCAGGAGTAATGCAATGTGAGGATACACCACCTTAAACTCCGTCTGTTCTGGTGAATCCATGGCCCGTGGATTTGCCTGAATGAGCAGCTCACCTCCTCTGGCACCCTGGGGTGCTACACCTGAGGCAGTAATTTTTCAGGACCCTTTTCCTCAAGATATGTAGAGAAATGCAGAGATGTTGGTCACAAACATTTGTGTATTTATCTGTCCATATGACTGCAGAAAATTTTGGGAAGGGCAAAGACATTTAGTGCATTCCACCCCAGATCTTCCTTATGTACCTTTGATCAGGAAGCATGCAGATTAATGTCTCCTGCTCACGTAGTTTCTGTTTATTGCCTTAATATGAAAATATCTCTGTTTTCAAAGGTATTTTCTTTCTTTGAATTAGAGAGAATTAAGGCAAGAAGTAGGAAAACAAAGGCAAACAGTGGCTGAGGGCTAAAAGTAAAACTTTTCTGTCATCAGTTGCTCTGCAAAATTATAATCCCACAGAAACGGATGGTGTAGGATGTCTGATGACCCAGTTGTGAAAGCTGTGTTGAAAAAATACATAGAGAGCAAATGCCAACCCATTGACTCTGTGCTGCATTGTGCAAAGGGAAGTACTCAGGGGATGATACAGGAGAGGGACAGACAGTGAGCTGCTTTCCTTCCACACACCCTGTGACTGCAGCCAGTGCTGGCCCTCACCCTCCAGGGGATGCAGTAGGAGACAGCTTGCTCTGCACTCCAGCAGGCACCCCACTGCTTCCATCTTCACACCTCACAGGGTATTTAAAAACCTGCTGAGAGACAAGCCTAGGGGATTGGCTTACAAATCCTCCTGTAGCTCCCTTTATAGCTTCTCTGTATATGAGTTGCAGAAGTGCTGAGGGAGACAGACAGCCATCTACCATGTGTAGGTGGAGTCTGTAGATGTGAGTAAAGATTACATCAGCATGACATACTTTCAGAAATCATTCTAAAAGTTCATTCAACCTCTTTTAGATAGCCTTAAGAGACCCTGAAAGCTTTCATACACAGGTTAAAAGACAGATTCTAGGCTATTTTCTTCTAAGCACCGTGGAACATCATGTACCATTATGTATTGCTATGCTATTTAATTTCTAAAATTTTTACTGTCTTATTTAGGGAAGGATACTTTGAGAAATCAGGGCAAGTTTTTCATGCTGGATTGTGCTTAATAAATTACTACACCAGCCAGTAAGGCATCCAGTAGGAAATATGTGGTGACAAAAGCTTAAGTGTTACTCACTGAAGGGTGACAGCAGTATTTGACTCCATACTGAATTAAATTTTAAGAATATCACCAGCAGTGACCACAATCACGCTTGAAGCTTTGAAACTTTTTTATGTCAAACCAAACCTTTCTAAGGACTGGCAAGTTAATAAGAAAGCAAAATCATATATGGGGTTTAAGGGTTCCCCTCTCAGCAAAAAATGAATGAGTAATTCAAGAAGCAGAGAGAGAGCTGGCATGAATTTTTATTGATGTTTAGATACCCAGCAAAGCAGAATGAAGAAGAGCAACCTCTACCTCCAGCTGGGCAATAACAAAAGTGTCATTGTTGAGCTCCTTGGAGTGATGCCTGTAGACTTTAAGATAGTAATCCTTTTTCCTGTTATTTTGTAGGACCAAAAAAGTGAATCAAAAATAGGTTCTTTTTTTTTTTCACCAGGAATCTTAATTGCTTATGGAGCCTTGTGAGACTCTATTCTTAAAAAAAAAGCTGAAATACACATAGAAGCATGTGGCAGGGGAAATGTGGGTTTTCAATGCACAATAGGAAATCAGGAAACACGTGAACCTGAGAACAGCAACACATTGCAGCAAGATAGAGGCCAGATGTGGAAATGACTAGGACCCTTTTAGGGATCGTTCACATCAATCCATCTCTGTGGATTCTCAAACAACACGTGTGCTACAGACAGTTCAGAAATGGGCTCCAATGTTTCATACATATAGGAGTGTTAAAGGGCAAAAGGGTGCCTTAATATTCACAGGTCATATTCATACCAGGAGCAGTGTTTGCAGCCTGATGTTTCAGCAGCTTTCTCCAAGTTAGTGTCTTGATGTACAAATTGAATGAAAGAATTTCCACCCCCTTTTGTGCAAAGGTGGATTATATATTACCTCACTTATTAAATTATTTGGTGGCATGGGATGTAGCCACAGGAGTTTCATTATAAACAATGTGCTTAATTGCTCTCCTTTCATACTCCAAAAATTAAGTTATGTATTAAAATGGTTTTCATTTTTTTAAAAAAGCAAATATTGCTTCCATGGTAGCCAGGGGTTTTTTTTATACTAGAAACAATTGCTGTTAAGAACTAACACTTCCCTGTAAAAAGAGGATTCCAGCTCTGTGGGAATAATTATGTGGAGTACTGAAGACTAATTTAAGGTTTTTGTTCAGCTGCAGCAGAAGCCCAGGCCCATCTGCTGGGAGCTGGAATGGGCCACAGGAACTGTAGCCATTGTCACCAAAAGAAGTGTGAAGCCACAGCCTTCAGCCCTAAATTCCCAAGATGGTGTCCTCATCCCATTAAATCCAATATCAAAATTTCTTTTGGCTGCAGTAAAGGCAGAGCTTTTCCACAATTGCCATGTGACATGGAGAACACTTAGTGTTTCACTGTAGGCTGGCACATCCAATTGTTTGTGTCACTGTTTGAAAAAACCATTTTCCCCAATAGCAAGACACTTCCTGCCCCATCAGTTACACTGGTCAGATGTTCTTGAGGATTACAGTAAAAGTTGACTATTGAAACATTCAGAGCTAAAAGAATCTCTTCCATTTCCTTTAAAAGAAAAGGTATATGCAGGGGAACCAGTCTCTATTTAGCACCTCTGCATTTCAGGGTTCACCTACCACTGACTGTATTTTGATCTTCCTCTATTGTTGTTTACATCTTTCTAATTGGACCCTTACCTTTTGACCTGCCTGTGGCACTGATTGCTCTCATTACTGTATGTTATTCCTCTATCCTCTCTTGTAATAAATCTCTTTTCCATCTAGTGTGTTCTACTAAGTTTATGAATGGCATGGATCCTTCCTCTGCTAAACATCAAATAGACTTTGGTAATTGGAAATATGACATGAGGAATTTGGCAGAAGGCAAACTATGTTAGAGAAACACCTGTCAGAAGATAGGAATCATATGACTTCAGAACTAATTTTTTTTCAGGGCTAGACATCAAAAAATTTCTCTCTACAAGTGAAAATATTTCTGTTATTCATATTTAAGCAATCATTCTTGTTGTTTTTGCTTGATGAAAGAATCTTTTATACATAGAGTTAGCCAAAAAGAAAATTTCCCTGGAAATGTTTACCTTCTCATGAAAAAGAAAAAGCTAGATAAATGAAAAAAAAACCAAACCCCCAAACAACCAAAACCAGACTATTTTTCTCAGAGATGTATTTTTTAACATTTTACTGGTGGTACATTTTGTTTTAACAAAACCATACCAAGATGTGTCGTGTCAGTTTGCTTTGCTATCCAGTCAAATGCATCCTTCCATTTCAGTGAGCTGCAGTGACATAAAGCAAGGGATGGGGTCCAGCAAGAAAACTGGCTCATAACAATGAATTTGAGCAGAGGAATGTTTTAAACAGCTCTGCTGTGGTAATCTGTGTCCATATCAAACCTTTCAGTAACAGTCAGATTTTTGTGTGTTTACTTTTGCTTGTTAAAAGTCAACGTTTTTTTACTGGAAGTTGAAACTTAACAAAATGGTGCTCTGCTGTGCAGGGCTGGGAGTTGGACTAGTGGATCCCTTGCAACTCAAAATATTCTGTGCAAATATTAATTTATCCGTGTATTGTAAGTTTCAATTGCTACCATAATGGGAGTTGGAATATGAATAATAGAGGGACTCAGGAGAACATCTGTGACCATGAAATATAAGCATAAGACATATCTGATCAAGGATTACTTGAAAAGATTTATATATTATGTAGACTTCATCTGCTACAGACAAAAACTTTTAAAATGTTTAAGCAGGAATCAAGTGTCCTCTTGAGGAAAACATCTTTATGATGTTGCAGGAGAAACATCTGCCACGTTTAATAAAGGTATAAATTAAAAGGTTCATTTTAAATGTAAAGACAAGAACAGACTTTCTTTCTTTCTTCTTGAAGAGTCATATTCAATTAAAGTGGGAAATTACCTCTTTATAGGAGGTCTTCCATATTCAATAGAGAAACAAAGCAAAATTTTAAGTGAAAACAGTTTGACACAGAAGTCACGGCTTTCCTCCCTTTTCTCACTTTTTGCTAAGTTAGCCTGAAACTCTTCTGGGAGGGACTGCACAGCCCCCCAAAGGGCTAACTTTAGCAATGCATGGACAATTCACAGTAGATTTTTTAAACTATTTTCTCTGTTTCTTCAAGACAAATTCACTTCTCTGTTCTCCTTGCCATTCCTAGAGATATTATGAGACTTGGAGACTCACGGGCAAAATCAATTTGAACAAATGATTCTTGTATTAACTATGTTATAATTCATATAATTAACATATTATTTTATGAAGAGGTCTTGCTTGGTTGGTATTGCAGCACTGTTCAGCCTGACTTTTCGGAGAACATGCCTTGTAACGATCAATTATTGGAGAAAAACAATACAGCACTATTCCTGACACCCAGTGGTACTCACCAGCACAATCAAATCCACTTCCTCGGTAGCCCTGTTTACATTTGCACTGGAAGGACCCTTGGGTGTTGAGGCACTCTGCATGGAGGTTNCACACACTCATTTACATCTGAGGGAAGATATAAACACTTCAGTGAAAACTGTGTTAGAGCCCAAGGCTCCTGAGAGCCTGTTTGTGCCACCCCTCTCTTTCCAGGTACTGTAAGCACTAAGGTTAGACCAAGAGAGTGCAGTAACCATCAGAGGCAGAAGAATTCACACTAGGAGAGAATGCTTGGTGTCAGCGCCAAATGCACAGATGCTGGCACATGCATCCGTGGAAAATGTAGAGCATCCCAGTAAAGACAAGGTGAATGCAGTGATTTTCTGACTGAGAACAGGATTCAAACTATAGGCTGTACACACTCTTCTATTA
>VZTR01023373.1:45393-53648 GCA_013400775.1 Chaetops frenatus | reverse complement strand
GAGGAAAAAAAAAAAAAAAAAAAAGGAAGCTGTGCCTTCTTTCTAAATACACTGGGCTTGGTTTGCATGAAAGGAACACCTGAATTCTTTGCTCTTTACCTCCTGGGGCAGCACATCAAGAGCTCTCATATATCTACATGCTTACACTGTAAAGGGGAGTGTTATTTAATGAATACTTTATTCAGTGAAGTTGATCTAAGAAACAGACAACAAAACCTCTGCTGAGCTATGTGGAATTAAGGCTTGTGTACTTACCTCCAGGAAATTGCAGAGAAATAAAATTTACTCTTCTTTAGCTTTTAAATCAAAACAGTGAAGCTGCAGGACCTGTTTCGTGCTGTCTCAATGACTCTTGCATACAATTTCCTAGAAGTAAGGCTTGCTGTGGCCCATTTGCTGTCAGGAGGCTTTTCCTGGTGGCTGGAGGAGCCTCCCCTCTGTCTGCTGCCCTGCTTGGGGCTTCTCAGCCTCGGGTTTCTGCCTCTCTCCTTGCCACAGGCATATGAGGCTCTCAGTGGGAGTCCTTCTGTCCCAGGAGGAGTTTGGCCTCACTGACACTTCCATCGGCACCTGGCTCTGGAGGTGGTTCCCAGACTGGGCAGTGGCTGCAGGCAGCTCTCTCCAGGAGCCTCCTCTCCTCCCAGCTGCCCAGGTTTTTGGGAGAGTTGGCCACTTATATAAACCTTCAACAATTTCTGCTCTTGTTTGTCACCATACAGTTTATTATATGTCAAGTTAATAACAGAAAATTTAGCCAAAAGGGCTGCAGGTTGGTTTTTAAGGTGTATTTGTTTGTCATAGAGTTCAGTATAATAAGAATAATACGTATTTTCAAATAGTTTGAATTTTATTTTTACGGTAAGAGATTATAAACAGAGAGAAAGCCTACCATGTCATAGAGTCCTACATATGCAATACTAAAATACTGCTTGCAGAGATTTCTTCTAGTTTAAGTCTCGTCAAAAATGTCTTGGAATTCTGCAAATAAAACAACATTATTTAACAATAATTCAATCATAACAAGGAAAGTAATTTTAAATAATACCATTCGTGTTCACAGTCTTAGAGAAATGGTTATCTCAAACTGGTTTCTTACACAGAAAGCATTTTCTGCACCCTGTAGTATCAAAAACCAGCAAAAGTAATGATCTGATTTGATACACAAGCCATGAAATAACCCATAGCTGTGTTCTTCAAGTTTCCCATTAACTGTTTTAATTACATCCATCTTTTCTTTTTCTCATGCATTATACTTGGAGAAAAAAGCAAATGAAACCAAGCCCTTACCTCCAGCATAAATTGGTATTATTGTTCTTGTCTGCTGTTAAATATGAGAAATTAATAACTTTGTCCTACCATTCAGGTGACTTTTAAGTAATTGCTTGGCAGGGTAAAAGCCACAAGCTGACTTTGTGTCATACAGATAAGATGCTTCCTGGAAAAAGAGAGAAATATAATCTTGATTTTGGGGTTAATTTCCTGGTTTTATAAAAACCATATTTTAATGCATGCACATGAAAAACACTAAATTGGAAATACTTATGATTAGCAACATAGTATTATCATTTCTGTTGTTCATTATTTTGTTTTAGAGGGACAAATTAGGTGGTTTTGTATACTTTTAATGAGACAGATATTGTAATTTCATTACATTTTGTGTAATTTCCAAATCCTTCCTTTTCTGTCTTTCTTGGTAGAACAAATGAAAAAATGAACTTCATGAAGTAACCTACCTACCTGGTAGATTTCAGTTTCATTCAGTTTGCTTGCTTTGGTTGTATGTGGAGTGGAATAATTCTGTTTTCTCTGTTCAAATTTCTGTGCAAGATCTCTCAATATAATCCTAAGAGGCTTCTTTACCTTGAAAAAAAACAAATTGATAGAAGGTTGGTCCAGAAAATTTGGGCTGTCAGTTCAGCTTCCTAATAAAGCCTCAGGAATACAGGGTACAGGGAGGCAGCTATTGAAAGAGTCATAAAGAATAGTTCAGGAGTTTCTATTTCATTTTCCAAAGTGTATATTCAGCCTTCAGGCTAAGATACTTTGTCCTGTAGATGGAGGGTTTGTCTTCCTGCCTCTTGTTTAGGCAATAAAGAGAGACAGTCTGCCTTTTTTGGCTGAAAGAGGCAAAAAAAAAGAAAACTTGCAGATTTCTTTTTCTTCTTAGCATTTTTAAGATATCTTTTTTAGCAGGAAATGTGTTCTCATGATTCAGTATCCATTTTTTTATGTCATTACCTATGGAAATACACAGACACCATTTTGATGGTGGAGGCCCAGCTAAGGAGCCCATGGGACCATGGCAGGGCACAGAGGACAAGGCTTGCAACAAAAGGTCATTATTTCTTTATTTCATAGAGAAAAACAATCTTCTCTCCAAAGCTTCTGTGTTTTCCTGAGCATTCACAGAGAAGTAACTTTCCAGTACATTAATGCTCAACAGTCATCTTCCCAATCAGCTCCACCTCTTAAAATAAATTTTGTGTTGTTTAATAAGTTCATTAGTGAGAAGAGCTACATTTGCAATCCAAATATTAAAATATACTTAAAATGCCTTACAAATGCTCATCTGAGCTAGGTAAAAGCCATGGGTGCTGATTGCAGCTTTTTGTGTGTGTGTCTGTTATTGGCGCTTATTTTCCCTTTTTTGCCTCTTCATTTTCTTCTTCTTCTTACCTAAAAGCCCAGTATCTCCAGATATTTCTTCACAGGTGTTCTGTGAAGATAGATTTTCTTGGAGAAAGAAGACTCTTTGCACTGTCAGACTTCATGTTTCCTGTCACATCCTGTAGATACCTCCTGGTAGCTCAAAATAATCCTTGAGGTCCCAACATGGCACTGACATAACCAAGCACAGCTCCTCATCTTGTAGATCTTGAGTTTAGTCAGTGGCTTTCTTCTGAAATCAATGATCATTTTCATTAGGGGTCTAAAATTTAAAAACTATTCAGTGTCAGTGTCTATTTTTAAATGAGTATTCCATACTAAATATGGTAGAAGTGTAAATCAGCAGGAATTATAGCCATCACTGAGTAAGTTACTGACCTTGAAAATGCAAAGTAAGATGAGTGTCTAATTTGGAAATTACTGTATAATTGTTTGCTGTTAATAGAAATACACAACTCTTGCAGTATAATTACTGTGTTTTTCTTTTTTCCTTTAATTTCTTGTGACTTGTGTGTAAGTGTAGTTTGGGAATGAGATGTTTGATCAGAATGTAGTATTGACTAATTAAAAAGAATGAAATCTGTAGTACATTTGGGATGGTTTTTTTGGCCAGCTAAGGAATAATTGAGTATTTTTGCAATGATTGGTTTCATAATGTGTTGTCCATAACTTGGACTTATCTGGGGTCTTTGTAAGCTCTGTTATCCTTAACATGCTGGAGAAAAAGGGAAGATAATGACCCAAGATAAACATGTGGAAACTTCTCAGGGTATAAGCTCCAGCATTTGGCAGTGCATGCCCTACTTAGCAATGTCTCACTGTGTGTGTGATAAGATTGTTTTAGGCTCTTCATGACTCACTAGTCACTTTTTCAAAGCTTTAGATATTTATGTTACACCAAGAGGGAGGAAAAGTCCTACATAATTAGTTCTGTTTACTTGATTAATAATTTTATTCATATACTAAGTGAAAAGTTCTGCTTACTTTAATAATTTTACCTGTACACTAAATGGAAGTATTTTCCCTTAGATGACATAGCTAGAGCAAGAGACTTCCTTTTTCATGTCCAGTTTGTTTAGCTTCTATTAAAAAGAATGTTCTTTTTCCAGAAGTCACTCCAACTCTTCCTTTTTTCAGTTTCTAATAAGAAAGCACTGCATAATACTGGTGTCTATACTGACTAGCATAACTGATTTTAGTAGGTTGGAATTTCCTACCTGGACTTAGCTATTTAACAAGAGTTGTGCCAAGGCTTATAAGGAAGTTCAGGTCTTGAATGCAAAGCAGGAAGATGGACTGGATTTCTAATGCTTAGTTGGAAGGTTAACTTTTTAACCAGATACTCTGTATATTACCTGGCTGTTGTTTTTAAAGTGGCAGATTTTTGGCAACTCCGTGGTGTTTCTGAGGCCACAGCATGTAATTGTAACAGAGAAGGAATTATTCCTTCAGAAGGAGGAACTTCTAATAAACTAAAATGAAATAAACAAGCTCTTTGCTTTACTAAAACTGGCTCAGATTCCAAAATCAGGCTCTCAATAACTATGTGGTGCCCATGAAAATATTCTTCTGTATTGTTTATGTTATAAACTGATATATAATATCAGTTTATATTATAAGCTGATATATTCTTGAATGGAGTCCAGTCCTTTCAGCAAAGGTATATTTCCTAGTATACCTTTGGATGTAAGCTGTATTTTCCCAGAGTAGTTCATCTAGCTTGTAATAAGAAATGGCTTCATGGAACTTACAGAGCTACCTCGAAAAATATAAAATTTAGGTCTTGGCATTCCCCAAGCGCGTTGTAGGATTGCAAAGAGAACACAAATATGTGCTGTAATTCTGACAGTTTGAGTTGAACCATACACGCACATGAGAGGTTCCACCGACCTTTAGGATCTTAGATTGGCTTAAAAAGTAGGAAACGAGTGCATCATCCAAAATGTATTGTGCACCATAATTGTGCTGTGGTTAGTTCACATTAAGTTTCAATTAGACAAGAATGTGAAAGGACCATTTAATTAGTCAATAAATATCCGTCGCTGGAAGTTGACAACCTGGAAAGTTGTCTGCTTTGGCGGCTGCTATCCCACACAAGTCCTGTCAGGCAGGATGTGTCATTAGATGTTGTGCAAGACCTCACCTCAAGCTGGAACACTTTAGAGTAAATGGGTTTAACCTGGAGTCTCACTCTGTTCTTAACGATAGGGTGGCAAGAACAGTGGAATTTTTTAATAAGAAAAAAATAAAATTATAGAAGTCTTAAGTAACGAGCAGCCTGTGTCATCTGTGTCATATTACATAACATATCAAACTGTCATTTTCCCCTACTTACAATGTGAGATATGCTTAAGACTTAATCACCCAAAGTTGTTAAGTAGAAATTAATTAAAAGTGTGTAATGATGTGTTTCTTAGAAATAATTGGTGTAATTAAAAATCTAACTTTAATAACACAACAGCATCAAAAACTTTTTCATTCATTTTCCTTTTTCTTTTAATTAAAAATACTGGGTTTTAAGAGGACATTGAATTATTTTAGATAATTACATATCTCTTCTTAAAAAATGCTAGTGCCTGCCTATTTACCATCCTACATGTACACAATTGCAGTCCTATGGAATAAAATTAGAAACAGACAGCCTCTTCAGAAGCAAGGATTTTAATAATAGATCTTGGTCCTTAAATCTGTGCTTTCTCAGTTCATGAGTAGTGGGAACTCCCTTAGGTAAAATTTTATAAAATAAGCCTTGACTGTGACTGTCTTTTCCTTTTTTGGTTTCCATTTGTTGAAGAGCTGCTGTGGTATCTGTTTAAAGACACATGCTGTAACAGTTGTGTTTAATGCTGAAATGTATTGTCATTGTGCTTTGTGGTTTTCCAGTGATAGGTTATGGTTGTGGATTTGCTTTTTGGGTTTTTCACTTGAGTGGAGATGCCTTCACCTCACAGGCTTTGCATGCAATGTGCTGTAGCTTTAGTCAAGGCACTTTTGGAGTGCTGATCTCTCTCTATGTGAGATTTTTTGCTTGTGTTCCCTTATTCTTGGGGAAGCCATCAGAAGGTGGACCTCGTGTGTTGCAGGATAGATTGGAGAGGTGCTGGTGGTGCTCAGGAGGAGCCTGACTGCTCTGGGAATGGGTGTGCTCAGCTTTAAGTGCTAGAAACTGTTCACCTGGTTAGAGCTGCCAGGAGTGTTCAGAGCCATCAGCAAGTGACACCACAGGACATCACAGCACATCTCTGACATCTCTGATCTTGCACCAAGCCCACCTGTTCTGGGAGAGGCCACTGCCATGGCCACAGCTCTGTGGGACTCACTATCCATTCACCCTTCTCAGCCAGGAATTGTGGCTCTTACTGGCCCTGGAATGGAATGGAAGGCAGAAAGGTAGCAGAGGAGGAAGAGGCAAGGCTGAAATTGCTCAAAACTCCCCATTGTTTATGGAGTTACTCAAATTATTAGGATTTTGGACTTGGGAAACACAGGCATCCTTCACTGGTGTGATTTTTTTTTCCCCTGATAGATAAGGACATGGCAGATACTTTATGCTCTCTTCCTCATCAGACTCCCTGTGCAGAGGCTGGGGAATAGAAATGGTTGGCTGTTTTCCTTCTGTGTCTTGAAGGATTTTTTAAGGAGGGTGTAGCATCAAGTGAGATAAACCAGCAATACATTCATAGAATGCTGCAGGACTAAGGGGTTACTGAGTGGGATGTACTGGAATTAAACTGGTACATGCAGAATTTAGAATCTCAGTGAAAAGAATGGAATATCATCACTGTGCTCAGAGAAAGTATTCTCTTAGAGCTGAAGAAACTGTTTTGAAGAATCAAGAGAAACAGATAATTAGAAACAAAAAGCTGAGGCCTAGACTAGTAGCAATGGAGTGTACCTCATGGAAGCAACATGCAGTAGACTGATTTCTTTTACACCTCTGAAGAAAACCTGACAAATACTATGCACCAGCAATCAAGCAAAAACCACATCAGTTGTCAGGTGCAGAGGGAGAAAAATTCTGTCCTTCATTTATTCTTGCAGTTGAAATAAGGAGTTCTTCATGAGCTTGTTTCAAGACTTCTAGTTTCCTCTTGCTACAATAAAATCTAGTTCTTACTTCTAATGAAATTGGCAGCCAACTTCCTCATAGAAAACACTTTATCCCACAAATGAACATGGGATTAAGCCACTGATAAGTAACATCCAGGTATTTCACTGGCCTTTCCTGCCCTTTGCTGAGTATGGATCAGAAGATCTGACAAAAGGAAAGGTGTTCTCCTGGTAACAATCACTTCCACTCACATTACAGAAACCCAGAGAAGCAATATACCTGCTTTCCTAGCTGTAAGCTCTTTTAAAAAGGCATGTACAATTTTCCCCACAATGCTGACAGTTCTAGCTGAATTAGTTAACATCCTGCCCATGTTTTTCCATATCCTTGTTCTTGTGCCAGTGAGAGACATTTCTACATGTCACATATAAATATTCCTTTGCTATGGTCACAACCATGTCTGACTTGTTTTACTTGATGCCTAAATGTCAGCTGAGGCTATTTGTAAGGGATCCAAATAAAGGTGTTATCCTGCTCATGTTATACAAGATTTTTCCTTGTCTTGTAACCAGCATCTTTGGCAAGGATGAGGAGATATTAAATCAAATTTGGCGGGTTTTTTATTATCTAAAATTATTTTTATTCCAAGAGATTTGTATGGCTGTTACACTGAATCCTTTACATAATTTTCCCTAAATCATAATTGCCATATCTGAATTTAGCCTTTTGTGCTGTAGAATTTATCTGTAAAGTGAACTAACACAAAACTGTCATTTCCACCATTGTAACAACATTTACTATTCCATTTGACTTAGATGTATCTATTATTCCTTGTGGTGCTTATATATCTATTATTACCTGTGTTTCTTAAAAAGAAAAACTGTCACGTTCTCAATGTTTTTTGCAACTCACTTTTTCCTGTTTGGTTCTGATGCCCAGTGGTTTTGAAATTGTTGGGGTTTTTGGGGGGAGTAGTTGGGGTTTTTTGTTTGTTTGGGGGGGTTTTTGCTGGTTTTGTTGTTGTTGTTTGTTTTGGGGGGGTTTTGGTTGGTTGGTTTGGGTTGGGTTTTTTGTTTGGTTTTTTGGGGGTTTTTTGTTTGTTTTTGTTTTGTTGATGTTGTTGTTTGGGTTGTTGGGGCTTTTTTCCCCAAACTGGCAGCACTGACAGTTGTTCTTTATTCACCATCCTCTCCTCAGAGTTTGAAAGTATTTTGTCTGGGCTACTTGATAATTGTTTAATCCAGTAAGGTAGAGCTTGAACACGTTGCTAATCAAGAGAGTCTCATCACTAATGGGTTAATCCAGTAAAGTAGAGCTTGAACACGTTGCTAATCAAGAGAGTCTCATCACTAATGGGTTAATCCAGTTTGGTGCTGGAGCTTCCCTTGCTGCAGAAGAGCCACCAAGAGAGGCAGTGCAGCAGAGGAACGAGAGCTGACAAGGACGTGCAAGAACCTGACCTTCAGGTATTTCCAAGGAGTTGCTGCCTTGGATGGGAACAGTTCTGGGGTGTGCTGGGCAGACAAGGGGCTGAGCC
>VZTR01023373.1:37893-40393 GCA_013400775.1 Chaetops frenatus | reverse complement strand
CCAGCTAAAAAGGACCCTACAGGGTCCCAGGTAGGCTCAGGTACAATAATGTTTGTCAATGAGTATGAGACAGCTACTGTAATAGTAATTACTGTAATTACTGTATGCTAACTAATAACTGAACACAATCTCCAAAATTTATTCTTATTTAGGAAGGAGAGTGTTTCTTAAGTGTAACAGCTTTAGAAAAGGCATAAAAATATTTCTCCCAAATTCACTGGATTGTATGATTCAGTTATTGTTAGTTATTGGAGGATATCATTAATTAGTTGAGTTGGATTGGATGACCTGGTTTGCTGGGAAAGACAGACTTATTAGAAAGGTCAGTAATTTATACTACTACAAAAATTCTTTTGTTCAGCCCAGGAATGACCTAGTTTTGCCTTTTCTTTTATATCTCTATGAAACTCAGAGATGCAGAAAGTAGGGCAGGAGATACTGAGGAGACATTTGCCCAAATAATGTGGTCAGTTGCTGTTAGGTTATTAACTAAGTTTTTATTCAAGTACCAGTTATAAAGCTGAAGTAGTGTTGGGGGAGAGAGCCTGTGCGTGAGCACAATAATCTGTTAAGAACAGATATTCCTACAAAGGGGTGACTTACAGTTTGCATTACTTTTCATCTGATATTATTATTATTGCTGTGCAGATATCTTAAACTGATTGCTTTGTGTTGTTGAATGCATTCATTGTTGTCTGGTATTGAGATTGGTTTTAGACTGTGGAAGTGATAGTGAAAGATGAAAAAAATATTTTTCTATAGTTATAGCAAAGCAAACCACTCTATGTTATTCCAGTGCATATTTTGAAGTGAAAATCTCTTTGTTTTCTATGTCTCTTGTCAAAAATACGAAGCTTTAGTATGTCAGTGTAGTCTATTCAAATGGAAACAACCATTTAGATATTTCTTTTTTCCTTTAGAGCCTTATCTTTTTTCCAGTGCTGTAGCTGTTCCCCCTGGCAAGTTCCAGCTACATTCAAAATACTCAAATAAGATGGTCTGATAAGGTTGCCTTGTCTCTTGGGTTTTTACTTATTTGTAGGAAGGGATGTTTAAATGGTATTTAGAAGAAATAATTACGCAGGGAGTTCAAAATATATTTCTTACTGGTGTTTCTTCCCTCCCTGCAACCTGTTTTCATGCTATGGGTCAGGACTTAACAGCTCTCAAGAGTGTCTGGCTGAATAGTGGCAGGCTTCTAAATCTCAAATCAAGTGCTCTTCAAAGCACCTTACTTCACTTGAGATAAAAACTTGAGGCAGGTTTTTTCTATCTGGCCTATTCATCAAGTATAATCTACTGAATTGTTGACATTTCTAAACACTAAAGGGATTTTAAAGATCTTATTGCTCTAAAGAGACTTACTTGTAGTACAGAATAAAGAAGTGAAATGAAAAAAATACTGACACATGAAAAGTACAGAACTAAATAACTGCTAGAAACAGCTGAAAGGAAATAGCTATAATTTGACATATAGTTTCTTTACAAAACACATTTTTGATGTAGGAATCTGCTCAAATGTTCAGCCCTCCCCATAACTTTCTGATAAACAGTAATGTTTATTTTAATCAAAATTAGTCACGAAAGTTTTGCGTTTAATGTGATACCAGTTTCTGTCATTCATATTTAATATATTTGTTTTCTTTTGCACTGAGGCCTACTGTCTGAAGCAGAGTTGTTTAAAAAGAAATTAGAGTGACCTGTCTTTTAACCTTTCCCCTTCTCATTCTGTGTTTAAAGTTCCTTTATGGCATGGCTTTCCCAAAGGGTAGGCAGAATGACCACTTGGTCACCAATGCAATTTTTCTCTCCTTTTAATAAGTAACATCAATCACTGAATCAAAGTATTCCATCGTGAGTTTTCATACCAAAACAGGATGAGCCAATATTGCAGATATTAAATTACACTTCAGGGATTTCTGAAGTCTAAAGATTATTTGGAAGTAACACTACAAAAGGCTTTGTTAGCTGGAGTTTTAAATTGTAGCCCTGAGTCATGGGGGATTAGTGCTGAAGAGATATTGGAGTATGAATTATGTAATGTCTGCATCCTTACCTGGGAATTACAGGAACTGAACATACTTCCTATATCAGTGCCAGTTTCAGGGTGAGAAGGCAATGATAGCAGAAATACCTTTTTTTCGTCCTCTTCTGGCCTGCTTTTTATCTTATCATGAAGTGTCTCACAGTGGCATTTGCCACTGCAGAGCTGGAGTTTCTAGCTTAGGTAAAGCTGCAAAAATAAGCTGGTCACCTGTTTAGCAGCCCTGGTTTGTAAATGTGGAGGAATTTGTAAACCAGCAATACATTTATTTATCTAAATGATACTTGCTTTTAAAACAGAGGTTAGTAGCAGTAGTTTGCACTTAATCCTTTTTCCTTTCTTTCTCACTGTTTTAAAGTGATTGAATAATTTGTATTCCTCCACACATAATAATCCTGCAAAACAGACTCAGAAAATACCTGTAGCAAAGAAGAGCTTGTCCATGCATGAAAAGCA
>VZTR01023373.1:9344-37810 GCA_013400775.1 Chaetops frenatus | reverse complement strand
CCTGTGGAAAAAAAGAGTTTTCCATGGAAAAAAAAAAAAAATAAAAAAAAAAAAAAAAAAAAAAAATAGGAAACTCCAGAAAATTAGCCTGCTTCAAAAAGCTATTAAATTGTTCCTATCCCTGAAGCTTTACAAATGTGATAATTGTTGTGTTCTGGTCGTGTAATATGTTTGTGCACCAAGTTGAGGCACTTCCCTGTTGCTGAAGCCCCTGTGTCTGGAGGAGGGGAGGGTGGGCTGTGGAACAGGAATAATGAATCTTCCCTGTGGGCAACTCCAGGTCTGAACACCCAGAAATGCTTCACAGAGGTGCTGGGCTGCCTAGCAATGGAAATTTTCTAATTCCAGCTGACNTTTACTTTTACTTTAGTCATTGAAATGCACTTGTAATGGAGACTTGCCAGTGTGAGTTACCTGTCTTGGAGCAGAAGCTTTCTGTGAAGTGTTGAAATCTATCTGGAGAATTTTATCAAGAGGCAGAATACATTTTATCACTTCTTCAGTGCAGTTGCACACCCCCAGTAATGGGTTTTAAAGGAGGGTATTAATGAGCTTTCTGAAATGTAACAGGAACTGAGACAGAAGCCTGGTAAATCACAGTGAACTTTACCAGATAATTTTGGATGCAAACTCGAATATTTGTTTAGGTTTTCAATTTAGCTGAAATTTTAGAGGGTGACAGTAACACTGTAATCCTGGAGCAGATGCTTCTGCTCTGAATGCTGTTTCTCCCTCCTCCTCACACACACAGCTTTTGTTTGTACACACGGTGCCTTGAACACTTCTCGAGCTTCCCAGTAGAGAGACTCAAGTTGTTGTAGAGCATCGTGGGCATCACCAGCAACTCTGGAACATTTCCAGTGAGCCATCTGTGGTTTGGTATGAAATCTGTATTCCATGGCATGCTGCAATGTCATTCAAAGAAGGAGTAGACACAGTGCAGGCACTGATTCACTGAGAAGCTTCAGAGAGTTGTAGGACTGAATTCCTCCCCTTGAGCTTTTAGACTCCAAGTGAAGAATTTGGTTTAAGCAAGTCACTGAGGTTTCCTGAATAATCAGCAGATATGGACAAGCACTTGCAAGGAAGATTCATCCCACCCTGAGTATATAATGTAGGTTAGACTGAATGGCTGACTGGTAGACAGCTGCAATTAGGTTGGATGAATCCATCAGGGAAGAGAATGTGACATGAACATCAGCATCCACCCAGACTGTCTGACTGAGAGCCCTGGCATTACTCAGACTTGCATCACAGGGCCCACTCTGCTCTTACGTAAGCTCAGGGAGGAGAAATTCAGCAAAAAGAACAGATCCACAGGAGAAATGTCCTTGCTTTGGGCATAGATTATAACATCAGACTCATGAACTAATGCTTGAATGTACAACAGTATTGTCCTTCAGGATTTAGACAATATATTCCAATCTCAAGTGTAACATTCCTAGATTAATATATCTCTTCCTGGCCTTCATCTTTCCCTTTCTTCACTCCATCTTTTCTTCAGCCCTTTGTCACTTAATTTCTTTGCTTATGGCAGTTCTCTTTCACTCATCTTTCTAAACATTACTTTTTCAGTTAGAAGGAAAAAAAAAAACTTTCGAATTAATACAGTTTTTATATATCACAATATTTACCTTTCTGCCTTGATACTGTGTTTTTCACTTTTTCCTTTTTACCCATTTGGTGTATTCAGACCATAAACTCTTCAAGACAGATACAGTCTTTCAATCTGTGCCTGATAGGAGCTGTATCACTGTTACAACTGTGTGCTATGTAAGTATTTAGTCCAGTTCTGCTTGTAAGATTACCATGGGTTCCTCTGAATTTTGGATCAGACAAGCAGTTGAACACCTGCAGTCCTTGGGCATTACTGATGGATCCATCCCTCTTTTTAAGACAGGGAGCTTCCTCACTATCCAGAGGCTACAACTAGAACATAAAGCAGGTCTGTTCCTTGCATGTGTGGTTAAGGGTACCTCATGATGCCAAACACTTGGAATTTTCATGTATCAGAGAAGGCAAATCTTCCTGATATTTTTATCTTTCACTTGAGTCCCTTCACATGTAACAAATCATCTTTAACACATCTTGGAGTTTTTCTTTGCGATGAGTTCATTTGGACACAATTGTCTGTGCTTTTCTGTCACTGAAAAGTAATGACTGGAGCTGCACATACAGAAACCCACCCATCTCTACTCAGTCTGGAAATGGAACTTCTCCAGCCACCCAAAATACCCCAGGGGTGCATTTTACACAAAGAGGTACAGAACTGAATTATATTGGTACAAGCAAATATCTCTGAAGAGCAGCCAGTGTTATAAAACTAAGTTTTAAATTCAGACTCAGGAATCCAGATTTCTGATCAGAAAACAGAAACAGTACCATGTGGCACATCCAAACAAATCAGCACAGTTTGAATTGAATTCTCCTGGACATTATCATATCCCTGCTGTAAAAGCAGATACACTGGAAAGCTGCAGTGTTCTGAAATGCAAAGTGGATTTTTGCAAAATTTATCATAAAATGAAGTAGGTTTATTAATGGTTCTTGAATTTGCCACGTGTCCTTAAAAATGCTGTTTAAATAATCTGTTTGTACTATTGGAAACCCACAATAAAACATCACTGTTCTGTAAATGAGGTGAAAGTGAGAATTGCCCTGGTTTTATTTTACATTCTCTAAGTGATGGAAAACAAGAGTTTCAAAATTGTGTTCAAATATTCTCAGTAATATTATCTATCCTTTAGGAGGTAAACAGAGATATATAGGTAGAAGTTTGTTTATCAGCCTTCTCTCAACACCTGGTGTTAGCAATAGTTAACATCATGATGGCTTGGGTTGTGCTTCAGCTTAAAAGAAAAGGAAATAGAGTGTGCATATGGTAAATGTAATTATTTTAACATGAGTTGATATACTTTTAGTTTCTCATAAGCCAATCACAATTACCTAAAATGCAGAAAATTTTAGAATGCTCTTTTTAAAAGTCAAGTCTTTCATTCTTTATGACCAGTTTAGAAAATACATCCATTCCTGTGATCTAAAAAATGGTAATGCAGTGTCTGTGGATACAGCAGAACAAGAAGAAACTGAGTTCCTGTCCATTACACAGAGAAATAGTTACCAACTGTTTTATCTCCTGAATTTGTTAAAATACTGAGCAAATTGTAACATGGATAGGAATGAGTGAATGGTTTAAGAAGATTTTGTGCAAGACTGAAATGCAGCTGTGGGAGAATAGTTTGGCTCCTTTCTCTCCACAAGATAAATATTGTCGATTGTGAGACACCATCATTATTTGTGAACCAAATTTCACAACAACCATATGATTTCTGCCTGACACAGGCCTAGGCCATTTGGAATGACTTTTCTGTTCCTTGCTGAGAGAGTTAATAATGTCTTCAGTGGCAAAGGGTTTATTGTTTAGTCATTGAGAAGTGAACTTTTTTTAACTCAGAAGTTTTATCATTGCATGGCAGTAGTAAAATTTTTGTATATTTTCATTGCGATATTTTGGTGCATGAGTAGTTACAAAGTGATGTCAATGTAAGTGATATGTCACTCCAGTAGGCTACACAGCATATAAAAGAGAATTAATTTCATCAGAATACACATATCTGCTGCCCCTCAGTTGGTGAGCTTGGCAAGAGAAGAAGCCAAAACTTGCAGTAAACTCCGTGTCAAATAATTGAGAAAAACCCTTCTCTCTAGAAGAAATCAAGTTTCACACCTTGCCTGCACATCTTTGTGTTTGTGTTAAGCCCAAAGGTAGAAATTACTACTGGTAATTAGAAGTTAAGTGATAATAAAAAGACATAAATGGAAGACACAATGCAAGTGGTGGATTGTGGGTGCCATAAAGAAGGGGGAGCAGTAACAGGAACTCGGCCTTTCTGCCACAGTCTGTTCCCATTCTGTCTTGTGGGGGCTCTATGGAATGGGGAGAGTTCTGCTTCAAAGAGAAGTAAGTTAGGATGTAAAGCTCCCCAACTAAGAGTCTGCATCTTCCATTTTCCCAGCATTCCTAAAATTCTTCTCCCCAACCCCCTCTTCCCCCTAAACCAAATCCCTTCAGCTTTGGTGACTTCAGTCTTCATGGAGTTGTAGCAAATGGAAGTAGAAGGGATCTAGAGAGGTCATTAGCCCATCTCCCTGCCTCAAGGCAGGGCTGCAGCCATAGTAGACTAATAAGCTCTTTTTTTTTTTTTTTTTTTTTTTGTCAAAGATCCAAATAAATGAACTGTAAAGATTTTTGGGAAGTTTGGGCCCAGTTGTTAAAGCTTCATGTAACTGTTAACAGAGTCACAAGGTTGACTGCAGTGAAATTAATTTGATATTAATCAAATTAAGAACAAACTATCAACCATTTTTAATGAGATTCAGTGATTTTGCATCACTCATGTTATTATGGGGTTTTTTGCTACAGTATTACACTTACAATTACTGTGAAAATACAATAACAATTTTGGAGTAATACACAGAATTACTTGGGGTTTAGATTTTTGCCAATATAGATATATCTGCTTATCACATTGTTGCTAAAAACTTTTGTATTCTTTATTGCTTAAAGAATTTTACAGAATATGTGATTTTTGTAGCCCTCTTTAAAGTAAGATGCAGTAAGATACAGTAAGATGCACTGGCAAAAGCACTTGCTAGTATTTTTGTATAGTAGGATTTTAAAAAATAAATTGACCCCAACCAAACATAGCAGGCCACTGGAAGTTCCTGGAATAGTCTTTACATCCCAGAAAACCATCAGTCTGTGTTTGGTCCTCTGTGCTGGGACTGGACTCACTGATTGCTCTGAGTCCCTTCTGAGCTGTCCTTTTACATAATCTCATCTTCCACTTCTGCCTTTTTTTTTCCCCCTGTTGAGAACAAATAAAGTAATTAGAAGTTTTCTTCAGGCAGAGGGAGGAGCAGACACAAAGTATGTAATAAGTTTTGTTTAAACTGTTTTCCTTTCGTAATGCATGCCCTAAAGCTGTGTGCTTAGCTGGGTTCAATGTAATTGTTCCTACCCTGCAAAGCCTTCTGCACTCCCCAAAACAGAGCACCACAACTCACACCACGCCCCTTCCCCAGCTGTGCCCTGTTCTGTAATATCCTTCTTCCAGAGCCAGTTGTTTCTTCAGCCTGGGAATGAAAATTAAGAGTCTGATCCTGCAGGTCCCGAGTTTAAACCTTCCTGACAGCCTCCCTGGGTGAAAATACTGTGTGACCATGTAATTAAACACACTGTAAAAATGCACATGCACAATTAACTTTGCACAAGGGAAGTTTACTCCAGCATTCCCTAGTTTTTCACTGATTAACTTTACCTTTCATTGATATATTTTTAAGAAGTTATCCCAAGGAGGGTGATTATAGGATCCTGTTTTCACTTGCATGTTTACTTTTGTCACATTATGACCATTTTGACTTAAAATACTGTTGCCCTGCCAGCTTGCTCTTGGCTATGGGAAGTTTTGTGTTTCTGTAACATTTTAGAGAAAATATTAAATTATTTAAATAATTTTATGGCTAGCATTTAGGTCAGGGATGGATTTTTGCTGTCCTGTGAAAACCCACTTGTTTGGCACACTCAGTGCATTCAGCTTGACCCTTCTGCAGGCATTTACCTGGACCAGGTGAGCCCCTGCCTGTGGCCACAGTTTGGGCAGGGGAGAGGAGCAGGAATAGGAAGCAGGGTCAGCAGGGGAAAGGAGAACAGATCAAGAATGGGTGAGGAGAAGGAGAGCAAAACAGGGGATGAGGAAGACAAGGGTTGGAGGCAAGGAAGGGTAGCCTGGTGCTGAATTTGAACCTAGGCTTTAAGAACATGGAAACAGAGGCAAGAGAAATATAGGACTGTCAGGGGCAAGAATGAAGAGCTTGGAAGCAAAAAGCTGAGACTGGGGACTGCAGATAACCAGAGAAGAGACATTTTTGTCCTGAAAACCAGTTGTGGGGTGGAAAGCCTGGACAAGGATTAGGATTTCCAATGTGAGCAAAATCATCCTGATTCTTATCAGACTGAGCAGAGAAAGAGGTCTTGAAAGGGATGGAGGTCAGAAATAGCAGAGAAGTCTGTCCACCAGAAAACATTTTGTGCTTAACTGGGACTTTAGATGTGATTGTTTCTCTGTGGTCAGCAAATACCTGTGAAAATGTCAGTTTTGTGGTGCTGGAGTTCCAGAAGGATCACAGCCTGTTCATGCCATCTCTTACTGCCTTAGTTCAGGTGACCACAATGTCCCTATTGGTGCCAAAAATAAAGGCCAGCTGCTTAACCTGTAGATGTCTGTATGATGCCATGCAATGAATTTCCTGTTTGTTTGTGGCTTAACATTTAGACTATTTTTAAATGGTGTTAAAAGATTTATTAGGATTAATATTTTCAGCCCCGTAAGTGGACACACAGAAAATTTCTCCACACAGAAAATGTAAGGAATGATATTTTGAAATACCTGTTCAGGCTTTGTTTGCAGGGAACATGTGTGTGTCCAATGATTCAGATCTTAATGGCAGGATGATACTCAGTTGTTTCCAAAGGACTGTGGTGTGGTTTGTTGTTCAAAATGCATCTGAGCTAAGGATGCGTGTGGTACATGCAGTGAAATGTGCTGCCTGGAGAACCAGCAATTTGTTATAATGTTT
The DNA here is from genome assembly GCA_013400775.1 of Chaetops frenatus. Classification (NCBI taxonomy): domain Eukaryota; kingdom Metazoa; phylum Chordata; class Aves; order Passeriformes; family Picathartidae; genus Chaetops; species Chaetops frenatus. Next base: position 31,171 of record VZTR01023373.1, on the reverse strand, counting down.
GAGCGCTGGGACTGTAGGGGACTGGGTTGTAGAGGAAAGGATTGCAGGAGGAATGGTCTCATAATTAAGACATGGAAGGATACCATGGCAGGTATGATGTGTGTCTCTGCCAATACCACTGAACTTCTGTGTCATCATGTTGCTTCAACACAGCATTTTTGCTTCCATACTCTTATTTTGTGTCTTTTGCTTTCTGAGTGCCTGACTTCGGGTTCTTGAAGAAACACACTCATCTGCAAATGAAGTTAGCAGTTAAACATGTGAAATTCTGTAAAATTCTAAACATTCTGGAAAAGCAAGTCCTGACTGCCTCAGATTCTGTTCCTGAAATTAGTAGATACCATTTGCTATGTGTTTTATTTGCCTCAATTCCCTGTCTCTAAAATGGAGGTAACTTTGCTGCCTTGTCTCACAAGAATATTAGGAAAATAACACAGTTGGTATTTGTGAAGCAGTCAAGTGCTTTATACTGACATGTGCTATTGAAAAGCCATTCTGTCTTCAGAACAAGTTTTGAATAGTGTACAATAAATATGTCAGAAAAGTTCAGAGTAAACAGTGAAGAGAAAATAAAATACTGAATAGCCAGTCACTAAAGGAATAGCCAGTCACAAAATGAGCACTATGCATCCTCTTCACTGAAGAAGATGGAGAAGGAGAGTATATGCCTGTATAATGAAATACTACATCATAACAAATGCATCTGTAAAAGCCTAATTCACTTCCAACATCCCATCTGAGGATCTTTAAATTTTTACTTTTCCTATCTAAGTCTTTGCAAATTTATAGACATTCTTCTGTCTGTTTTCTGTTCAGAATATATATCAGTGAATGAACACAGTGTTAACCAAATGATTGTGTAAATATAAAAGATTTAATTTTCTTACCACACTTCTAAGTCCAGGGCAGTGTGGCAGGGTTTGTTCCCTGTCTGTGATACTTAGTCAGTCCCTGTGTAAGATGAGTTTTCTGAGTCTTGGTTCTGTTTGCTCTTCATCACCTTGCTCAGAATCCATTTGGCAAAAGGGTCAGTGGTTGCAGGAGGAAGGCAGTGGCACTACACGTTCCCTGGAGGAAGCCTCCTCTCCTGCTCCTGGTGAGGGCAGAGATGCCAACAGGGACTGGGAGAGGGTTGGATTCGTTCACTTGTCTCTCCACCTCCCACATCCCCCTGCCAGCAGAGTACTGTGCACTTTTTTTAGAAAGAAAATGTGATTGAAAGATCTGCCAAGTGCTCCCCTGTACCTCCCAGCTTCTCCTTCTCTGCTTTTCGGTGGTCACAGCCCCTCCCACACGATCCAAGTGAATACATTGGCTCTTCCCAGCAAAGCTTCTGCTCAGCAGCCAGAGGAGACAGGCTCGTGCCCTGTTTGTGATGTGCTGAGGCAGAAATGAGGCATCGTGGGCTGCAACCACAGCCAGAGCCAGGCTTAGCCTTCCTTGGAGTAAGGGCACAACTGGGAGTGAAGGATTCTCTAGCACAGCTACCTTCTTACCACTGCTTTAATACACTGAAATGCCAGAGTTACTGTGTGGTATTCACAGGGGGTGGGGGTTGATATGTGAGCTGTGCTTCACAGGCAAAATGCTGTCAATAAATACACACCTTTCTCCTGTTCCAGCACTGGGGTATGGCATCTCACCCTGGACACAGGCTTTCCTGCCCCTCATGCATTGCTTTATGCATTTCCTTCCCTTGGAGAAAACAACACAGTTCTTCTCCCAGTGCTGCCCACAGCCAGGAGTGGCCAGTGGTAGGAAGCCCTTGGGAGCACCCCTCAAATTACACCCAATTGCACAGTCTCAGAACCAGGAAGGAATTCAACAGTCAGCTCATTGTAAAGTCAAAGATTTCTTATGCTTTTTAACTGAATTCTTATCATACAGAAGTTCCAAAAGTATTGAAGAAAAGGAAGCTGTATTTACATGTGATAAAAGCAAAAATGTACCAAAGGTTAGAATAAGGACAGTCCACACAGCCTCCTAATACAGTTTTGCAGTCACTACTGTTCTCCTGTTCCCATCAGAAGCATGTGTGGTTTTAAAAGAACCACCCAGTTTAGCCTTTGCCTGCTAAATCTTTCAAGAAATATGCTCCTTCCATGATAGCAGTTTCATAAATTATTGCACTGTGCAGAAGATGCTCAACTGTCTCATCTGACCAGCTTTCAGTGCCTCACTGTGTCCAAAAGCAAGCCAGTAATTAAGCGAGTAAAGCCTCAGTTTTACATTCATTTTCACCTTACTTTACAAAAGCTAAATGGTAATGTCATGTCTTTGATATATCTCCAGTGTAAAAGACCCTCAGAGGGAGGGTGGAAATATTTTTGTGATAGTTGAAAAATAAGGTTTATTGTGCGAGGTCCACATGCTTGTGGGCAGCCATGTAACCTGTGTCTCTGATTCCCAGCTGTAAACTGGATTTAATGTTCCTACAACTCACTGGGGAGGGCAGGCTTTGATTAACATATATGATTGCCTTATACAAATGCAACTACTGTCACTGCTTGGTTTTATTAGCCACTATCAGTAGAATATGAAGAGACCAGCATAGTATGCAACCAGGGTGAGCCCTCTTCATCTTTTGACCATCACATAATTTCTTTTCAGACTCTGTGTGCATATTTAAAATAAAACTATATTGCCACTGCAATGTTACATAAATCAATTTTGATGTCTGGATGCAGACAAAACACTGGTTTTGAAAGGAAAAAATGCCCATAGATATAATTAAATACCTTGAGCAAATTTGTATTTTGTTTAGAAAATTTTCATAAGGAAAACAGTCTATTCCAATTTACAGAATCCAATATATTGAAAACATACAAAGCTGTTGCCAGGTCAGCCTAGAAGAGTGTCTGGGAAGGGCTTTATTTGTGCGAGTAAACACGGAGCAGTCAGGGAAAAGCCTGCATTTTGAAACACGCTATGCAAAATGAATTCTACTGCATTTATTCTTTTTTTTTTTTCTCCATGTTTCTCTCTCTCTCTCTCTCTCTCTCTTTCTTCCTTCCCTCTCCTGAAAACCTCCTGCCACAGTGGCTGCATTTGCCTCCAGACTTGTCAGACACAGCGAGCCGGGCGAGCAAACAGGATCTGGCAGGATCAGCCAAACTGCTGAGCTCAGGATGTGGCGCCATGGCCATCGGCAAGAGGCACCTGGACTTCTAGAGACTCCTCCTTAGCAGCTTCACTCACATTTATGTGACACTCTAATTAGGAGTGTTAATGACTTATATCAATATTTTTCTTAATGATTTGACCCAGCGGTCTTTAAAAATGGGTGTTGTCGTACAATGCCTTCCTTTAATTTTTTAATTATTTTTTTTTAATATGTTCTGGTTTCTTTGTACTGATTTTGGACTTGTTTGGATTTTGCTTTTCGTTAAAGGTTCTGTTATGTTGGGTCCTGCCATTGTTCTGCTCCAGTGGAAACAGGGAGTATTTTGTTCCTTTCCTTAAAATACAAAAAATTGTGATTACCTTTTCATTTTTTTTTAAACATTAAAAATAAAGGGATATTTTTCCCAAAAGAGTTTTTATATACTTACATATAATATTTTGTATGAATAATGAGTTGGATGGTTTACTGAAATAAAGGAATGGAACTAAGCAATTCATTGTCATGTGTTATTCAAAAAGCAAATGACACACTTTTAAAAACATTCATTTCTGTAATTGAAATACTGTTCTTAAATTTCAGGAGATCTCTACATCAGTTTATTAAATATGTAATAATAAATTTATAATATATGAGATAGTTTTTATTCTAATATGCCAGTAATTAAGAATGTGGGGGGGGGTTAAATCAGAATATATTATAGATAATTACTTTGCCTTATGGCTTACTACATGCATTAAAATGCACTTGAATAGAATTTCCTAGCCAGAGAGGAAAGAATTGATTTCCTTATGTAGTTCAAAACAGTAATCCTAAACAATTGAAGTCAGCACTATGAAATTATGTCAACAGACATAATTCAAGATTGAAATTCAAACCGACAGCTACATTAATGCTGGGAAACCAGAAGAGTGCATTTGAGCTCGGGGAAGGATATCACAGCAGGCTGGTCTAAAGCAGGGCAGAATACACAAGTAATTCAGGCTTTTGTACCCTCAGATATACAATTTGTGAACTTCTAACTGCTCTGTATGTATCCCTGTGTCTGTCTCATCAAACAAAGGAACAGTGAAGCAAAGCTGACCTGGGAATTAAAGTGGTTTGCATTCTTTCTTCTGAGGCTGACTTCCATTTTGAAAGGTAATATCTTCTTCTCTGCAGAACTTCCAAGCCACCCAGCTGTAAGATTGCATTACAGTTTCAGAATTTAGTCTTTCTAATAGTGTATTACATGGCTGGAGTGAAATTGAGTCTTCAAAGAAGGTGTTAATAGGATGCAATAATGGTAACGTATTTTGATGGGTTTGGAACCAAGACCTGGGGAAGTGGTTTGCTTTTTTTTCTTTTTCCTGTAATCCAGGTTCTACTTTATTTTTTTTCTTGACAACGCTGTGTAAAACAAAGACATAGCTTTTAAAACTGTCTAACTAATATGATGAATGTCAATCACTTAAAAAACTCCACTGTAGCATAAACACATACTGTATACAGCTTTTATTCTGAATTAGAATAATTGAATCAATGACAGTGATTTGCCAGGATGTCAAATCTATCCATCATATCCTGTCACTACCAGTTTATTTTTTGTGATCAAAATCAAAAAGACTACTATTTTGTCATCAGCTATTTCATTAGTAGTAACAATCAGGTTTTCTCTTCTATATTTTTTAGATATGCCTGTTATATTTTTTATTTCTAAAGACACAAATCCTTTTTAAATCTTTTCAAAATAAAGTTTCAGAACTGAACTGTCAGTTTAGTGAAGAGAAAAGACATCTACTTTCCTATGCCAACATATTTAAAATATTATCATTGATGTCTCAAACATTTTTTCTCTTTTTGTATTATGTGTAACACTGAATGGAAGTTCTCATTAGATACATAATTGTGCCTTTTGAAAGCGTGAAATAATTTAAATACTTGGGATAAAGTGATTTTTAACAAAGGTGAAGTTTTACATTGTACGTCTTTTTAATGTAAATAACACAAAACACAGTATTTCTTTGTGGAATGGAAAGTCACAAGACATATAAATTGCTGCTGACATCTTTAAATAGGTCATTGACTTACCATACAGGGGATAAAATATCATGAAAGTCACAGTCCATTTCTAGTTAAGATATTACCTGAAAATTGTTAGTGAGCAGCATGTGCATCCCATGTGTGTGTCTGTCTGTGTGTGTGCCCAGTGCATCTGTGAGGCTTCAGCTTCCCAAACTTCAGGAGGATGATATTAAAGCTGACAAACCTTCTGAGTAATAAAAGGAACTCCTTCTGCAAACCTGCATTAGTTTGTTTGTTTGTTTTCTGAGTCACTAAACGTGCTTTGTAAAGTAAGTGTTAGAGAATGCAGATGTACAGTGTTGTTTACCTAAGGCAAAGACATGGAGCAAAATTTCTCTTCTTTTCTTCCAAAATCTCCTAACAGTTACAACTCCATGTGACAGTGACTTGGCTGATCCAGCAAGCTGGGAGGTGAGACAGAGCTTAGGATGTACCTGATAGAGGGAGGGGAGATAGAGGGTAGGTGTGGGGTAGACAGAGTGCAGATAAAGTGCAGATACAGTGTAGATACAGTGTGGATAGAGGGCAGATAAAGTGTAGATAAAGTGTCGGTTTCAGTGGTTGCACCACCAGCAGTTTTGACTTGGGAAGCCACAGAAATGTTCACCTGGTGATTTTCTGTGCCTTCTCTCCATCACCACTCTGTGCCTGTCGAGCTCCTGTGTACAAAACATCCTTCTTCAGTTCTGCCCTCCCCTGCCTCGAAGGCAAATATTTAACCAAGGGCAGCAGCTCAGGTAATTGAAGAGTGGGCACAGCCCCTTCTGACAGGCTGTGGCAATGTGCTACCAGCTCCTTTTGGCAGCTCCAGAGGCTCCTGGCTGGCTTGGATGGAAAGTCTGTGCCTTCCTCACTCCTGCTCAGAGGGCTCCTCTCTGCAGGTTGCAGAACGAGAGGGTTTTGTTTATTGCAGTTTTTTAAGCAGAACTTCCTACTTTTTAGCAGGCTACAAACTGAAACCACCAAACTCAGCAGGGAAACAATAGATTCATCCCAGTGAAGACGTTCCCAATTCAGCACAAGAACCTGATCTTTACAGAATTGTGACACACAGTCAAGAAAGCAGTAATGAAATTTAAAACGTTGTGCCTTTAATATGTCAAATAAGGATTCTTTATATAATTTCTGTTGTGTTGAGTTTTCAAAATATAACTATTTGGAACATGAGAAGAATATTATCATAGATAAGTCTTTTTCTCTCTTTGTAAAGACATTTCAAAAGCAATTTCCAGGCTGCAGCTGAATTCAGTTTTCTGTAAGAGTAGCTGCAAGCATCTGGGAATGGGCATTCAGCTACTCCAGGTTTGATACCTGTGGTAGTACACAACTGGTTTAATATTTAAATTTAATATTAAGTAGTGATGCTGTTCCAAACACAGCTTTTGGGGAAGTGCAAAAGCCTAACTTAAAATAATTTTTTACCATGCCAGTACTGGAAGGTGGGCTGCTAATCAATTTTTTTCTGAAACCACAAGGTTGTAACACATCCCATTTAAAATGTGGGTGGACTACAAGTACTAAACTCAAATACACACTCACATGCATTAAACAAGTACTTCTCCAGGATCACATATTAGAAATTTAGTTAAAGTGTTCTTCTTTTGCCTGTGCTGGGAGCACATCATAACTATAGAGCACAAGAGAAATAGGAAAGAAGATGTTTTTATGCCTTGAAAAGATGGTGGGAGCCAGTCCTATCCCCCGTGCCATCTCTTCGGATTTCTCTTTTCTCTTGTGAACTACATGAGTGCAAGACCTGCCTACATTTCTTTTTTTAATCACATTGAGCACATGGTGGTGCTTATTCTATAATAAATGTACCAGAGTGGAAAAAAGGAATGAAATTGAATCTTCTTCATCTTATGAAAAAAAGGCATTTCAAATAGATTGGTGGGACAAAAATTCCACTGCTCTTCTTTTTTTTCCAGGTTCTAGATAATATAAGCAAATGTTAAGGGGGTTTTGGTGGTTTTTTGTTGGTTGGGTTTTTGGGTTTGGAGAGTTTTTTGGGAGTTTGTTTTGGTTTGGTTTGGTTTTGGTTTGTGGGTTTTTTTTGTTGGTTTTTTTGTGTGTGTATGGGTTTTTTTGGTTTTTGATGGTTTTTTGTGGTGTTTGTTTGTTTGCTGTTGTTGTTGGGTTGTTTTTTTGTGTGTGTATGGGTTTTTTTGTTTTTTCAAAAAAAAAAAGGAAAAAAAACCCCTGTATTTCAGCATCTGAGTAGATAGATCTTTCAGGATTGTTGGGCATCAAGCATCCCAGAGCATCTGCTGAAAACTTGTCTGCTTATTTAAACTCTGCCTTTAAACTATTTTGAAAGTTATTAGGCACATCAAATTAATTTCCAGACATCCTGCTCATATCCAAACAAAGACATCATCTGTATTTTCAATATTTTATTGCATGAGAATTTTCTGGACCTGCAGAACTTAATATGAAAAGTCTTCCAGAGAAGTCAGTGCCAGAAGCAACCTGGTAGGGTAAGGTCCAGAGGACTTTTTACAGTTTAGTAGATCTAGAGAATTTTTAGCTGCATATTCTTCTAATTATTTAAAAAATGTATTTTAATGTCTTCTGGCATTGAAGATAAATGTAAAATCCAAAGTACAGCAAGATTTTTTTTAAAAAAAAGTCTTTATGCTGGCAGAGTTTGAATGCCCTCAGAATGTTTTCAGCACTTTGAGTGTCAGAGGTGTTCTCTTAAAAGTCTTGAAATGGGTGAATTTTGGTGCACTTTCAGGTACTTCTTTTGAAGTCAGGTTGAAGCAGATGCACTAAAGAAAACTCTTGCTGGAATTTCACAGGGCTGGACTCAGAGAAGAACAGAAAGGATGAATGGGTTAGATCTAGATATGAAATCAAGCAGTTTTCTGTGCCTATATTTTGAGATACTTTATTGTGTGGAGAAAGTGCTCTAAACCTGTTTAAAATATATTGCTTGAGTGAGACTTCCCAGCAGTTCTTAGAATGCATTTATTTAATGCAATGTCAGAGCTTCTACTCATAGGCCAAACTGTTTGTGCAGGGCATCATTCCTGGCCTGGAACTTGCATGACTGCAAAACAAATTAGGCTTCCTGACTTGTTTTAAATCACTAGGACAGGGATCATTCTGGCAGGACTTGACACCAGTTCTGGCTTCACTGTCTCCAGCTCCAGCTGGAAGCTGCAGCTGCATCACTTCATTCCTGAGCAGGGAAGTTTTTGTGCTTCCATTTCCTTTCTGGGCACATTCAGCATCTCCATGGATCCAGCAGATGAGCTGGTCAGACACAAAGGTATCTCAGCTGCCCATCTGTGTAATGGAACTGCCACCAGCATGGCCTTGTACCTGGAAAAGGTGAATTAATCACAGAAGTACAGGGTGGGTCAGGCTGGAAGGGACCACAGGGAGTCATCTGGTCCAACCTCTCTGCTCCAGCAGGGCCATCCCAGAGCACCTGGCCCAGGATTGTGTCCAGATAGATCTGGAATATCTCAGTGAAGGAGACTCCACAGCCTCTCTTTGCAGCCTGTTCCAGTGTTTCACCCATGCAGGAAGGAAGTTCTTCCTCGTGTTCAGGTGGAGTTTCCTGTGCATCATTTTCTGCCCATGGCCTCGTGTGCTGTTGCTGGGCACCATGGAAAAGAGCCTGGCTCCATCCTCTGCCACCTCCCTTCAGGTACTGACAGACAGTGACAGGGTCCCCTCTCAGGCCTCTCTTCTGGGGGCTGAGCAGGCCCAGCTCCCCCAGCCCATCCTCATAAGAGATGTTCCAGTCCCTTCTTCATCTTTGTTACCCTCCCCTGCCCCACCCCAGCAGCTCCTTGTCTCTGTGGTGCTGAGGAGCCCAGAGCAGGACACAGCACTAACAAATAAAATTCATTCAATAGGCAGTGACAGAGAGAGGAAAGCATTTGGAAGAATTCTCCAGCATGATGAAATTTCCATTTATGGTGCTTCTCAGCCTGTGTCCATGATAGTTCAGCAATTTTGGAAAATTACTTGAGTGAGAAGGATTTTGACAGCACATTGGTGGAGAAAGTGAAGTAGTAAGTCCATCTGTGTGGGAGATTGTGTGGGAGCCTTCCCAGGAGCCATCTCAACACCAGGACCTTCACCCCAACTCACCAAGGTTCGTGGCTAAGGAGCTTCAAACATCATTTTCAATTCTCCAACTTCACAAAGGCAAATAGAACTTGTCCCAACAAAACAGAGGGAAAGAGGATGGAAGCACAAAGAGTGGAGGGAGTCACAATTACTTCAGGGGGGTTATTTTGCAGTCCTTGACTGTTTAAGTCTCAATGAAGTTTTAAATGTATCCTAGCCCAAACAAGTATAAACCAACAGCAGTTCATGCAGAGCAATCATGACTCAGAAAATCACCAGAACCAACAAAAACCTAGTTTAAATAAGAATCTAAGGGTTTGAATATGTACTTTGTAAAGTAACAATGTTGACTTAAATTCAGAGAAATCAAAGTGGACAGCTTGCTTCTTTAAAAGCAAAAAAAAATTATAAAATTTAAATGATGGGATTTTTACTTAATCCAGTCTGACAGGGGGAGTTTTAAAAATAAATAAACCCTCCCCTGCAGTATTTGAAACACAAAGCTACAGAAGACAGGCTGAGTATTAATCCAACTTTGCAAAATAAAATCTAAAGGGTAAAACATAAACAGTTATAGAGAAAAATACCGATTTTCTTCACTCATTATAAATTAACATAGTCATTGTAACAAGATGAACATGTTTATCTGCTGTATGCAGTTCCATGTAAATCAGAGTCCTTCTGTTGCCCTGTAGGTAATTTCTGTGGAATAACTGTTCATAAACTTCTCCAAATCCATTGGTGTAGGCCTGACCTGAAGGAGGTTATCTGTGAATCTACAAACTTCTCTGGTGCAGCTGGAAAAGCTTGTATGTCCCAGGAGAGGAAGAGCTGCAATTTGCAACCCTCACCAGTTTTAGCTGCCAGAGAGTACGTGAGGTCTGTCAGGTGCCTGGAGGCAATTGCAACCTCTGCTGGAGGATTCCAGGCAACTTACAGCTCCTGTCAGGCACCTGAAGGTAACAAGGACCCTCCTGGGTCACTCACAAAACCTCTGCTCACCATCTGACCCACCTGCAATTCAATGTAGGAGGTGAGACTTCAGCACCAGAGACCTCGACCAGCCCAGCAAAAACAGTATCATGGTCCTTTGTGGGGGCAAAGCAGCTCCAGCACACAGCCCACCAGCATCAGACACACATTTTCAAAATCATGTCCCTCTCGAGACCAGGGATATAACCAGGAAGGGGAAAGGGAACAGCACAGGAGGCCCTGAAATTCTCAGTGTGCTAAAACATAGTCATCAGAGGTTCATAGCAAAGCTTGAAGGAAAGCAGGTTTCTTGGAGACTTTTCTCCAAAGACCACCTTCCAAAGAAACAGCAGGGGTTCTGGCAGCTGGAGGTTTCATGGAAATCTACAACACATCAGCAGTACATGTTCCCAGACTGATCAAATGGTTTCATTGCTTTGAGGTTTGGTTTCTGCAGACCCTGTGAAAACATCTTCCTCTTCCACATGATCACTGTTGCAAACTATCTTAGGATAGTGAATTATCTGGGGTAAGCTGCCCTGTCTGCTGATACACTGGGGTTTTCTTTCTTCTCAGCTAAGAGAATGTTGGGGGAGGAATTAATTTAAGCTACATCCTAAAGCAAGAACTCGCCAGCCTGGCTCCTATCCAAACTGTACTATCTTTACTACTGTGCATCTCATGCAGGTTCCTCCAGCCTCTGCTATTTTCCCAAAGAAATACTGAACAGTAACGTGAGAGACTTCCCTAACACCATTCTCCAGCATTAATCCAAAAGGAGCTATATTCCATGCTTTTTTTTTTCCACCCAAAGAAGAGGAACATGGCTCTACCACTGGGCCGTGCAGGGCTTTAGGGGTTGCTGCACTCTTCAGCCAGAGGAACACTCCCACCCTGCCTTCTCTCCAGGGAAAAAGACATGGAAATACTCCCAAGCAGCCATCACAGGCTCCCCTCTCCCACCCGTAATTCACACTCCTGTTTTTCTGATTTGGGGAGGGCGTGGTTTTGGGTGTCTGTGGGTGCCAGTCACACTTCTGATTAGAAACAGGGCTGCAGGAGCTCGTTAAGCAAGCAGGTGTCTTGTCAAAGAAGAGTTCTTTTCAAAGAAGATCCTACACCGTTCCCGGAGCAGAGGAGCCCTATCAGCTGCACGTGGCACAATGCTGAAACCGAGGACAAGAGCAAACGGAAATGAACCGGAGGGAAAAAAAAAAATTTAAAAGTACCGTACATTTTCAGTTTTCACCATGGAAAAGTAGAATAAATTTAAAACTTAGCATAACTCTAAACTGTACGTATTACCCAGAGAAAAGGAGATAACATATTTTAGTCAGTAATACCAGAAAAATCAATTTAATAAACAAATAAATAAATAAATAGAAGCCAGACGATTTTGGCCATTAAAAGTGAATGAAATAGGACTTCCAGTGGCTGGAAAGCCTGGGGGAGGCAATGTGTTATCAGTCCCGGGTCGTTGTCTGCTACTGTAATCTTGCCCCCACAGATAAATCCCGTGTTAGGCCTGCCTAAAGCGAGCCAGCCCATGGGGGCATTTTGTTCACTTTATTAAATAAAAAGCCTAGGTAAAAAGAAGAGGGGAAATCCCCTTTCAGTGCTCCAGCCTGGGTGAGAAAGCAGCTCTCCCCGCCTCCTGCAGCAGGGCACATGCTGGCTCGTGCTTACCTTTTAAAAGCAATTAAAGCCGGTATGTGCTCGGCGGCTCCAACACGTGTGTCACCCATGCATGTCTGCTTCGCCATCAGCACGTATGGCTCATCATCTGTCTGCTCTGAACAATAACTGTTAGGTTAGCAGCCTTTTCACTTGTAAATGTAAATATTGTATCTAGAACGCAATATTTGAAACACAAAATACGGTGTTATTAAGACAGCACTCACACATCAATTCTTGTGTGACTATAATTTGCGAAATGCCTCAGGAGGGGCTTATAAATAAAGTATAAGGTGTTATTATGAAATACATTTTAACCAAATGCACAGAAATGTGTCGTTCCCATTGAAATCAATAGCAAAACTCCCACTAATTTCAGTGGTAAAAGGAGGAGACCCTTGGAAATTGCTGTGTTACACTGAGCAAATACGTCCCAGCAGATTTCAGTCTTCACAAGTAATACAGCTCTGCAAGGAAAAAGCGGGTGAAAAAATGGGTATTAGAGGCTGTTCAGAGCAGGCAGGAGATTCTCGTTCCCACTCCTGCTGCTGGTTGCAGTGCCTGGTGAGGCAGCACGTCCCCGCTCAGCCGCACATCACCCCCTTGCCCGCTCACAGCGGAGCTCCCGGGCTGCTCCTGCTCCCGCCTGGCTCCCGGGAAGGGCCCGGGATGCGGCACCGGGGCTGGGGCGGAGCCGAGCGGGGGTCCCACGCCCCAGCCCACCCGGAGAGATGCCCCTTGGCTGGGCTGGGGACGAGAGGAGCAGGGCGAGGCTGCCCGAGACCCGCGGAGCCCCCGGCGCTCACGGCAGCGGCTCTGGGGGCAGCGGCGCTCAGGGCACCGCACGCCCCGGCTCCTTCCCGATGTGCAGCCAGCCAGGGGCTTCTCCCCGCCGACCTCCTTCCACAGGGCACGGTAAGGAGCCAGTGAGCCAGAAATGTCTCCTCTCGGCCACGGCCAGCCAGCCTGTCACTGAAATGATGGCAAGGTCCATCCGCGCACACACGGCTTTGTCGCATGGCTGCGGAGGCGCGGGGCCGCGGCCCCCGGCGCAGCCCGACAGAGAGAGCCTTCAGAAGGGCTGGCGACAGCACGACGGAGGCCACCGGCGGCTGGACCACGGGCGGTGGAGCTGCGAGGCCGGGAAAAGCCAGGAAGGGCAGGCGAGAGCTATGGGGAGCTGCCTCTGCCCGCGCATCGGCACCTGCGGAAACAGCAACCAGCGCACAGAAGTCGTCGGGGGAGGAAGGGAGGGGAAGCTCTTTTCCGTTCCTGGTTGAGCAGAAGTTAGCATTTCGATAACAAACTACATTAGTAGGTATAAACACGATAATTAGCTATAGAAGTGCTGGGTTTGTACCTGCACTTAATTGTTCCCGGAATCAGTTCAGCTAAGTGAGAAGAGACCTGCCTATTGTGGTGTTTAATGCATCCTGTCCCTTTCTTATAAATATATAATGTGCAGGTCTGACAAAAATATATACTAAAAAAATTTAAAACTGATGTTTCTTTGATATTTGTGAGTGGATGTCTTCCAGGTAATTAAAACTATGTTATGCTGGGATAACAAATATACTTAAAACTGACCGCTATCGAAATCAAAGCTCATTTTTGCTTGCTTTAGGCTCTTCATTTTAATAACTATCATCTCATGCTTTGAGCAAAGCTGCTCTTTTTCCCTAAAGGATTCAGAGTTTGCAATGCTGCAGATGAGATTAAATGCACGTAACCACCTCAGCAGCAGAGCCCCGCTACCCCAGGTCTCCAGTGAAGTGCTATCTGCAGTGACAAATATGCCAAAAGAAAAACATAACCAGCCTAGATGGTATCTTGGCTTTACAAAGGCTGCTTGTGATGCCTGTGCTTTGACTCAAAACTCCCTGCACGTTGGCTTTTTAATCATGAGATCCCTTTTTTCAGCACAGCATCGAGAGTAACAACTGCAGCACAATGAGCCAGCTTCATAGATATGGGAATGTTTAGATTTCCCTGCCAGTGACTAAAGGCCTTTAGCTTTCACTAGCCAGTCCCAGCTCGCATTGTTGTTGCCTGTTGATTTGTCTTCTCTCATTATTCCTTGACATGCAGCTCTCCACCCACGCCCACACTAACAACCCTCACACAAAGCGCATTGAGGTATTAACCAGGTTACAAGTTCAATGGAAAATTACACTAAGATTGTGCTGTGTGGCAATATAAAGGGATGGCATTCACTCTCCCAAAGAGCCTGTTAAAAACACAGCTGGGTCGTTTTTTTCCCTTTCAAGCATCCTAACAAAAACAATTTTTAGAAGTCGGGGGTGGATATCTGTGTGTCCATACGTACTTTAGGTACAATGACAACAGACAGACACGGGTGTGCACCTCTGCCTGGCACGGTGCAGACTCCCCTCTGGAAATTCTGCTGGATTCTGGAGTTCGTTTAGAGCATCCCCAGAAACCCGAGCTAAATAAACAACCTCCTCCTGCTCTCCGCTGCAATTAGATACGTGAACCTATCTTCTTTTTGTTAGCCCAAATTACAGGCTGGTGGAAGGGCTGAAAGTCGATAAAAACATTTCTTAAGAGCCCCTCCTTACTGAAAACTGAAAGTAAAATCAAAATAAAACTTAACAAGATTAACCTAGCACAGTAACAAAATTTGCAACACCACACTATAAGGTTAAAAAGAAAATAGTATAATAAAGGAAATACAAAGGCTTTGGCATGGTTTTTACAATCAACAATGGTTAATCTTGATATGTAGTTGTGAACAACTTCAAAACACTTAAGTTTAAAACTCTTGCAAGCACTTTTAATTGATTAGGAATGAATTCTAGATGCACAAAGATGATTGGACTGTGAACAGTAGTACAACTACATCTAAGAACAATTAACTCTTGCCGACCAAAAAGAAACGTATGATGCATGAAAATGTGTATAAAACATCTATAGAATATTCTTGTCAAATATAAATGAAATTAACTTTATTATAGAAATCATTCTGGGAGATTTCTAGGGAAGACAAATACTTACATTTCGACATAAAACAAATTGGATTATATCGAAGACACAATCTACCTTTTATCTATCAAACTCTTTTCTTCATCGAAGCTCTCTCTTAACCCCTGTTTGCACATAGCTTCAGCCGTTAACAACCTTTGGAAATACCAACAGATATTTTTTCTTACATAAATCTAGTGCGTATTGTTCCAGGTTTAATTATATGCAATGGAATGATACAAACTTGGAACATCAATCCATAATCTATGAACAGATTGGTAGAAGTATTCGATATATCTTGATAAAACTCTTAAATTCGTGGCAAAGCTTGTTGATCATGGCTTCTTTTTTTTTTTTTCCTCCTTTTCTTTTTTTTTTTTTTAAACAACTTCATGACCAACACAGATCAAACATCCATCCAGTCTACATTGTTCTTTTTTTTTTTTTCATTATAACATACAAATGCCCATTTACAAATAATACACCAAAATGAATAAAAGTTTGGATACCAAAATGAAGATTTGTTCCAACTGATATAATGCCTTCAGTGTACAAAGGTCCATGTGAAAGTCTTTTCCATGTGTTACAGCATAGGGCACAGTTGCAGTACAGAAGTACTCTGAGAGCCATTCTTCCTTTATAAAATACTGCTGAACATCCAACTGTTGTCCATATAGTCATTTACGGAATTAACACATGTTTTACTGTAATCTTGGCCAGTATTGAGACATATCAGGTTCACTGCCAGGAACTTGAACTGGAACTGACACTCCAGGGGAAATGAGACCTGAAAATTGAGAGGGAAAATGGATATTTTAGTTTTTCTATACATAGCACAATTTTTGCTTTGCAGTTTCACAGATTTGAGCTTGTATTCCAGTACACATCAAATCTCTACCATTTACCAGCCTGTGGAATTGAGGGGTGGGTGGTGTATATATTTTAAAAACTATGCATATCACTGATTGTTGTTATAAATAAACTTTCATGCTTCGAGGCAAACGCCAGAGCCTTGGCTCATTTGTATCAGTTGAGAATTCAGCCCAAAATACAGTGAACAGTTCTATTCTTTTGAAGAGTGTCTGGTTTGCTCCTGTTTATGCTGACACTTGACCTTTTTTTTACCCTGATTTGCCTTTTTTTATGCATGGGCTAATATTTCTACAGGTTCCCTGCCCCTTTGATAACTTGAAATCTTTAGAAATAAATATTGTCTGACACAGACATGGTAAAAATGTGCCCAGTCCTGCAAACACTTTCACATACACTTAACCTCACCAGTGTGGATATCTCTGCTGAAATTTAATGCTGAAATAAATGCTGATTTAGAATGTAATTATACAGGGAGGTTTTGAGGGATGGGGGCCTCACTAAAGATCTTGCCCCTGTCCTGCTGTTTCAACACCATCTCTGTTAATCAGCTTTCTTTCCACCTAGCCCTCCAGAAGCAGCTTAAAAATCAGAATTTTTGCAAGGCTATACATTCTCATCTTCTGTCTGGCATGGCAGCTACTAATCCCACCAGGGAGACCTCCCCCAGTGATGGGGAGAGGCTTCTCACAGCGAATACATGTGAAGAGGAAAGGTAAGGAAGCCACGCTGGCAGCAGGGCTGGGGGAGCACGGGGTCACTCACCTGTGGAAGTGGTGCCAGAGGTGCCCATGGGCTGGCTGTTCATGTGTGTCTGCATGTGAGGAGGGGTGTACGTGTCATAGCTCCGCCCATTCACCGAGGGACTGGTGGGCAGCATGCAGGAGTAGGAGGAGGTCTGGCTGGGTACCGGGGGCTGTGGGGACAAAGGGCAAAGTGTTAAAAGTGTCACTGCAGGTAAAGACAGCCTCACGCTCTTCAGGAAGGACGTGCCAGCCCTCAGAAGCAGTGTGCAGCAGCAAGAGTGGGCTTCCGTTTCAAATTCGGAGACCCCAATGTAGAGACCTATTTAGGAGCCCAACCAAGCAGCCCCTTCACAGGGGCTTTAGGTCTAAAAACCAACATGGACTGTCATGGTGCTTTTTCAGACATGCTTGGCAAGCAGATCCCTACATCTAGATGCTGATGGAGGAGTTACACCCCCAAGCCTGAGTGCTGCCCTCGTTTATACCCATGTAAAAGGAAGATGTCTCCTCCCATTTGCAGCCAGAGGCAGGGCCAGCATCTCACCTCACACTTGGTGCTGGGACTAAAATTACTCCACTGGGGCACAGAGGCTGGCCCTGCATCTGCCAGCACGGAGCACATACACACTGACCATGTGTGGGGTTGGGGAGACCAAGGCTCTGAAGAGGGATCCCCAAACCCATCCATACACATGCATTGATCCCCATCAGAGCCTCAGCCACCCCAAACTCGTGCCAACAACATCCCGGAATAGACATCTCCATTTTCCTCAACTCCAACCCCTAAAACCCAATCTGCCAGGAAGTTCAGCAGCTGGGGGCAGGGCTGAGGGATGGCACAGTGCTGGGGAGGCACCAAGCAGGGACTTCTCCTGCTCCAGGCTGCTGGGTGAGTGGGGACCAGTGCAGCCTCCACCCAGGGAGGCAGCGAGGGAGCAGGGAGCAGGATGAGTAACTCCCACTCCGAGCACACGAGACCCGACACATCTACACCTATTTCCTGCCTGCACATCCCTGACACAGGCCATCCCCAGCAGTGCTGGCAGCCTCACTTGCTGAGCACACACACCCCCCGTGCTTTGGGAGAGCCAGCAGCTCTCCGTGCATCCACAGGGAGATGCCAATGGCTCGGCCACCCCGGCTCCCTCCCTGACACTGCCCTGCCACGGTGACCGCGCAGGCAGCGCCTTCCAGAGCGGCTCACACGTGCTGTGTCCCTGCCCAGGTGCCCGCTGGTGAATCAGGGGCCTCCTGCTTTCCCAAGGTTCCCCTCCTGTATCAGCCTTTTGATCTTTTGTCATCTGCTCCCAGCCCGCTGCCGGCAGCGGCGCCGCCAGCCTCCAGCATCACCAAACAGCGACCCGGCCAACAGCGTTTCTTTCCAGAGACTTGCAAGACTCTAACTTTATTTGGTTAATTTTGGTTCAGCAATTAGTAACATCGTAATTGCCGCGGCGAAGGAGTCAGGCTCTCTAATCTGCTCGCCTGTCTCTAGCAGTGGTCAATGCTGTGTGCCTCAGACAAAGCTGTAAAACTCCCGTAATTGGCCAGCACCTTCCTAGGCCAACCCCACCATTAAAAAAGGAGGAATTTTGCATCTGAAAGGTCTATAGAAACAGACCCCAAAGGAATAGATTTCTTCCTAACCCAGCTGGTGATCAGCTAATGCTTTCAGGCATGAGGATTGACAGCCCTTGCAATTCTGGCTTAGCTGGCATAACCACTGATGCAAATCACATCCTTCCCTCTCTCAGGTGTTCCTAATGTGCCGCTGCCACGTTACCTACACCCAGAAGGTCAGATCCCTCCAGCAGCTTATTCAGGCAGCAATTTCCACAATATGGCATCAGCGAGTTCCAGAGGTTAACCACGGTTGTTTTTTTTTTTCCGAACAGCATTTTTTATCCCAGATTTGTTGCGCCTTGCAAGTTTGAGGACTTTTCTCTTTTAAAATCTGGGCAAAATGCTTGTTGAGCACCGCAACTTTCAGTGCCCTTTCCTTTCTGATTCTCCTAAACAGGGCATCTTTTCAGATGGCCGGGAAGCCTTTGGGTGCTGTTTTCCCTGCAGGATGGTTTGGGTCCATAAGCCCTCATCTCTTGGAGGAAGGGCCTCCACCCACACTCCCCCACAGCCCAGGGGCAGCCAAGTCCCGAGGGAACGTGGTGCCGTGGCGTGGCACTGGACTTACTTGCATAGGCAGGTTGTTGGCCATGGTGAAGCTGGGCATGGGCGGCAGCGCGCTGTACGTGTTCGTGAGCGCCGTGTCCGTCCTGCCCAACATGGAACCTGATGTGAAAGAGGAAACTATAATAGAATAGACAGATAGATGGACACATTAGTTCAGCCACAATTACAACTGGCAAGGCGGCCTCAGAGTCTCATCTGGCCCGGAGGACGGATGGACGTGAGCGGGTTGGTGGCTTTACCGGGGGTGGTTGGTTGTGGGATCGGCTGGTAAACGCTTGTGCTGAAACTACTGCTGATTGGAATGTGGCTGGGAGTGTTGCTGGCTTGTCTTCGCTGGTTCCTCAGCTTCTCTTCCCTTCTCCATTTGGCCCTTCTGTTGGAAAACCACACCTGGAAATACAGCATTTGAGAGACGTGAGTGACCTTACAAGGACCCACAGGGCCTCCCCCACGTAGCTCAAGGCCGTGGCTTGCAGTGGAGCAAAGCAGAGGGTGAAAGCAAAGCCAGCTGCTGCTATTTTCCTGAAAGAGGGGTATGGGCAAATACCTGATCATAAATATGGGTTGCCCCATGCTTTGAAAAGCCAGGAGTAACAAAATCAGAATAGTGGTAGTAAAAATAATGATAGTTATAATTGTAGGGCAAATCAGTACCTGTATCCTTGCTTCAGGCAGGTCTATTTTAGCAGCTAGTCTCTCTCTTGCAAACACATCGGGATAGTGGGTCCTCTCAAATTCTGCAGAAGGAAATAATATTCTTGCATTAGTTGCAGGGTTGATCTGGCTGACTGTAAAATCAGGGCTGTTTCTGCACTGCCTGTGCGCTAAATGCTCTTAAGCATCACTGTAAAGGCAAGGCTGAGCTTTCTGTCTGTGTGTTAGAAAGGAAGATTGCAGGAGCCTTGCCTTGCCTGCTGGGGAGTATTGCTGTGGGGATGGGCAGGCTTGGGTTCAATGCTGCATCTTTCAAGAAGCAGTGAGGGCTTCTGCCCCCGCTGAGGGGGTCCCCAAGGCAGCTCTGACCCTGTCACCAGGAAGCAAAATGGCACGTCGCTAAATAACAGCGCAAAACAAGGACAACGCTCCGCGGCGGGTCAGAGGCGAGGTGCGCCCAGGCCGGCCAGGGAAAAGGGCACCTGCTCCCAGCCCCGGGCACTGGCAGCACTGGGGACAGGGAGCCAGGGTGGGGGCAGGCACGGAGGACTCTGCCAGCCCCTCGCCTGCCCTGGCTTTCCCAGCCGTGCAGCCTGCCCAGGGACGCAGCACAGCGGGCGGGAGGAGAGTTATCCCCCTGAGAGGCTGCACCATCGGTGTGGCGGGGTGATCTGTGCCCTCCATACTTTGCCTTTGAAAACCATTTTAACAGCTTTTCAGGTCTCACCAGGGCCACCAATGAATATTTGGAGCTCCGTGAATAAAAGAGCGTGGAGGTAGCCACAGAGTTTAAATATATACATATATACAAGGCACGGGAAAGCCGTGTTTACATTCAGCTGGTAAGGTAGTCGGGGCACATTCTGCTTTCCTCTCCTGCTTCAGCCATAGGAAAATGTCACTCACCTTTCTCAAGGGCTTCGATTTGCTCTTGGGTAAAGGATGTCCTATTTCTCTGCAGCTTTCTTTTCAGCTGGAGTCTCATTTGGGCTTCGTCTGAATCTTCTCCATTAGAGCTGATGGAGTTAGTGTTTTCCCCTCCTCCCTCCTGTTGCGGGCAGCCATCTGTGGAACGGGGAGTCGCAAAGTGAAATGCAGGTACCCTTGTTTTAAGATCCCTATCAGAGAAATAAGGCCACTGGAAACAAGTTCAGCCATGTTTGCTGACACCCTCCCTTAAAAACGTCTCGGGTATCAAAGCAACGCGGCGCTAATGACACGGGCAACACAGAAACATTTCGGTTTCCAGCCTTATCGTAAACATCGGAGATGAGGAATTATGATCACCTGGTCTTAATTTCATTTTGTTTTCCCTCTGGAATAAAACCTGCATAAAAATACTTTCCCCTGAAAGTGATTCTTTCCATGAATCCCTGCTAGAGTGCCATGGCAGTCTCCTCTGTCTGCTGCATTTATTTACCTATTGCTATATTTAAAATAGTGATGTTCAGTATTTCAGATTATCTATAATCAGTAATTCCTATCTAATCAATTAGATGTTGATAGGTTTGCAGAAAATGCTATTAAGAAACCAAACCAAGCTTGTAATCTTTTTAAAAAAATATTTATCCAGTTTTTATTTGAATTCTGCACAGTCAATTTCATTTTAAAGGTTGTGAATTTAGAAGTGCCTGCATTGTTCTGCAGTTTTATTCAACTATTGTATGAGTGTGCATTGCCTTGACACCTATTACTGAGCACAGCTGTAATTATATCATCACCAAGAACAGGCTATAATTGCTGAAAATGGAATTTTATATTTAGATAAAAGGACTGTCCATTCTTTGTAATGTGTTGCACCAGAGAAAAGTAAGATTTCTTTTAAAATTTTAACATGTAATTTTAAAAGAAATAGTAGCGAGTTCACTAACTAGCTAAATACGCCGTTCTGCAGCTGAGCGTTTGGCATATCATTTAAGTGGTACATTTTTAATTAGGGCATTTCCACCACTTTTAATGTAATTTCTGTCATTAAACAGGGGAAAGTTTCATTGTGCTGGGCGCCCGGGCGGAGGCGGCTGCGGCCCGGGGCCGGCTGGTGTTGGGGGGCTCCGCGGGCACCCCCGGCCTCCGGGGCCGGAGGGACGGAGGCTGCTGGCGAGGCAGAGAAGTCGCTGTCCTAAATGAGCTCTCCCTCTCCTTTCAAAGCATATTTTTCGAGGCGTTTTGATGTCGCATAAAGAGGGAGCCGGGGTGAGGGACGCATGGGCTACTTATGCTAATTCCCTTGAAAAGTTACGCCAAAAATAAATAGCGACACTCCCGCGACATCCTTTAAATATTGTGGGAAATCAACTTTAAAGTAATATCATTTATAATCGGCGAACAATAGCCCCGGTCTTCAAAGCTCGGGGAGAATTGTGACAGGATCTGGTGGGACCCTTTCAACCACTTTGAAATGTTTTAAAACCCGAACTTTCTCCTCCATTTAAACACAGGGATTCAGCGGCCGTGGTCACCATATGGGC
>VZTR01023367.1:3247-33043 GCA_013400775.1 Chaetops frenatus | reverse complement strand
TTATTATTATTAACTCATTTGGCCCTCGGACAATATTGTGATCCTTTCAAAACACACAAGGGACAGGAGATGTCTCTGTAGCTTTATGGCAATATAAAAGTAAGTGACTTGATCCATTCCTCATGAATCTTGCTGCTCTGAAAAGACTTTTAAATCTATTTTACTTTCAATCAGCAGTGAACTTTGGTGTGACACGTGTGAGTTTGCACTTAATCCATTTTGTGGTGACCTGCTCCTTTATTGCTCTCTGCCCCAGCCTGGGAGAAAGATGGTTAAACACAGGAGCTGATGGAAACTCCTTACATGAAATTTAATTTTTCAGAGCAAGGCAGGGCAGTTCTGAGAGCCAAATTTGTCTCTTGTCAAGGGAGAGAGAGTTTCTCTTTGGAGGCACTGACTGCAGGCAGATAGAGACACCAGGAAGCTAGGCAAGGCTTTAAATTTAAAAAAAAAATCCATAATCTGAATCTCTTGGTTTCACTTGGGTGATGATTTAAGTTGCATTTGAATCTCAGGTTTGTATTAGGATGCAAAATGAGAGCTTTCCATTAAATAAACTTCAGCCTGGGAGCAGCTCCTTCACAGGTTGTCACTGTCTTCTCATTCTGTTTTGTGGGGTTTGATGGTTATTTTTTAACTCATCAAAAACATAGCACTGAAAAATGGATTTTAAAAAATAAGCTCATAGATAAAAAGTCATTTATGAGACTTTCCAGATACATTAAAATAGTAGAAGATTTCAAAACCTTCTTATCACGAACAGTATTTTATGCAACTGCTGTTGAAAATACATCCATGCAAAGGACTTTTTACTGGTTAAAAAAAATAGAGTTTAAAGATTTATGCTGCAGTTGCAGTGCTCACTCTTGGGTTTTCCAAAGGCAGCAAGACGGATTCTGAAGTCCTCACAAAGCCTCTGCAAAACATCATGTACCTACCACAAATTCCTGCTTAGAACAATTTAAGTTGCAAATAAGGAACCAGCCCAGAAATTCTGCATTTTTGGCTTGCTTTAAATGACTGTCCTTGTTGTTATGGAAATTCTATGAAAAAAGACCCTCAGAAATGAGGTTGTTGTTTGTCTATAATTCCCCAAACTGAGAGAGAAGCTGCTGGGTGTTGGGTGGATGAGGGAACTGCCACTGGAGAAGGTGTTGAGCTCAGTTTAAGTCTATGAAATGTGACAGCACCTAAAAATCAATAATGTTGGTCACACCACGTTCACAGGCTGGGAGGGAGTGAGGGTGCTAAAGGCATGGCTTGGATCATCCCAAAGGTTATCACACAGCATTTGTCTCAGAAAATGGGATGCACAAATCCTAGGAAGAGCAGAACCCCTGGAAGTTCTTGGTACTTTCACTGTTAAAGCTGTTAAATTACAAAATTCAGACAAAACTCGGAGCCGGGTTGGAAAGCAGCGCAATAATGCCAATGGGAGGAGTAAAAGTTGGATTTACCAAGCCAAAAACTGTGCTGAAGGAAAAGTGACAAGAATATTTCCACTTGTTAGAGGTATAATTGTGCAGAACACAGGCAAAGGCACGGTGGAAAAGCAACAACAGGCGTTGGGAGAGTGGGGCTGGCTGTACATGTGGAAATCAGGGCAGGTGCTGCACTCTGTGTGCCCATTAAAATCCCCAAACCACAGGATTCACCTCTGAAACCGGGAAAAAGGGAATAGACTTTCCCAAACCATGCCTGGCCAAAACCTGGCAGCACAGTAGGAATCAGAATTTTAAAACCACACTAATTCTGGGTGAACTCCCACATCCATGCCTATTGAAGTAGGAAAGATTACCCTGGGGGGAGCCAGTTACCTGCAGGATTTCAAAGATGAATGGATTGAATCCTGCAGAGAATAAATAGTATTTTCTGGTTTTTGGATGACATACTAATACCTGGGAGGAATTCAGACAAGTATTTACAAAACCTTGAGGAAATTCCAACATGTTATAAAGCTATGCTTTAAAGGGAACAAAAATAAGATTGTAGGCATGAGATTTTTTTTTTCCCAGCTCCATAAAACCAAGTTGCCTGCCCAAGTTTCAGGAATAAAGGCTTTTAAAAGGAAAATCAAAACTGTGGAGCATGCTTAAGTACATAGGTATTGTCCAAGTTCTCTTGTTTTCATCCATGTGAAAGGTTTGTTATGGAAGTTGCAAATTATCATTGCTAATTAGGTTGATGTCTTTCCTGGTAAAGGAAACATGAAATAGGTGTGGATGGAGCATTACAATAAAACTGTTTGGAGGTAAAAATCAAAAATCTAAGAGCTCTATAGAATTCTATAATTTGAGGTCATTCAGGAGAACCTTGAACTACAATTTCCTGAAGGAAAATGTGTTGTTGCTTCATAAGACACTAGAATCCAAAAAAATCCCAGTTATTTGCCTTTTAGCTTGTTAGCAAAATCTGAAAATACATGTACATTTTTAAAAGAAACTTGCATGCCATTTAGGAATTAATAAATTCTAGGAGCATCTCTTAAAAATTATCTCTATGCAGAGAGAAAACCATTGGTAAAAAAGAGGGGTGACTACTTGATATATTTTTGGGGGTGGGCATTTTTGAGGATTTTTTTTTATTGTTTTTAATACTGTAAAATTCCTTGTGGACTGTGAAACGCGTGTCCATCAAATCCCTCCTTCCAGTCACCAACAAATTCTGCTGGAGACAGAGAAGAGAAGGTGATTTTCTGAGGAGAGGCCTGGATTTCTCTGTGTTTTTGGAACAGCCACATCACAGGAGATGTTCAAGTTCCAATGCTTCACTGAGCAGCATTACCTGGGCAGGAGATGCTGTTTGCCAGGAGAAGCAGCTCCAAGGAGCTTGTGAAGATTTTTACCAGGAGAGTTATCCCAGTAGCACCATGGAGAAATAAAAAAGGACTGAAAGAAGCTGTTCTTGGTGCAAAGTCTTATCAGGGCACCTCTGGAGTCTGCAGGAACCAGGGCAGGGTGTTCTTCTCCCATTCTGTTTGGCCTCTACTCCTTGTGCGGGGTCACCTGGACTTGCAGCAGTGTTTTTAGGGAGGATTTCCCTGAAAATCTCTTGCAAGGCCTTCCTGGGGGACACAGTGACCCCAGGGGCACTTGGTGTGATTCTGCCTCGCCCCATCCAAGTGAGAGTCCCTTTGGTTGTGTCCATTCACTCTCCAGATTCAAGAGGAATGGGGTTCTGCACATTTGAGTACAAACTTGTGTCCCGTGCTCAGCAACAGGGAGGAAAAGAAAACATTATTGTCCTCAGTTAATTGCTTCTTTGTGACAGCCTACACTTCAGAGGCACTTTAGTCTCAAGTGCATCTCAGCAGAGAAAAACCCATATTACCGATTTTAACCCCCACTACTTCCAGCCACGCAGATGAATGAATTCCACACAACAGAATCTCCACAGGTGGAAGTGGAATGTGAAATTAGTTTGGGGTTTTGTTGGGGTTGGGGGTTTTTTTTGTTGTTTGTTTTGGGGTTTTTTTTTTAAGTACTGTTTTAATGAGGTGTTTAGTTTAGCACATTTGGCTCCTCCAAATTACCTCAAGGGGATTCATATGTTAATGAACTCCGCAGCTGTTGTTTGTGAAACCAGCCTAGCACTAGCCGAGCATGTTGTGTAAAGATTTAAATGCTCTGTTGGAGAGGTCACTGCACCCCTTTGTCTGCTGTCAGTTATTAATAATGAGCCTACTACTTAATTTTAAACACTGAGTTAATTTTTTTCAGCATCGAATACGTTCCAGGTGGGTTCGGTTTGGGATTGAACTCCTGGGTCGACAGAGGGAAGCTGCTATCAAGGGATGACCTGATTCGATGCAATTGATGAAACATTTTGGGGTGGGGACCTCTGGTGATGAAGTTTCAGGCTTTGGAGGTGGCCTGAAGAGGCTGCTTTGAGCAGAGAGAACGTTTGCAGTGATAATTGTTTTATAAACATTCCCCGATATGCTTCAAAAGCTTTAATTCTGGATTTCTTAAATTAGGCTGGCTTTGCTCCTGGCAAGCAATAAACTGTTTTCATTTTAGATGTCACTTTACATTTAAGGAAATTAATAACTGGGAAAGAAAAAAACATCCCGTCTGCTAAGTAAGGGCAGAGAATCTGTTTATTTCAAGTATCCTATTAAAATCCACAGCTCTCCTCGTTGAACAAACCCTGGTTTTTAAGGGTTTTTAAGGGCCAGAGTGACAGAATTTATATGCTAGAAGAGTAATCCAAATTCTTACCATCTCATGGGAAGCAAGATGTGTTCTGCTGTTCCTGGAGCCCACTTGGCCACATCCCAGATTTGGAAAATCCAGTGGGGAGCAGGTTGTCCAGAAGACTTGGCTTAGGGACTGCTGCTTCCCAACCTACTCACTCCCACATGGCACTTTCCACAACATTCTGCCTCATACATCATTTCATCATTTCAATATTTGGGTTTGATTTCCTCCATGCGCTTTATTATTGAAAATAATGAATGATTTAATAATGAATCATTAACATCAGAGCAGCCTCTGCTGGCTGGTGGAGACAGAGCTCTGATGCACAGCCCCACGGGGGATTTCATTTGGATGGACCAGGCTTTATTCCCTCCCTCACAGGTTTCAGCATTTCAGTGCAAGGAATGATATTTTGCCTGGAATTTAGGCAGAATATAAAATAGATGTCCAACGGGAGCGTTGCCAAATTCGAGCACTCCATATTGGATGAGATCAGGGCTTCTGTCAAACAAATGCAAATGTAGTGTGACTTTCTTGCACACAAAGCAAGAATTTCATCTGAGCCTCCATGACATGGCTCTGAAAACATAATTAAGCTCAGACAGGAGAATAAAACCTTTGCCTTGCTCAAGACAGAGAGGTTACTAATTATTATAAAGTGGTTTTGTTAGCAAATCAAGTTTTTGGAAAGATTTGGCATTGCTAGAAAAGCCCTTCTAAAAAGACAATAATCCATGTTGGGGCAAAATACAATAATGCTTTCCCAAAATCCTCCTGTTGCTATTTTGCAGATGGAAAACTGAGGGACAGTGTCCCTGAGACCCCGCTCTCCCAAGTTTTTTAGCTTGGGAACAACATGGGATCACTGCAAGCTCCCACAGGCTCAGAGTCAGTTTTTAGGATTCCGGGATACTTTCCACCCAATGCCACCTTAGGGGGATGTTTGGGATGACATTTAATGTCACCTACAGTGGCTGCTCAGCAAATGGTGCTCTGTCCCCAAGGCAGGGGGGTGAAATCAGCCCTTCATTTAACACAGGCCATTGAAAACCATCCATGCACAGGCTTCTCACTTAGGCAGACGAGCTGCACGTAAATGGATAAACTGGATTGCTGATATTGTATTCACCCTCTCCCATTTGCCAGCCCCAGTTCCAAAGGCCCATCGAATGGGGATGGATGGAAAGGAGGGAGAATTCTGCCTGATTTTTATTGCTAACTCTGAGTAATGGAATTGCAGCAAATGCAGCATGTGGGCCATTCTTTGGACGCTGTGAACATTCAGTTCAAAAATATTTGCAACACAGTGAATAAGAGGCTGTTCCCATGCTCAGCATGGAATTAGAATGACTGCCAGTTGGGAATGAAGTCACCTTCCATTTCAGGACCTTTCTGCGAAAAAGGACGAGTTTTCCTGTGGATCTGGATTTGTCATGTGTGTTCCTGAACAAATGTTGAGAAAACAGAGCATTTCAGGAAGGTGGAAGGCTTGGAAATACATTTACACCCTTTTCTCCTTGGTTCAGTGCATCCCAGCCCAAACCTTCCCCAGAGCACAGCCCTTGTCCTCACTGTAACTTCACTGTCTCCCAGGACATGACAGGCTTTTCCAAAGGGAGCCAGGACTGGGAATGGCTCAGCAGAACAAACAGCATCCCAATGCTTCACCTTGTTCACCTATGGATTCCCCAAAATGCATATTAAAAGACATTAGGTGTTCTGGAGGGCATGGATGGATGGATGGCTGATACCTGAGGTTTACCAATATTCTTAAAAGTAGAACCCCCTGACCAATATTTAAGTAACAAAATTAGATGTTCCCTTAATGAGCAATTCCAATTTTCTAGATATTTCTCAGATATTCCTAGTAACAAAAAATAGCAAAAATCTAATGACGTCTGAAGACGTAGCAGGTCCTGTGGAAAGGAACTTTGTCAAGTCTTTTGGAAAGGAGTACAAACAGTGATGAAGGCGCAGAGTCACCTCACTGTGGTCATCTCACAGACATGTCCCCAGTTAAACAAACCAGCCCTGACTCCCTGAGAAGGTTGATAGGCCCCTGTTAGACCCCTTTAAACAGTCCCTGACACACCCCCACTAATGCAGTGCCATTTCTGACAAAAGCCCAACTCTTTTCCTGTATCAAAATGCGCTCATTGTGCAGTACTTCAACCACATGGCTCTTCCTCTTCACGGGCGCTGAAAAGATCTCATTACGAGTTTCACAAATTACCGCCATCGCTTCTGCTGACGCGCTCGTTCGTCCTCGGCTCGGAAAAAAAACCCGGCTGACAACTTTAACGGGACAAAGCAGGGCTTTCCCAGGCTGTGATTCAGCACTCAAACACCTTGGTGTCATCTGGAGCCTGGAGGTTTGGCGGAGCCAAGGAGTCAGGTGCCACTTGAGACAAGCTGGGGTGGGAGAGTGAGGGAAGTGCAGAGATGTTTTTCCTCCCCTCTCTCAGATCTACGGTTTCAGCACTCTTCACCATCTGGTGGAACACTTCAGAGAAGAAAACAGTTCTGCAATATCTAATTTTGCCGTGTTTTTGGAACATCGTTATAATGATCTTTGTGTCATTTAAGTGTGATTACTCGTCCTCCAAGGCTTTTCCTGTTTACACTTAAATAGTACTGGAGCGTGGCCAGATACGCTTGGAACGAAATGCTACAAAACACTACATTTTTATCATAAAGGCTTAAAAGCAACATTTACAATTAGGGGACACAGCCTGTGCTTTGCATCCTGGTAGGTTTTTTGTTTTGACCTCATTGTAGTAGTAGATAAATAAAATTAATTAAGCAAGTGTAATTACCAGTTAAATTTTACAAAATCCCGAAGAAATGGACGGCCTAATTCAAAGTGGCGGTAATGGTGTAAATAATTAAGTCAAATTGTTTTCATTTTCATGCTGCATATTGTTTCCTTCAGCATGTAATGGTACAAGGCGAAGTGTACTCAGTGCTTGAACTAGACAAATAATAGATAAAATTAATTCATAAACACTTTGTGGATTGTAATTAGAAGTTCGCTGCTGCAGTGGCTTTAGCACCAGTCCGTTTTTTCTTTCAGTTTCTGTAAATATTTGCCTGGGTAAAGTTTTGCTTTGAAGAATGTAGAGAGAAGGACAATACAATACAAGAAGTGTTGCAAAATGGTCTTTGTTTCTTGGTTTGAGTGGCACCCAGGGTCCCAGCAGCGTGCAAGGTCTGTGTCCTCAGCACGGCCCGGGTGCTGCTCTGCCTGCAGCAGGCTGAGGCAGGCTGGGAGCTGGGTGTGAGATGAGTTTCCCTTCTCTCACTGCTTGGAGCCCTAAATAGAGCTTTTCCAACCAGGAGATACAAATTACCTGGCAGATCCTGCTGAAAAACCCACTGGACCTGGAGGCTGCAGCAGAGATTGCCTGGACACGGGGTGGGCACAGGCAGTGATTGTGCAGGGTAAACACACTGTGGGAGGAGAGTGGGATTGTTTCTCTTCAGGGCTGGTGAACTCTTCCTCAATGAGCTCATTCCAGGGACAGCTGTGATAATCCAGGATGGGTGGAAGCTCAGGAGATCCTTTGGGGATCAGTGCTCACTGTGGCTCAGCTTTGAACCCCAGGCAGTGACCCTGAAAGGAGCATTTGGGGCCAGCCCCCCATTAGCAGCTCCTGGGTGAAACCCATTTGTGTAACCACCCCTCAGCTTGTTCTCAGCACAGATGAGATTTATTAAAACTGCAGTTTGGAAAATTCAGGAGCACAGAAGGTGAAACCTGCTGGATAAATCTGCCATCCTGCACGCTCTCAGTGCATTCCCATTGAGTGAAATCAGGGATTGTGTTAGGACTCTTCACCTGCACTCCCCAAGGTTTGAGGGACCCTATTCTGCCCCAGTGCATCCAGCTGGGCACCGTGAGTGCCCTTAAGCCGTGGAATGAGTGGCAGAAGGGACTGGCACTGCTCGGAGCTGGCACATGCCAACATCTCGACCACCCCAGCCCAGAGTGCAGCACCAGGCACAGCAAACAAATCCCTGCCAAGCTCTGCACGGGGGTCACAAAGACTCCTCGGCTCTGCTGGTCCTTCCCGTGTTCTCCCAGCTGGAGGGAGAGCTGCAAACCACCGTGGAGCTCTCCTTCACCTCTCGCTGCAGAGGAGCAGAGCTTCTGCATAGCACTACTGGCCTCTGCTGCCAGCATGGGAGAGGAGAGAGCAGAGAGGCTTCCCACACCCCTGCCTCTCCGGAGGGGCCTCCTGATCCCTGAGCATGAGCTGCAGGAAAACCAATCTTTCATCTTTACCTTATTTTCATGCTTACAAATAAAGGTCAAGGCTCCCATGCTGTAGCTGATGCCGAATGAGCTTTGAGCAACCACCCTGAAATGTGATTGTAATTAGTTTCCTTTCAATCTTGATGTGAACAGTGATCTTAAAATGCCAGGACTGTAGCAGTGCATATGATTAACAAGCACACAGAAAGGCAGTCTACAGAAAAATATGGATAGAAATGAACAAAATGCAAATGTTGCACTGCTTTAAATTTTATTATCCTCCCAGCTCTTCATAAAATACTGTAGACATCGTTTGATTATATTTTTAGTCTAGGGAATTAATTTTTAACTAGGGGACTGGTTTCTGTCTTATGATTACTCTTCTCTGCAATGGCCTGTAGGTCTGAACTAAAAAAAAAAAAAATCCACAGTTTTAATTGCACTAATGACGCCCAGAACTCAAATTAATCTCACTTACGTGTGTGCCATGCCATGCCATGCAATATGTGCTGGAGCTGCAGGCAACCTGTGCATCTTTTCAGAGCAGCGATTTCTCCAGGAGCCAGGTGTAAAGCCTGGCCAGGGGTAAGGCTGTGCCCTCCCCGAGTCACTGCCTGGGAGGCTCCTTGGAGGCGGCTGATTCTGTGCAACCATTGGAGGGGAAGGAAGAACAGAACCAGTGATATTTCCCAGTCACTCCTCTGATTTCACCTCACTTGTCTCAAGGGTAACTTGCAGCAGAGCCTAGGGGAGGGTGAAGAGGAGTTCTGAGCACTGTGCTCAGGTCACATCCACTCCCAGCCCCTGGTCCAGCTCCCCTCTGCACCCAGGGATGGGTGGGAACTGCTGCCAGGGAGGCAGAAATTCCCTCACCCAGCCAAATAGGACCCCAGGGCTGCTCCTCTGCTTGGGAAGGAGAGAGAAACAGAAGAAAATGCACAGGGAGTATTTTTCTCGAGAAACTACCAGGCTGTATTTTCTACCTGGGAAAAAAGTTTCTTTTTTTTCCAACTGCCAAGTAAATTCATTTTGTCAAAATACAGGTCTTAAAAAAATATCAGAAGAAGAATATAACTAGAAGGCCATGGTGGAGGCACAGAGGAGATAAAACAGAGCAGACTCTTCAGAGGAGGAATGTGGTTTAACACTCTGCAGGTGACTGTGGCTCTCCTACCCTCAGGCTGACTCGTCCTGCAGCATCCTGACCCAGACATGCAGCAGTGTCTCAACCTTGACATTGTTGTCTGAGCCAAAAGTGCACTCCAACACCTACCCAAGCCTTATTTATTCTCTTCTCCAAACAATTTGAACTCAGATATTCCTATTTTAGAACAGCATGATACCTTGATACAGCTGAGAGTGCCCTTACTCAGAGTTTGTGCTACCCAACACCTCATGAGCACATCTCTGCTCAGTTACCTCATCCTGCTGCCTTGGGCTCTCACTCTCCACACTGAAATCCACTTCAAGTGGAGTGCTGAAAATCCAATTGTTTGCTGTCAAAAAGTTTCCATTTTGTGATGAAAGATGTGACCTTTCTGTTTGGATTGATTAGTAAACATGAGGTAAAATGCAGGAGCACGCCAGTGTTAACTTCATACTGCCACAGGCTCTGTGCATCAAATATTTCTGCTTTATTCTGAATGTCCTGTTAATGAGAAAAATATTCAAATCAAAGAAATGTCTTCCCTTCAATTCTCTTCAGAGTGTAATTTGGAGCTTCAGAATAGCACACTCAATTATGTCTGTTTTATTCCGAAATTAGGGGGAAAACAGTGTCAGAAAATTATCAAGTAAACCTCTTGCAACTGTTAAACAACATCCAGTATTAATTGTTTAATCACTCTTTTATTATTCTCCATCAGGTAAGCAGTGAGTAGCATACTTGCTCAAAGGATTTCTTCCACAAAACACTCGGAACATCAAATCCCAAAATCAGGCAGGATCCAAAGGCGCAATGACTGGGGAGACGGGCAGAAACCTTTCCTGAAGAACTGCTGGGGAGGCTGCCGTGACCAGGGGCAAGAAGCAGGATTTTTTTTCAGGTGTTCCGGCCCTTCATGGCGTGCCTGGTGAGGGATGTGCCGAGGCTGCAGAGCCAGCTGCAGAGCCAGCTGCAGGCGGGGGCTCCTCCGTGCTCAGCAGCTCCCCTGGCTGGGCCTTTGGGCCCTTTGGGCACCGCGTTTGTTCCACCCAGTGCCGTTGTTGAGATGGACAGAACGACAAAAGACTCTCTAGTGAAGGCTAAAGGCATTGTTTCATACAACAAGGGCTTTTTATAATATACTTTGCACACACATTGTATTTCATTGGCTCTTAAAGTGGCACCCTTAACATTCAGTGGCTACTTTTACTACTACTTACCTATAGCAATTTTAAGTAAAAACAGACTCTTTTGGAACAGGCGTTTTTCAATATCTGGTGCTTGTAATTCTTGCTTTTTGTTGATGCTGAACATTCCCATGAGATCATGGCAGCATTGCTCAACCGACGTGAGGAGGTTTTTAGCCCCTCTCGAATAAGCTGCTTGCAGTACGCAGCTGAGAATTTCCCTGATTAGGCAGCCAGCATCCACAACCCAGAGCTGGTACTTCCCCTCTGGAGAAGGATTTACTCATCCCAGCCCCCCGGGGCTGCTGGGCAAGCCTCCCACCCTGCCGTGCCCCGCTGCACCCCCGGGAACCTGCCAAGCCAGGGCTTCCCCTGCCGGGGCTCCGCCGCGCATCCCTGCGGGGCCAGCAGCCCACCCCCGCCCCGGGGACACGGCAGCGGCAGCTGAGCCTGCTGGGGCACCCTCCCAGCCATCCCCGAGGCCAGGAGGCTGCCGAGGCTTACCCGGCAAGAGTGAGCAGCCCCAGCACAAAGCCAGCCACAGCGGCGGCTCAGGGAGCGAGCGAGGGCAGGGGGCTCACCCAGGGGGGTTTGTGGGGGCATGCAAAGCAGGCTGCTTCCCAAAGTCCCCAAGAGCCGTGAGGAATTAATTCCTCGAATATAATATATGTGTCCAGTATCAGCTAAGATGGCACATACCAAAGGAAACAGACAGTCGGTGTTGTCCCTTCTGCTTTTTTTGCACAGGTTGAGTTATCCGTACTGACACTGCTGAGGTGGCATTATCCATAGGTTGGATATCAGGAAAGGTTCCTCCCCCAGAGGGTGCTGGGCACTGCCCAGGCTCCCCAGGGAATGGGCACGGCCCCAGGGCTGCCAGAGCTCCAGGAGCATCTGGACAATGCTCCAGGGATGCACAGGGTGGGGTTGTCAGGGTGTCTGGGCAGGGCCAGGGGTTGGACTGGATGATCCTGTGGGTCCCTTCCAACTCAGGATATTCCATGATTGTATGAATAGGGGTTTTTTTGCCTCAGCATGGTTAGGGCAGAGTGCTGAGACCACCCTGCAGGAGGCTGTGGACATTTCAGCTGTGAAATGAGCCCCTGTATTCCCCAGGTGCACCTGCCATCATCAGCATTACTGCTGGCATTTACTGCCACTCCCATAAAATGCATCTGGACAAATGTTGTGAACCACTGCTGGGAGACTGAACCACAGATGCCTGAATGAGAAACGTCTTGGAAATTCCCTCTGCAAAGGGTGGGAGGACAAAGGACCATGGATCCCACAAATTACTGCCTTAATATGAACTTTTCTTTTGGCATCTATAGGCTTCTTTGCAAACTATTGATTGTCTTCCTCATAAGGAGGAGAAGCTTCAAGTCCATGTGTAAATATGTTCACACTTCAGCAGCCAGATCTTCCTGGACTACCTCCACCAGCACCCCTGGAACCCTCTTTAACACCTGGAATGAGGGTCTCTCACCTTAATTTCTGCCTGGACAAATTGTGCCCAAACACAGCACGGTTCTTTATCTGTCCAAGTCCTGCCCCATGGGTTGGAAATCATCATCTAGGTCAGGACTGATGTTTATAAAAATCCATCGATGGCAAGCCCTGCACCTCAGCTGCCTGCCTTATACTTGATTTCTTGTCTCCATGAACATGAACTTATTTCCTAAACGTTTTTTTAGAAGTATTACCATAAAACAGTTCCTCCAGGAGCAATAACAAAGTCTCCATATTTTCAAGTCCATCAAAAAGACTTTGTCACACTGCAAAATATAGGTGTCTTCAGAGATAAGCCTCTTGCTCCCTAAAATAGTCCCTCTCTAAACATAAATACAGAGTCCAAACCCCTTCTTGTGTAGTTCACAATTCCTCTCATATAAAAACTGTTTACAGCAATCCATCAGCTGTCAGTTGGCAGCACTTCTTTACCAAGTATGTGATTAATCTCTCATGTGAAAGTCACGAGCTGTGTCAAAATAAATGACAACCAACCAGTCTCACCACTCACAGCAGGGGAGGAAATGCTGAGAAACAGGAGCTGGGCACAGCAAAACCATCCACAGGACAAGGACCAGGTACACAACAAGAAACTTTCAGATTTCCACTGGATGCTGCTCCTGGGTGAGTTCACATCCATCTGTCAGCCTCATTTGGGACCACGCGCCCTGATTGGAGCTGATGGCAAGGATCTGAGTCAAATAAGTGAATATTTTTGCTAAATGTTGTCTGTCACATCCTGTTACTCTGCTCTGGGTTCCCTGCCACATGTCCACGCTGTGCTGTAACACAGCATGATGCAGCAGGGGTGATTTAATGTGACATGACAGAGCAACATTGCTGCTGCTTTTGGAATAAACACCTGCTTTTAGCAGCTTTATCATCTGCTGGAAGTGGTTTCCTAAAACAGATAACCTGGGTCCTGCTACATTGCACTCTGCTCTTTGTACGTCTCTAATATTTTCCATACTACTTTGGTAATTTTCTTTTAGTCCACAAGCCATGTTCCCTTATGGGGTTGGGTTTTCATGGCTTTTCTTTTCAATAGAAGTTAAAAATAAACTTACAAAAATTAGGAGGAAAGGAACTACTCTAAACCATGGAAAAAGTTCTTATTATGGCAGGAAGAGCCTGGCTCTATTAACAGCAAAGGATATATTTACCCACAGGTAAAAATAATAACAGGAACAAAGTTTAGAGGACTTGTTCTTGCTTCAGAAACTTCAGCAGAATGTTATAAGTGAAAACTGGGTAAAAATCATCTCTCCTTGGAGAAATACGGACACAGAAAAGGCAAATATTTAACTGCTGATTTTGTACTTGCAGATGTAGGTTTTATGAATGGGAACACTGGCAATTAAAAAAAAAGCAAAAAAAAGCCAAGGTTTGGGTGACCCGTTCTAGAATTTTGCTTCATTATCCTTGACCTGACTGACAGAAATATTAGCAGTGGGGAATAAAACTCCTGGTTTAGTTATTTAAAAAATGAAGTAATTTATTCATCTTGAATATATTCTCTCCTTCCAAAAATCCTTCCATCTGTGTGTGAATGCATGAGAGCTAATTAAATTGGCAGCCATGGCTCTGTACTTCTCATTTGGAGGACCTTCATCTCAAGCTAGGAGAGCTTCATCCTCCAGGACCTCGTTAGAGAAGAGGGAAAGAGAATCAAACAAAAGTGCAAAGTTCAAAACAGAGATGGATTTCAGGAAAAAAAAATAAAGAGAATTTAATTTGGATCCCTGCAGCCTCCTCAAATGGGATGTAAGTGGTCCCATGAAGCCAGAGAGGTGAATTCTGCACTCTGGAGCTGGCAGAGAGATTTTGGAATGTTCTTTGTGCACCTGGCACTTGTGACGGAGAAGCCACCACTGTCACTGGGTCCCCGTCAGGATTCCACCACCTGTCCTTCCTACCCTGTGCCCAGGCCAAGGTGCCACCTTGCTGCATGGCAGGCAAGCCTAAGGTTAAATCCCAGAGAGGGACCACAAACCTTGTCCTTTGACAGGACAAATGCAAATGGCCCCAGATTGCGCCAGAGGAAGCAGGTTGGATATTGGGAAAAATTCCTTCATGGAAAGGCTTGTCCAGCCCTGGCACTGGTGGAATGACCATCTCTGGAAGGATTTGAAGGATGTGTAGAAATGGCACTCGGGGACAGGGTTCAGTGGCAGGGCTGGGGGAATTTTTGACGGATCTTTGCTGATGTAAAAGATTCCACGATTCTGTAATTCCATGATGCCATGAAATGCAGGCTGGGCTTCTGGCCAGCGAGGAGGAGAGGGCCTTGAGCCCTGCAAGGAGGGAGAAACAGGCTGTACAAAACGTGTCCTCCCATGGGGACTGTGCTGCTGTGTCACCCTGTGGCGGCCCTGGGGACCCCGGGGTCCCTCCCTGAGCACAGCCGGCCCCGGCAGGCAGCAGGAGCTCAGTGCTCCTCATCAGAAACAGGAGCTGCACTGGGATGCATTTCCTCCAAATGCAAAGCACCTTCTGACCTTCAGTAAAAAAAAATTAAACACTCAGAGGGATTGGGCAAAGCAGATTTTAATTTCTAATAAATCAAGGCCCCTGTTGCCTGTCTTTATACAGAGTCCCCGAAGAGCTCCCGTGCTATGCGAGCCCTACAAGCTGGCAATGTATTTTAATGTATTTATTTGATGATGCATTCATTCTTTCATTCATTCATCTATTCAGTCATTCATTCAGACACTTGTTCATTCATCCCTGTCCTTTTGCAGGAAGAGAACATAAGCCAGCAGTGGCATACTTCTTCACTGTCCTGATTTACAGCCACGGCTCTGAGTTGGTATCAATAAATCTCTTTGGCTCTCCTCAATCCAGCATTATCCCTCATTAGAGACTGGGATTTAAAAAAGGAATTAAAAATAATATCAGATTATAGATAGACGGGTAGATATGTGCATTGCTTGCAGTGCTTTGATTAAAGTGCTGAGTTGCTGATGGGTTCTTTTCTCTTTTATTTAAGATCTCTCATATTCACAGTTCTTTGGACCTTGCAGATATTTTCACAAACAATCCCTGATGTTTTATTAACTGTCCCAGTAATTTTTCTATCAGTGCTGGATAATAAGGTCCCCACTGCCCTCCCAGAGGCTGTTGATGTCAAGGAGAGCTCTACTGAACCTGGCTCTCACCTCTATCTTCTTTGCCTCTAGGAGATCTTTTGGAGTTTTCTGGCCCAGGGAAATATTTATTTTAAAATATTTAAAAATAATCTTTGTGGGGCCATCCCAGCTCTGGTTGTGAGACTGTGTGGGTTGTGTCTAGAACTGCTTCCCCATCACTGCTCTTCTCAGCCCAAACATGCACATTTTATCTGCTTCTGAGGATGCCTTAAACATGGGCATATTTCCTCTGAGGAGGACTGAACTGAAGGGGAACTACTCTTCGAGTTGGGATTACTCACCCTCTAATAGCTGCTGGAACAATTTTTTTCCCATATCTCTGAAATACCCTTAATTAATCTTGCCGACAACTTGCAACATAATTGTGTCCCTAAACTGTTAACCTTGAAAAATATTTGACAGTGTATTACCATCTCAGAAACTCGTTATCACAGGGAATAGAGTAAATCCATGAATATCCTGGTTTCTCTCAAAAGTCCCAGAGTAATTCTTTGTTGCCAGTCTTTTTTTTTTTTTTTTTTTTTTTTTTTTTTTTTTTTTTTTTTTTCCCCCTCGTAGTTTCATTTTAGACCTGGTGGCAAGAGATGCAGGAGACAAAGAGGGCACGTTACAAAAAAAAACTGACCAGCAGCAGTTTGGAAGAAAAGGTGGTTATATATTATGTACAACAGAGTGGGTTTTATCCGAAGGAGCTGTCCCTTGCATTTCTCCCTCATTTGCATGTCTGCAGGGCACCAGAGGACAGGGACACTGCGTGGCACCAGCTGCCATCTTCAGTCGGGTCACTGCTGCTCCCTGGCAAACAAAAGAGACAAAAAGACAACCCTGCAGCCCAGGGAGTGCAGAGAGCTGGCCCATCCACACAGCTGCTGCTCCCCAGACAAGCAGCTCCTGCTGGGGAGAATGCCCATGCACCCCAGGCTGGCACCGAGCTCAAACAGCACCTTCAGTGGGGCTGAGACACCCAGCCAGGCCCTGCCCTGACACCAGGGACCTTCCTAAAGCCACAGCACTCCTGGAGAGAATGCCCTGACACCAGGGACCTTCCTAAAGCCACAGCACTCCTGGAGAGAATGTCCTGACACCAGGGACCTTCCTAAAGCCACAGCACTCCTGGAGAGAATGCCCTGACACCAGGGACCTTCCTAAAGCCCCAGCACTCCTGGAGAGCATGTCCTGACACCAGGGACCTTCCTAAAGCCACAGCACTCCTGGAGAGAATGCCCTGACACCAGGGACCTTCCTAAAGCCCCAGCACTCCTGGAGAGCTGCCTAACTTCAATTAAAGTTATTCCCATCTCTGCTGTTGGTTACCAGCCTGGGAGCTCTGCCCTGTTTAGCAGCCTGGCATCCACTGTTGGTAGCAGGGATGGGCCTCTCCCAGGCCTCTCTGCTGTTCCCACCACGCTGCCATTTGAAATCATCAGGAGGAAAAAAAATAATCAGGAGCTTAAAAAAGCTAAAGCAGACAGGCTGTTTCAGATTATTTCAGTACGTGTGCTCCCCGCACCAGCCCAATGTTCCTGTTAAAACCATAGTCTGATTTTCCCCCTGAAAATCAGGTTATAAACAAAAGGATTAGACAGAGACCAACCCAGGCCCGGAATTTACATCTGGGTTCAAATATGAGCTGGGAATGATGGAAACGCTTTGGTTTGAGGCCTTCTCTATTTTAACAATAGTTCTTTCTAAAGATATGTATCCTTTATGTATTTTTATATCAGGGATTAGCTGTGTATCTTAGGAGAAAAGAGAAAAGGAGATCATTATTTTACAATTCAATTTGGAGGAATCTGAAGGATGGGATCAGTAGGGAAAGCAAGCACAGCTGCAATTCTTATAATTTTCCCATTAGGATATACTAATTTCCACACTGCTGCTCCCTCATTTTCAGTCTGTTTGTAGGTATTATTCTCCTTTTTGGATCTAGCAGCCCAGAAACTTGAAAAGAAAGGGTCTGGTTTTGACTACAGGAACACTTTCTCACTTAATTCAGACACTTCTTCAGTTTCTATTTGCTAATCTTCATATAAAATGGTAAAACCGTACTGCTAAATGACATTATAACATGTTTGTGATGTTTTAATGTGTATTCCCAAAAAAGAAACTCTCTATATATCATATATTTACAAAACTGTACCTAAAGGTGTTCCAAGAGAGACCTGGGACAAGGGATGGAGGGACAGGACAAGGGGCAGTGGTTTCCCATTGACAGAGGGCAGGGATAGATGGGGCTTTGGGAAGGAATTCCTCCCTGGGAGGGTGGGGAGGCCCTGGAATAGAATTCCCAGAGAAGCTGTGGCTGCCCCTGGATCCCTGGAAGTGTCCAAGGCCAGGCTGGAACAACCTGGGGCAGTGGAAGGTGTCCCTTTTGAAGTGCTGGATTTCCTCTAAGAAGGGGAGATTTTTTTGGCTCACTCCTTTTCACACATTAGAACACTTAAAAAGAGGTTTTCACTTCTCACCAAACAAAGGGACTAAAATGAAAAACAGAAACTAAACACACACACAAAAAAAAAAAAAAAAAAAAACAAAAAAAAAAAAAAAAAAAAAAAAAAAAAAAAAAAAAAAAAAAAAAAAAAAAAAAAAAAAAAAACCACACCAACCAACCAACAAGAAGCCCTAAAAAGGCTTTTCCAGATTTTTTTACTCATTTAAATCAGCTTGTTCTAATGAAAGCAAATCCATCAGCAGCACACCACCAATCCTATCAATATATTTACCCCAGGAATATCTTTATCCCTGGGATCTGTCACTCTGCAACTGCAAATCCTCTGGGAGAGTTTTTTGCACAGAGTTCTGTTTGTCCTGCCTGTGCCACAGCTGCCTATTGAAGCACCAGCAAAAGCAAAAGCTTTGGGGAATTCCCAACAAGAAAGCTGAAATCTCTTTCCTGGTTAGCATTCAGCCTCACTGGAATATTTAGCAGACATTTTCCCTTCTCCCAGTTCTCAATAGGCTGCATTTATCAGCATGGAGTAGCAATCAACATGTATTTGCTCATGTATTTATAAAAGTCAGCTGTGTGCTTCCACATCATTTCAATTCTTCCTTTAAAAACCCCTTTGCTTGCTTTGTCTTCAGCAGGAAAATTCTGCCTATATTTGATGTGTGCATGGTTGGTGGGAAATAAATCCATGAGTATAAGCACAGGTATTTCATTAATAGCTAAACTGAATTATTTATGAAGCCCCTTGTTCCATCCTCTGCTTTATTTATTATTGGCATTATAGTATTAGATAAGTTATCTTTAAAAAAACCAAAGGAATGTTATTTGTATCTCTGCACTTTAAAATGACAGTTTCCTACTGGGAGATAAATTCCCATACTGCTGGATTCTTGAGAAAATCAAATATTCTGCAAAGCTCTGAAGGTGATCTGAGATAGTTGAGCTATGAATGGACAACATTTCTAAAAGTGTAAGAAAAGACCATTCTGATCAAAGTGAACAGAACAACCACCATTTACCCTGAGCGACCAAATCATTGATGTGATTGTTCTGTCCCTCCAGCAATATTTTTCCAGAGTAAAAAATGCAAAAATGCCCTATCCTTGAGAAAAGCCTAGAGAATTTAATTCTGAGAAGTCACAATTTGATTTATTTAGTGCTGCTTTTCTCAACCAGTTGGTTGCAGCTCCAAAGGGTTGTGAAAGGCAATTAGAAGGCACGAGGCACTTAAAATCTTATTATCTCCCAAAATAAAATATCAAGTCCAAATCCTACTCCCCCATTCCACTTGTGCCATGGTGCCCCAAGGACACACCCACGACCTTCCCAAACACACCCAACTGCACCACAGAACTGGGAATCATGGGCACAGACTGGAGGGCAATTTATTTCACTGCAAAGGGAAGGGGGTCTCAAACAAATTATACAGGAAATAAAGGCCCAGTTGACTGGAAAGAGTGAAAAATATTGGAGTAGTCATTTAACAAATGGCAAATAATGCATTAATTTATCTCCCCTCCTTATCTCATTAGCTGGTCTCATCAAGTAGTTAAAATACTGTGCCTTCAGACATTTATATCTAGCCACAATTTCTTTCTTTTTTAATAATATTCAACTGAGAAAAGCACTTTAGCACTTGCCTGGACCCCACTGTCTCCAACTTAATGGGCATTAACTGTCCCAGCTGAGTTTCTGGAATAAAATCCATTGATCTGTGTCAGTCAGGATCTTGAAAACTGAAGACCTGAGGTTTCAAATCCCTCATATGCATTAAAATAAGCTGGAAGTCTTCACTGGACTTGGGCTCAGGCTCTGACAATCCCAACTCCAGCTAAAATTCACTCAGGTGAACCTCAAAATAAAACTGGGTATTTCCCTGGCAAAATAAAAACATTGAGATGATGTATATATTATTGTTGTTCTTTTCATTTATCATTATTATTCCTGTAATTATTATAATTGTTCTTATTATTCCATAATCCTTTCTCTCTGTTCAGTGGAATATCCATCCTGCAGCAGCAGTTGGGGAT
This sequence comes from Chaetops frenatus, assembly GCA_013400775.1. Lineage (NCBI taxonomy): Eukaryota > Metazoa > Chordata > Aves > Passeriformes > Picathartidae > Chaetops > Chaetops frenatus. The sequence continues at coordinate 13,121 of VZTR01023367.1, read as the reverse complement.
TTCTATTTTACAACTCAAACACCAAATGCAGTGAAATAGAGCTGGTGAGAGCTCAGGAAATGGATTCAGAGTTGAATGTGTTCACTCAGGATGTTTTCCCTGTTTGCTGCCACATATGGAACACGTGGAGATCAGCTGAGCTGTAATTACAAGACAACAGCAAGAATGGTCCAGAACTCCCTGGGGTAAACACCCCAAGGAGGGGAAGGAGCCTTTTGGGGGGCACAAGTAGGAAAAAGGAAATGGGATTTAATATTAAGAATAATTTTTTTCCCAGCAGCTAAACTGAAATAGTCGCCGGGGAAAGGAACAGAAACAGGGCCATTTGGTGTCTCTAATGTTGGAAAGGCAGTGTGGAGAACAATTTTACCTCTGCACAGAGGTGGGAGAGCACCCTAAACCAACCTCACTGAATCCCTGGCCCTTCCAGCTGCCTGGGTTGTCTGCAAGGAGTGTGGATCAGACTACACTGACACCTCCATTTGTACATGGAAGATCACAGCAGGTGTGCAGAGTTAATGAGACACCATCATTAAATTTAAATTAATTTGTCTTTTTGAGATATAGAAAATTCCCACACTCCAAGTGGGGTTAAAAAACCAAGTGTGTATTTGTTTAATGTTCCTCAAGAAATGCTTCTCCACAGAGGCCAGAGTCATAATTAAAACTACTTAATCCAATCCCATGAGATCTTCCCATACATGTTTCATGTCCCAAAGCAATTAGAAATATAAACTTATTTCAAGTAAATGTGTCAGGAGGAAAGCTGGGCTGGTTTTCCTGCTCAGATCCCAGCAGGACAGGCTGAGTCTGACTCCAGCTGTGTCAGCCCCACGGTGCTCAGGAGAGCAGGGCTGAGAAGGGCAGGGTTGGTGTCACAGGGGTGCTGAGCTGGAGCAGGAATCTCCCACCCTGGTGAGCTGTCCAGAGCCTAAGGAACTGCAGAAAGAAGTCTGGCCTTTATTGACTGCCCAGTCCTGGCTTTTGATATGATCAGCCTGCATCCTCCATTCCCAAAATCCAAATTCAGCCCCGTCTCTTTTTGCTGTGCTCGGCCCCAAGCCCTGAGCCAAAGCCCTGCACTCCTCTCCTGCCACTGCTGGCAAGGGGGGTGATATTTCTGAGTGGCTCTGACAATGCCATTCCCTCCTTTGGGGCTGACCTCGTCAGTGACTTCCCAACGCAGCGTTTTCCCAAGTCAATAATTACATTTCCATTTGATTCCATTGCTGGGTTGCAGGCCTTGACATGGGGCTGTGTGGAAATGGTACTTCTGGTCTCTTGGGATATCTCACCACCTCAACCTGCCTGTCCAGGGGGAGAAGCAAAATGCAGCTCTTCTTCATGAACCAGGCACCAGCCTCTGGAGAAGCCCAGGGAGATGAAATTTAACTTGGTCACGACCCCCACAATAATAATTCTTATTATTACATTCTTCTCTTCTCTCTTCTCTGTCATCCCCCTGCCTCTCCAGACAGAACAAAGGGTCCCCAGGACAGGAACAGCACAGAGCGACAGGGAAGAGCAGGTGTGATTTGGCATGGCCACACTTCTCCTGAATCAAAGGAGAGCAGGAACATCCCCAAATTCAGGTGAGATTAGGAAAAACCAAAGGCAGCAGAGGCAAAAACTGTAGAGGAACAATCTGAATTTTGCAAAGGAGGTGCCCTCACCAGAGGCACAGCCAACAGCAGCCTTGAGGTTCTCCTGCTCAAATCAAAACTCCCCCAATCTCCAAGTGAGGCCAAGGATAAAACTTCAGTCCCAGTAAATCACATTACTTCTGTTGTTATTAAATCCTAGGAAGTTTGAAACGTCTGAAGGCCCAATCCACATAGGTGTTTGTTTCTAGGTATGAATAATAAATGCTGGATAATGTAAATTCTGTCCAGACCACCAATCCTGCCCAGACAAAGTGAATTTGGTACCAGCTCACAGCAGACCTGCTGATGTCACCATTGGCAACGCCTTGTCCTTGCACTGGAGGACATTCCATGAGAATGGAGCTCCTCAGCTGCTCCAAAAGGATTGAATGAGAACTTATGGGGTAAAAAGAAACTTTTTTTTTTTTTAGAGGACCTTGAAAGAGGCTGGAGATTTGCTGCAGTGCTGCATCCAAAGGAAAGTAAACACACATGGCTTCGTTACACAGCTCACTGCACCCAGCCAGGGAGATGCAATCCCTATTCCCTGGCCACTTCCTCCATCTCATCAGAGCCTTCTGCCCAGGAAAGGCAATCAAATAAGAACCTGTGTTGCCAAGGTGAAGTTTCAAGAGTTACAATTTTAAATTTCCTATTAGGGATAAGGTAAGATTTACAGGTGGTATGCTGATTTATAAATATGTTTAGACAGTGAGTATTTCTGGCTTTAGGCTGGAATCAGAAAGCTCAGTTTAAAGAAAGATTTTCAAAGGTTTTGTGGTACATAAAATAAATCCCACTTATACTTTCAAAGATCAGTCTGGCTGTATAAAAGATGATGAGAGCGACAGTGGGAAAACGTTGCTTATATCCACAATGCTCCATTATTTTCTCATTAACTTGAGTTTTAAAGGGAATCATATTAGTCCCTCCAGAGGATGAGCTATATAAACAAGAGCTACAAATTTATCTCTGTGTTAAAACGAATGCTATGGTAACAGGTTTGATTGCTTTGGCTGCAGTTTCAAACCCTAAAGGGTGAATTATCCTGAGATAATCTCACCCTTGGGTCCTTCTGTGTATTAGATCTCCTACCTCTAACCCTGGGAGACAGAGCCTGGCTAATAATGCTCCCCCCCACCTTTGGTTTGTCACAGCTGAAACCTGCCCCTCCCAGCTTCAGCCAGCACCTTGCCTCAGTGATTTGATTTGCATCACTCAGAGTCGTTTGTTTATGGCTGGAGAAGGTGTCCAGGTTTATTTCCTTGGGCAGCAGGGGTGATTTCCCCAGCAGGAGCACAGTGCAGCGGGGAGCACTGGTGGAGCAGGCACAGTGCCAGCCTTGGAGGCCAGGGATGGACAAGCAGGGCCCTGGGTACCTCAGGCTGGACTTCACAAGGGGTTTCTCAGCAGTTCACAGGCTCAGAGCTCCCCGGCCTGGCAGGGGCACTCAGGAATCGCCAAATCCAAGCCCTGGCTCTGCACAGTTCCATCCCAACCATCCCAACACGCATCCAAACACCTCTTGAAGGCCGAGCTGCAAACCACCCAACACAATATTCCTTTGGCACATCTTGGCATTCCAAGCCTTGCTGAGGTCCCTCCCAGCCCACCAGGGCAGGGGCATGACTTAGGACTGCTCAGGCTGGGCTGTTTTTCCAACCATCTGGGGGAAACTCACTCTGGGATGTTGTATTTTTAAATCTTTCTTGTGAAGTCCTGTGGATGTGGAGTTACTGGATCCAGGGTGACTTTAGCCTACATCCATAATTTTTGGGTCATCACAGCAATCCCTTTGAGAATCCCATTGAAATCTGAGCTGCAGCTGGTGCTGGACCCTCGGGCTTGGGCTGGCAGCTCTGTGGTGGACCAGAGTTTGGGTAAGTGCCCGTGGATGCACAGAGGATCCAGCCCTTTGCACTGCAGGTGAGGTGGTGCCTGAAAGGCTCAGATCCCCATGAAACCAAAACCTGGGGAGCTGAAGGCATTACCCACTCTCCAGGCCTGAGCCTTTCAGCAGAAAGAATCTCACACCTTACAAGAGCTGAAGGAAAGCAACCTCTCAGCACACCCCCTGCACACCTGGAATGGGTCAACAGCTGCTTTTCCTGCTTTTTCCCACTCAGCCACAGCTGCCCTCTCCGTGTTCATTGCAACTCCATTATTCCCTATTAGTGATTTTCCTGGATGAGCTGCAGCACGCTGGCACTGGGGGATGATTTACAGGTGATGCCTTATTACAAGAAAAAGCTGCTGCTTTTCAACCTCTACAACAAACCCTGAGGGGGTTAGCAAAGACCCCCCCAAGGTCCCAGCCAGCTCGAATGGCTTTTAAATTCCCTTCCCAGGATAAATTGCTCCTGAGCATGCCTTCACCTGTCACTTCTGCTGTGAATGTCAGAAACTCCTACATCTTCAAGCCAGCTGTTGAGAGGATCCCTGTTATTATCACGACGTTGTCAGTGCCAATAACAACAGTTAATAAGGGATGATAGGGACAGAAATGTCTGGTTCCTGTGTACAGCTTGTCATTTGCAGTCAAATCTAACAGTGCTAAAGGAGTCTTTGGAGTGAGTGCTGGAAAAAGAGATCTCTTCTGGGAGAGGGCTCTGCTAAAAAAGCATCCATGTTTAATTCCACTTAATCTTTTCCAACTTCAGTGCGCTCATAAAAAAATCAGCCTGAGCACATGCATGTGTGCATTAAGGAACTTCTGAATTTAAAAGGCCTGTCCCAGCCTTCAGCAGGGTGAGAATGGAGGTTTGGAAACACTGGCTTGGCAGTGCTACCAAAATCTCACCTGGGGACACCATCAGGAGCTTTGACTCTCAGTTCAGGGGCAAACAAGACAAAAAAGGAGGTAATTTGTGTACATGTTGCCTCTGCTCTGAACACAAGATCACATTTTTGCAGGGCCTTGCTGGACTGTGGTTAAATTGTTCTCTATTTTGAATAGGTTAGAATTAGGGACTCACAGATATTTGGCCCAGAAAATTCTTTTTGAGTAGTTTTTTGCACCTGTCACGCAGGAAAAAAACTAAAATGGGCACGAAAAGGAGTTGCCTGTGACACCTGAGTGAGACACATCCCTGCACTCTGCCTTAGCCCTGTCCCAGGGCTGTACAGCTCTGTAAATGTCTCCTGCAGGAAATCTCCCTCCCTCACACACACACCGTGTATATTTTGCCTCTTACAACACATGAAACAGCCCATGTAAGAAAAGTGGATGAATTATTGATCCTGTCCAGGGGAGAACAGGGGGAACAGAGAGAATATTCCATGATGTGATGCAGCCAGCACTCATTTCAGTGGGATGCCTGGGTGGAGGGAACCCCATGGTTTGTGGCTCAGGGCACTTTGGGTGGATCTCAGGCTCTTTCTTCCTCACTGTGGTTACCTCACCAAGCTTTGGAGCCTAAACTGATACAAAAGCTTCCACAAATCATTTAAGTGAGAAGTTCAGCTCTGCCTCTGCATGGAAACTGAATTTCCTTCCTGGTTGTAAATCCAAAGGACAGGGAGATCCAGGCTTCCTGCTTCCTTTTGATCTCTTTGTAGAATTCATTGATTAGTTTTCTCATTCACTGATTCATTTTTTCCAAGAAATTATTCCTTTTGGTTGGGAGTGGAGTTCTTTGTCTTCCACATCAGTCTGGATTTTCCCACCTCAGATAATTTCATCAGAGCTCATTCCTGCATGACTTGAGGGCTTTGTACCTAAATATTGCCTCCAACTGACCACAGGACCAGGCAAGGCAAAAAATCAAGGAAAGAAATAATCCTGTCCACTTGGGAAAAAATGGCAACCCCAAGATGTGGATCTTCCTCTTTTTGTGTCTTTTTCTACCTTTCCAGAGTTCTTTTTTTGTGTGTGGACGAAGGTCAAAGCCCATTTTGTCCAACAGTTCAGACTTTTGTCCTTTGTTTTGTGTCAACTTCATGTTATCAGTTCTTATCCTTTGACTGAAGTGGAACATCAAACTGAAAATCACTCCTTCATCTCTTACACCATGAGTCAGGGAGAAAAATCTTTACACTTTTTAGGAAATAATTGGGCAATGCTGGAACAGGACCTCCTGAGAAAATCGTGGTAACAGCCTGTCATGGGCTTTGAGAGCAGAAAGGGGAAAATTGTTTCATGAAAGCCTTTAAACTGTTGTATCTGCAGCCTTCAGGTGAGAGAATCTCATGTGGGCAGCGAGGAATAAATCAAGCTCTTACATAATTTTTTTTTTTTTTCAGTCTGTATTGTTCCTGTCCCGAGCTCTACAATTTTGCAGATCATTCTGAGCGTTTCAGAACTTGAAAGTTTATTTTTAGCCCCTCAGAAGGAGCTTCTACATAAATAGTTGTTGCTAATGTATTATAAACTAGGATTAGCTTAATTAGGGACTTCACAGGAAAGTAATGACTATTTAAACCCTGAAAACAAGCTAATTATTTTGTATGACATTGTTGCTAATGCTGTCCTCAGTTCTTCTTAAGGTGACTGTTCAAAAAGATGTTTGGCAGACATGCTAATTAACAGATTTCTTGCCATCATGTTACCAGTTTTTGTAATATATTAACATTCCTCCTTTATGTAACACTTCACATATATTTATATATAAAAATACATATATATATACATTGCTGCTCAGGTTATTTGACAGCCTGATTCAGTGCTTTTTTAAGGTTACATCACCATCAAAGTTGCTGCTAGAACTGCACAAGATCCAACAGTGGTTTCTCTCTCTTTGCTCTGCTGGAAAAGCCACTACTTTCACTATTTCTGCCACAATTCTTCATAAATTCCTTCTATTTGTATTCCTTCGTGGCAATCCATTTGAAAGTGTTAAATGAATTCAAATTAATAAGGAGAATTTGAGGATCTAAGCTTGCAAGAACCCTTCAACAGCATCTGGAGCCCCTGTGGGTCATCCCTTTCCCAGGAGTCCTTTTCCTGCCACTCCACCTGTTGGGGCTTAGGTTAAATACCAGGGGTTAGGAATGAGAAGCCCCAAAAAATCCATGTTTTCTAGAATGCAGTGAAATTTAATTTATGGCAGCTTTCTGTGACTAATGTTTGGAAGAACGTGGAATATCAAGCATTTAATTCTTCTTGCTATTTTCCCCTTTTTTGTAGATGATGGTTGCCCTATCTTTAAAATCACCTTTTGTTTTCCAGTTCCTCTGTTCACACCATTCATAATTTGTATTTTTTTTTTTCACTGTGGCAGCCTCTGCACGTCCCATTCCTTCAACTTCCCATGCATTCCCACACATCATATCCATATTCCCAGATCCTACTGCTGGGTTTGCAATTAATGGCTCAATTTATCCTGCCACTCCAGCTCTCACAAAGTGACAACAAAAGGTTCCTGGTCAGAGACCTGATTTCCATAAAAGAGCCCTGGAACTGAAGCAGATGAATTCTCAGCTCTGCTTTGAACTGGCACTGGCTCTGGCTCATCCTGAATTTCCCATGGTGTCAGTCAATGGAAACCCTGCCTTGGAAAGAGAATAAAATGGATAAATGCAGAGATCCAGAACACAAAGGTGCATCGTTTCAGTAAATACAAATATCTCTATTTCAGCCTGAGGAATGCAATCCCACAGATCCTGCTGCACAGCAAGGGGCTGGCAGGAAATGGTCACACTGTGATCAAACACCCTGGCAGTGTTAGGTGTTAAAATCCAAATTAGTGAGCTTCATCAGAGAGCTGGTGCCTTTCACAGGATCCCTGGGAATGAAGGCCCTTCACTGGAACATTCCAGCTCTGCAGCATCCCTTCTCCAGCTTTTCCTGCAGCTGAAACTTCCCCTGGGGTCACCTGATCTAATCATGGCTTGGTAGTGCTGGCTCCAGGAGAAATCTGCCATGAGAATGAGGCTTCCCCCACCTGGCTCCTGCTGGAAATGCTGATGAGTTACAGCCCCAGCCAGCCCCCAGCAGCTCCAGCTCTGTGGGAAAGGCTCTGAAGGGAGAGAAATACCATTTTTATTTTCATTTCATATCAGGGCCATCCTCAGGATTGTCCCAAGCACTTGAAGGAATATTGAAAGGAGAGGGCGGTCACAAAAAAATCTCTTTTTTTTCCTTCTCAGAGCCCCAGCCAGGCAGCAATGACACTTTCTGTGGCACAGTGAGCAGAGGGACAGCCCTTTCTTTGTACCCTGAGGTCAACTCTGGAGGTCAATTTACCCCTGAGGTCAATTCTTGCAGGTGGGAGCCCCTGAGCAGCCCTTGGTGAAGCTCTCACATGCAGGGCATTCCTATTTTCCACTGACATTCCCAACAGCTGAGTGTCACTGTCATTTATTGCACTGTCATAGAGGGATGATTATTAATTTTATGCTCAATATTTTGATCCTAAAGCAGATCCCAGCCTCAAATACCATCCCCAGCTTCCTCCTAAAGCCAGCTCTGCACCCTGGCAAAACCACTTTGGCCATGGGCACTTCTCAGGTGCTTCTTCTGCTTGATGAAATCATTAATTTTTTTGAAGTCTCTTACTGACATTGTGATCCCAAGAGCACAGAGGGAGTTCAATATTTCCTTGTTATAATTGCACATTTCACATGCTGGAAGCAATTTCTGGATTATATCACTGGTGCCATATTCTGCACCAGAATTGAAACGTTGTGATGGAAATTAATTACATTTTGGGTACGTCTGAATTACAGATGATCCAAAAAAATTTTCAGTTTAAATGTGGTTTCTGGAGGGGAAAAACAAACAAACAAACAAACAAACAAACAAACAAACAAACAAACAAACAAAGTGGTGCTGCCATCTCTTTTGTAAAATAACTTTTCATGTCACCATAAAAGTTTGTTGACTGCCTATAAATCCTGCATGGCAAACCCATGGCTACAGAATGTGGCCTTTCAAAGAAATGCTACATGAGATGAAAAATACCACATCAGCTTTCAGAAGAGAAATCTGAGAAGAACTTGGAAAAATAAAAGCATTTCCAAGTCAAATATTTGAGATGAAGTGTTACCCATGGGAGCTTTCTTCATAAATACATAAAAGCAGCTTTTGGGGAATGCCCATAATTGCTGCATTACATATTCCTGCACTTGGCAAACTGATGCTCGAGTTTGGAAAATAAATCAATTTGGGCTTTTGCAAGCGAGAGGGAGAGGCAGAAAATACATTTTTCAGTCGGGGGCTGCAGTAATTACTGGGGTGCATCAGCAACTCTGGGGACTTTTTAATAAATTTCACCGAGAAGGGTCTTTGTCCCAAAAGGCAACTGCACCCCAAAACCAAGACAATTTGTCCCAAAACACAGGAGGAAGGCAATTCCACGGGATGTGGATGTGCTGCTGCGCTTTGCCTTGCTGAGGGGGGTATATACAGAATTCTATAGGGGATGCTCACAAGGTGAGCCAGGAGTGGAACTGGACACTCAGCCCTGTGGGGGCTACAGGGAAGGAGAACAGGGGAACCATGGAAACAAGGGCAGGAGAACAGGGGAAACACAGAGCCAAGGGCAGGAGAACAGGGGAAACACGGAGAGGAGGGCAGGAGAACAGGGGAAACACGGAGCCAAGGGCAGGAGAACAGGGGAAACACGGAGACAAGGGCAGGAGAACAGGGGAAACACGGAGCCAAGGGCAGGAGAACAGGGGAACCATGGAGACAAGGGCAGGAGAACAGGGGAAACACGGAGCCAAGGGCAGGAGAACAGGGGAAACACAGAGCCAAGGGCAGGAGGACAAGGGAGCCACAGAGACAAAGGCAGGAGGACAAGGGAACCACAGAGCCAAGGTGATCTCCCGTGGCCCGGAGGAGGAGCAGGAGTGGGCTGGGCAGGGCTGGAAGAACAGCTGAACAAAGGGCAGGGAGCACAGCACGCAGAGAGCAGGAGTCCCTTCAAAGGAAAACCTCTCCTCTGATCCTGCCCGAGGGCTCTGTGTGAGCAGCCCTGCCAAGGGCAGCGCTGGCAGCTGATGGATGGGGCCAGGAGCTGGGCAGGAGGTCACCCCAGCAGCAGCCGCTGCCAGCTCCTGACCTGGCCCTGCCCTGCCCAGCTGGCACCTGCACAGCTCCTGGAGCATCCCCCGTGCTGCTGCTCACCTGGGCTGCCCCAATTCCCCTCGGGAATATTCGGCTGCTGAGGAGGGCTGGGATCAGCCCTGATGCTGCTTCATCCCCCCCCCACCTCAGGAGCTACTGCCAGGAGCTGCTGCAACTCGAGGTGTGAAGCAAAGGGGGAAAAAAAAGCTTAAGAAGATGCAGA
>VZTR01023358.1:47981-78733 GCA_013400775.1 Chaetops frenatus | reverse complement strand
TTTTTCAGTATGTCATCTATGTAGCTTTTATTCTGCAGTCACCCATCTAAAAGATCACTTTTTCCTTGTACAATTCCTCTTGCAAAGCTGCTGTCTCTTCATTTGCCACCGATTTGCCAGAACCTCCTTCTTCTCCTTGTGCCAGTGTGCAAGCAACATAATCCTGAAACTGTCACAGCAAAAAGAAACGTGGGCTAGCATGACTACTGCAGAAATAGATTACTAGAGAAAGAGGTGATTCTTTGAAGGGTTAAATTTTGATCACACATAAATAACCAACTAAAAAGCAGAAATCCAAAGGTTTTTAACATAAAGCCCTTTTTTGAGTCAAATTTATTTCTTCTAGAACCTGCATGTGGCTCCCCCTGATTCTAGTGCACTCACTGCTAATCAGAATGGGCTGCAAACAATAGACTCCTCTGCTGGGGCCTTTTCTTTTCTCCCTCACAACTTCCCCATTCATGAAGCAATAATCTTTTTTCCTGAGCTTGTATGCTATTTGTAATTATTTTACTGATTGCTTTTATTAATATATTTGGGGTTACAGATTTTCCACCAGAATTCATAATGAGTGTTCCACAGGGCTTTTGCTATGCAGAATTCAAACCCCAGATTGTGTGAGGGGATTTTGTCAATTGGCATGCTGCTTCTCTCCTTGTTGGATGGCATCCCTCTTATAAAAAGAATGGTAGCTTGAGAAGTCTGAAGTTGACCACATTTTTCAAAAATCAAGACGGGGCTTTAAGAAGAAAGCGCTAAGTAGGCTTGCAAAAATTCTGATTGCACATAGGGGAAAGCATTCCACTGTGAGAGCAGTTATGAATGGGAACAGGCTGCACAGACAGACTGTGCAATCTGACTGTCCTTGGAGACATTCAAAACATGACTGGAAAAGCTCTGAGCAGCTTGATCTCACTTAGAAGTTAGGTCTGCATGGAGCAGGGGGTTGGACCAAACATCCTCCAGAGGTCCCTTCTGACCTAAATCTGTACATGGTTCTAATATGTGACTCTACAGCCTCAAAATTCATGGAAAAAGAAATTGACTGGGCCAAAAGCCTGATGTAGTTAACAGCAATGTCTACATTTTCCTACATATTCTTTCTGCTCTCCTAATAGCTGCCACACTCACTATGGTGCTTAAGCCAGTGACAATCCAGAACGCATGCCCAGAGCAGAACTTGGGTGATTTTGTGAGCAGCATGTCTACTGTGGGCTGCACTTTTCTATAGGTTACAACATTTATTATAGTAATTATAGCAGCTTGTCCTTTAAAGAGCTTTAGGAGAAGTGGAGCATGACCTCAGCTTCCACTACATTAAAAATGACTTAATCATTCCCAACTACCACAGGAACAAGTAATGGTTAAGGTCAAATGCAGGTTTTGTATGTACTTTGCTCTCTAAAGACCCTCAAGAGTTTGGTAGTTATAATAAATTTTACACCTGTATTACCCCCAGCTTTTTATGTTTGTGATTACAGGGCAAAAAGCAAAGAAAAAAAAAAGGGGGGGAAGAAGAAAGAAAAAGCCAGATCAGCTTAAATTGTAAGGGCTCACATTCCATCTGTTTTAGCTCATTTTTTTTGTCTGAGATGTCAGTATTTTTTAAAGACCAATTGTGATAAAACTCATCTTTGATCAACAATTCTGAAAACACTGGCCCTTGGCCAAAACTCATCTGTTTCTTCAGTTTGGGTTCAATTAGAAGACTGTACTTTTTCAAGAACTCTGTCATGAAACTCCTAAAGAATTGAAGCTCCAACAGGAATGAACCACTCTGTTGGGTTTAGGGCAACTTGTGCTACCCCTTTTGCTAAAATCAGTCACAGAGCTTGATCCTTCTGAGCATCCCAAATCTTGCTCAGTGAGATGAAAGAAAATACTATCTGTATTAAGAGTGAATTTTGGCCTTAGTAAAGGAGACAACCTAACCTCTTTTGGTTTTAAACCAGAAAAATTCTGCCTGTAATTTTGGCTGTTCTGTTCTTCAGCTGCAGACTGAGAAGAAAGACTATGGTAGCTCACATTTAGCCAGCTGATGAGATGGTATCAGCAAGTTGGTATTTTCAATGAGAAGCCTGTGTACAGACACTTACCTGCAAGAAATGCAGGCAGTCTGTGTGCTATTTTAGGATTCACAGTGGACCATTGTCCAAAAATGTGGAATCTCTGCTTAAAGCAACCACCACTACTACAGAGAAGGGGTTGTCCATGTAGCCCTTCTGAAGAACACAAAGTCTGACCAAGAGACCCAGCCATTACTGTTTTACCACCATAATACTAAACATGAGTCTAACTCCTGCTTGTTCAACCTCAAAGAAAACAACACAGATACGAAAAAAATTCAAAAGTCCCTCCTTCTTATGCACTCTTGCTCTACCTGAACATAGTGTTATCAAAGCTGCCATCGGTCATCTGCAAAAAAAAAAAAAACAAAACAACAACAAACCAAGACTGAGGCCATTGGGCAAGTAGGATAATTCCACACAATATTGTACCAGGGCAGAGTAGTAGAGCAAGGGCTTGTTAGCTGTGAGTATTCATATAGGGACAGGTTATTAAGGCTATTTAAGCACCTAAACTCCCATCAGAAATAAGCTGTAAGGCACCTGAATCGGCATATTCAAACATCAAGAAAACAGTGAGTGCTTTAATCTATGGCCAACCCCTTATAAACAGAATTGCAGAATTCAGTCTGCAAACATCATCATGAACCAAACCCTACAGAATTCTCACAATTATTACTATTAGGCCAAGTAATCATCTCCAAAGGTAAATGATGAAAGTACTCTTACTTGAGTTATTTAAAGCTAGATTAGACAATTCTCCAGGGAATATTTTGGGGGGGAAAAGTGGGGACTTTGTTATGATTAGACTGAAGCTATAAATACGAAGACATTAATGCAGGGCAGCATTACTGAAACAGCAATGCTCTTTTATGGGGGTTTTATAATCTGAAACTAGGGACATTCTCACTTCCCACAGCAGTCTCTGCCATCCTCAATGGCTCCTATTACACTGACCAGCAATAACACCCTGTGGCTTCTCATTCATCTGCAATGGTCTAACTTGTACCTTTCTTCTCATAAGATGTCAGAAACAGGGAGATCTTGTGCCTTTCACATGAGGTGTGTGGCTTTTGATTCCAAGGTTTACAGCCCAAATGCATTTGGTTGATCCAGTAGGGCTTGGACTCTAAGAGCAGAAGTCTTAGAGCAATACGGTCAAAATAAGTGCAATTTGGCACCTCTGTGCTTCAGAATGAGGAATGCATAAGACTATCTCCAGGATCTTCAACAATGAGCATGTAAAGATGTGTTACACATCCACTTAAAAGTAGACAGCCTTTCAGTCCATACTTAATAGGCTTTGGAAGGTGTCATGCTTTCTTCTGTGTGGCTACATGTATTTTGGCTCAATTAGCTGGAAGAATAAGTTCAAGGTTAATAAGATGGACACCTGGAAATAGTGGGATGTTTCCTCATCCCCCTTCCCTTGTAAGGATATACATGTATATAAGTGAAGGCAAAGCAAAGGTAGAAAATGTTTCTAGTTCAGAAAAATCTGTCCTTGTCCCTCTACCTAAATCTAAAGATATGCACCATGTACAAAAGACAGAAAAGCCAAGCACTTCAGGCAACATATGCTATCCACAAAGGCAGAATTCCTAGGGAACCCCTAAAAACAGGAGAGTTTGGTTATTTGAGAAACAGGGGCCATCTACTTTTTAATGTCTCTCTTTTATTTAATTTGTGGCATCTCCTTCCTTTGTCTGATTTTTGCTTGTTTATTTCATAAAGAATTAATTCGATCTTGTCAGCTCAATCCAGAGGCAGTGACAGTTGTGGAAGGTTCTTCTTCATCTGTTGGATTTCTAATTCTGACCCGTAACACCACATTACAGGTACCAACAGGCACCAACAAACAGTCCAGCTTCTCAATAAAGCAAGCCTTTTCTTCAATGCGGTTTCATTCTTAAAATGAGGTCTATGTGCCTACCAACACGAGCCAGAGTAGTGTGTAGTACACTTCTGAATTCACCGAGAAAATGGGATGTGACACCCAGCATTACGGGATATTCAATTACTTCCAACCCATGTGCACACTTGGCTTGTCAAGGCCATGCAATTGTGTTCTCTGCCAGCTTCTAACATCCCCACAAACATCACTTGGCATGAGAGCTTACTTTTTTCTCTCAGACTTTAGTGTGCAGGTTGAAGATGAAGCTGAGGAAAATGTTCCATAGGCACATGTACTAGGCCTGGGCAGATGGCTTCAATAGGCTGGCTGGCATGCACACATGAAAGCAAACATACTTGGGTATGGGAAAACATTCTGCTGGCCTAATTCCCATCCTGCTCTCACCCATTTTTCTTGTGATGTAGCTCCACTTGTTGCATTTGCCTGCAGAAATAGCAGGTAAGTTGTGAGGACAGATATGTGAAATACCTACAGGAGTGCTATAAAGAAAATCAGCGTTCATGAAAATAAATGATACCAGCTCTTCTGCTCTCCCCATGAATGAACAAGGGGACACATTGTGAATCATGTCACACCATTTACTAATTCTTGCCTCAGTTCTTGCCCTAACTCTCCACTGCTACTTACTGAATACTTTCTAATAGTCAAAAAAGTCCATGGTACTGTGGCATTCCAGAAAGCACAAGCAAAGCTCAGACCCCTCTTCTAGTGCAGCCAACATCTTTCTTCTGCCTGATCAAAGGTATTTTGCTGCAGCTCACACAGAAGAAAAGCCCAGCACTGTGACAAGCAGACTTTCAGAGACCAAGGCCCACCCCTTCCTGCCACTGCTGTGTGTGGCCTTCAGGCTTAAAAACACTTTCCTTTTGCTGCAGTCACTATATGTTTTAAGCCAGAATTTTGTGCTAGACTTTTTCAAAGAAAAAAATGTTTATCTAAGTATTGTTTAGGCACCCAGGGTGAGGCAGAGTTTGTGGACATGATGCTACAGAAATTATCACTGCCCTGATACTGCAGGCACTGCACACAGAATTGCTTGTGGCATCTCAACAGAAGACAAGAAGCCTAGAAACTGGCAAGGAGAAGAAATACAGATCTTTCTTTTTTTCCATTCTGTGGAGGTGTGTGGGCATGTTAGGATGTCCTGGAAAGGCACCCCCTAGGTTTTGGCTTCTCCCATGGGAGTCCTATGGCAATAATCCAACCCTGTTCCACTCCCCTTTTTTGCCTTGTATGGCCTTGTTTTATATCCCATACCCTCACTGGTAGCTGGCCTGTTAGCCGGCTCACCCCTCAGTTTGTCTTATATGGGTTGGTTCTGGCAGGTTCCCCAGTCTTTGTATCCCCATTGGTTTGCCCCCATTTGTCTTCCCTAGCCACCTTCCCCATTGGTTTATGTGTTTGTCCTCCTGCCTACCCTCTCTGCTCANGGCTTCTCCCATGGGAGTCCTATGGCAATAATCCAACCCTGTTCCACTCCCCTTTTTTGCCTTGTATGGCCTTGTTTTATATCCCATACCCTCACTGGTAGCTGGCCTGTTAGCCGGCTCACCCCTCAGTTTGTCTTATATGGGTTGGTTCTGGCAGGTTCCCCAGTCTTTGTATCCCCATTGGTTTGCCCCCATTTGTCTTCCCTAGCCACCTTCCCCATTGGTTTATGTGTTTGTCCTCCTGCCTACCCTCTCTGCTCATTGATCCCTGTTCCCTTAGCCCTGTCCTCCCGTTGGCCCTCATACCCTGGCCCCTCCTGTGTACCACCCCCAGGCCCTCACAGCGTTGGACGCTGATGCTCTCCCCACCCCGTGCCTCCCGGCGATAAAACCCTGAGACTTTTCCAGTTCTGTGTTCTCCGTCCCTGCCCCTTCCAGCAGGAGGATGGGCGCTGGGGTCCAGCGCTGTATAGGTGTCGATAAACACCGCTGGGAACCGACTCGAAGGCCCCTCCTGCCTCCGCAGCCGCATTCCGAGCGGCTGGGCCTGGGAGTGAGTGGGGTGAGCCCCCTCTGCCCCGAGCGGAGCCCTGCTGCCCCCGGGGAGACGCCTGCAGGAAGGTTGCGCTGCCGAGCAGCCTGAGCCCGCGCCGCAACACCATTCTGAAAGGAAACTTTTAAAATGCAGATCTGCACTTCACTCCCTCTCAGTCTCATACATCATCAAAGTTCTTTCAGTAACTGTAACTTGATTTTAAGCATATGAATATACAGGGCACTCGTCCCCCGGCCCCAATCTGCACATGCAGTTATGCTACAAGACATTTTCCAAATCCCTCCTGCTGAACCTGGTTTAAAGTCAACACACAAACAGCAGAACACAGACTACAGTTGCTGTCCACGTTTACAGGTTCTTGTTGAAGACAGGGTTAGTGGAAGGAAAGAGGTAAAAAATCACTGTTGCATCATCGCTGACACAGACCCTGAAACACTTCTGCGTACCTCTGATCACTTTTATTTCAAGTGATTTATTTGAAGGATCTCTCCGTTCAGTCAAATACAGGTCCCTAGCAGAAAGTAAGCAGACTATATAAACAGTCAGTGAGTGCATCCTCATCCCAGCTTAGTCTTGCCCAATATATTCATTTTTCCATTTCCATTCAGCTTGACAGATACATATTGATTATTTCTGATCATTCTAATGAAATACATTTGTAGTATTGATATCTTCAGAGCCATGACTTCTTCCAGGACAATTATACAGGAAAAAAAAGATTCACGTGACTATCAGGCTAAGAACATTTGACTCTCACAAGTGGTGAGCATTGGTGTCAGTGTTCCATGCCATTGCTAGGCTAGGGCTTTGATCTGAAAATGGTCTTACAGGAGGCTGCTGTTATCAGTATCACATCATTTGGCAAATTTTAAAGGTGACCTTTGGAAGGCAAAGGTAGGCTTCCAAAAGATCATGTTAGGAAATGGAAGCTCTTCCTGGACACTGCTTAGCCTGTTTTATTGTACTGCTGACTCTCATCCCCCTCCAAGGATTTGCATGTGACACTTCTCAGCTATTCACTGCTTTTTATCCACAATTCCTGTACAAACCTGAAATTATAAAGTGTAAAAAAAAAATCTTGGGTTTATTTTGTAGTATTTGGGTGGTTGGATTCTTTGTTGCTTTTTATGGTACAGTGAAAACCTATGTGACAGCTGACTCTTGTGAAAGAGCACTTCATTTTTTCCCAGCGCTGAGCAGCCAAGAAACAAATGTCAGCTACATACAAAGGTGCAGTAATTAAGTAAACTCTAAAAGTCCATTGCCTGTTGAAGTAATGCTTTCTGCAAAAGTTGTGTAGCAGAAGGCAAACTAACCCACAGGAGACCGTCCCAACCACATCTATAAGAGCAAGGCTGCTTCTGTCACACAAGAAAACTCATATTCATAGCATTAAGTCCCTGCTCCATATGTTTTGGAAAAAATAATGCAATTTCAAAGCTGCAACTGAGAAAGGTAAACACACATATTAAAAGAGTGCAAAAAAGATTTCTTTAATTAGCTGCTTTTTTATATTATTCAGTATTTTTGCTGAGCACAAGGCAGAGAAACAAGTGAGGTGAATACAAGGACAATCATTGCTTCTGTTTATCCAAGTCCAAATTCAAATGAAACATTTTTTCTTTAACTCTTTGAGAAACAAATCATTAAATAAGAGCAAGAGAGAACATACTCAGGTTAGGTTAAAAACAGTAGTAATATACTTTCAGTCTCTTTTTACACCAGTTTGCCAGTGTTTTCTCAGTGTGAATCTTACCTGTGATGCAGCTAGTTAAAAGGCACCTAATTCACCACTTCTTCCTCTCCTTCAGACAGTAATATCTGAGAAAACCACCATCAAGCCAGGAGGACAACACACAGTGAAAAGAACTACTAGAGATGCCAGGCAGCATTAACAGGAGCTCAGGGAGAGATTCAGAAATTAATTACATCTAAGTAATTAGGAATGTCTGTTTCTTGCAAGTCTTGTCCTCTAGCATTTGCCCGTGACTTGTGGATAATATTTTTGCCCTTCCAGCTGATAGCATTTAGGGTGGAAAAAATTAAGCAGATAATTTCATCTTTTGCTGAATTCCAATGGGTTCTGACCGGATCCAGCAAAATAAGTCTAACAAACTGCTCGTGCAAAGAACAAGTTCAATATTATAATGTATTGAAATGCTGATTTAGGTACCGTATGAGTAGATTATACTGTCATCTAGTGGCAACTACTTAACTTGCATTCCAAAATACTGGAGAACAGTCTAAAGACTGCAGATTCCTACCAAGGAATTTTCTCTTGACCAACAGTTTTTCTCTAGAAAACAGCCAAGTGTTCAAGGAAACTTTCAAGGGCTATCACCATAATAACGGAAGACTGGGACATACATTGTGACATTAATCCTCCTGCACACGTTGAAAATAAAAAGCCCCTCAAAATTATCTCAGAAAATGCATAACCCCCCTAAACTTATCCTACTTCCTGAACAGTGGAAGGTAAAAATCATGAGCTGAAAGTTAGAGAAAAGCCAGAGCCCTCAATCAAGATGCAAAGGAAAACATACTACTCCTAACACATCACATTAGGAACTATCTGGTGCTATTTTACTCTTTTTATGGGAACGCATTTTACTTGGATGTCACTGACATAAGAATGCATAAAGTCAAATACTAACTTGGAAACAGATTAAGCAATAAATACTTTTTTTCTTTCACAGGAACTTCCAGATGTTCAGAGAACAGAAGTAAATGGAAGGAAAAGGACAAAATCATTACTAGATGAATATGAGCAGTGGTTTAAGCATGATTAAAAAACCACAAGCTTGTTTAAAAGACACAATTCTAAATGTCCACCCCATTCTAACATAAAACTGCCCATAAAATAGCTGATTAAATGATTGTTAGAATCAATCCACTATTGACAGAGCCAGACAGAAAGAGCACAGTGGCATTAAACAGTTTGCCAAGCTAAAGTACTGACCAGTATGCTCAGAGAAAACGAGTAGTTTTCAATTTTCCTATGCCGCCAGCCAAAGCATATAGTCTGGAGTTCTCTGCTATCTTTTCTTTTTCTGACAGATAATACAGCTATGAGAGAGATCTGAAAAAGAAGTCCAAGGAGAAGAAGAGGCAAAACAGCAAAGAAAGAGCAGATTGAGCAAACACTGAAGGATGGGCCCTAGGGAAAAATGTACAAGACCTTTGGGACCACATGCTGGCTGGACATGAGGAGTGTGGACACAGATGCTGTGTTATTGCTCTTTAATCATTCTGGTGTCCAGGCAGAGGGATGGGTAAGACTTGGGGGAAGGGAAGATGCACAGCCCTGTCTGTGCCCTTGTCCTGCAACACAGACCCCCTGCATCCCTCTCCCATAGATACAGCTCTGTCTGCCCAGGGCAAAAGAGGTGTTTGTAAACCTATATTTGCACCTAAGAAGCAGCTCTTTTTATGCTTACAATACTACAGATTTAACCAGCCCTTCTGAAAACAGGTCATGACTCTTACAGTCTGGTTCTGCCTGCAGCACTGTGCCACTGTAACCCTAGCTCACATATAAAGCATCTGTGTAAGAGAAAGCAGGCATGAAAAGTAACTTTTAGCCTGCACCAAGAAGGTGGTTTTTCAGATATGTTGCTGTTATTGGTAATTTCTTGTTGGGATTTTTTTCTGGGTAGATGGTTACACTGTTTATCCAGACTATTTTATATTCCATTTCTTGCACATCCTGATATTTTGTTTGCTTTTGTGGATTGCTGTGGGAGAGATACTAATGTTTGCTGGACTAGACCTTTGGGTTGGACTTGTGCAGATATGCTGGTTATGAAATCCTGTGTTCTCCATTACCTATTACTATCCATCTCCCAAGCTATCCAGTTCTCCAGTGAATTCTCTTTTTATGGCTGTAACAAATAAATTTTCTGGCTTTCACAACTCATGACAAAAGGCAGTGTTCCACACTTTATTTATACTTATATTTTTGTAATTTGCACAAATGAAATGATCTACTGGAAGGGATTTTCAGTAGTATAAATACATGTTATCACAAAGAACACATTTGTAACAGCATTAAAGAAACTTCAAAACTAAAAAGCATTTTGAGTGCAGCAGGCCACTTAATATGCATACCCCTCACTGAAATTAAGCTACATTAGCTAATCAGTGAAGAAATAAGAGAAGCAATATCTTGGTGTGAATTAACAATGCTGGCTCTGCAAGACAGTTAATTGAGATCTGAAACATAGGGAATTACAAACAAGAGACCAAAATATTCAGAACTAGAACACGTTATAAAGTTTGATAGCACTCTTACTTAACGAAACATTTCTTATCTTTTCATCAGAAAGGCATGACCAAAAAAATCAAACACCAAGGGATGACAACCTGCATTTGTAACTCAGGTTTACAGAGAAGAAAAGTGCAAAAGGAGGGGCTTTTTTTTTTTTTTATCCTGTGTTTCTAGACCTGTATTATCATATGGTTACTGCTACCAGTACTCACTGCTACAAAAGCAAGCAGTCTTGAACAAGAAACTCCTGTGCTAGGCACTGCACAGGAGGACACGGGCCTTCCTTAGATGCCATTCAGGAGACAACAGATGGATGGAGATAGATCACGTTCTGCAAGAACTTAAGGTCCAGGCAGGAGGGACAATTCCCAGGGCATGGGTAGCCCAGCTCCACTCTGTGCTTTGAGAACAGCATTTAATTGAGGATAATAACACCCTACATTTCAGATAATATGATAAATTGTCTGCACTTCATAGATGGCAAGACGATCTCAGCAAAAATACTCCTTGAAAAAACACAAGTTTTATACATCCAGATGATGATGATTGTGCTGTACTGGTGCATGTCAGGGAAGCCTGTGGTACCCTGCATGGCTGCCTCAACCATCCAGGTATGATGTCCAGAAACCAAAAGTCTTTCAGGATGGCTGCTCCCACATACATCTCTTCCATGTTCTGTGCTCTGCCCAGCTCATGACAGAGCAGGGGCCTGGCTTGAGTGTGCCCGTTTTTACCCCCTTGCCTTAACTAGTGGAGATGGCAGCCCTGCAACACAACTTCTCTGCTATAAATTTATCATTTAAGACACACTACTGGATAACTTCAGTTTTAACTGCTGTAACAGCACAATAATTACATTTTTATGGATCAACCTAATGCTCATTTTGTACACTCTTATAATCTTGTATGGATTATGCATTGCACTTTTTAATTATCTTTTATATAATTAACTCTCAATTACCAGGGCAATAGGGAAGGCCAGAGAAATAAAAATCCAGATAAAGAAATAACATGAGTAACACAAAACAGATGCATATTAGGTTGTAAGGATCAGAGTAAATGCATTTAATTTTGAAAAAGCTGATATGAAGAATGATGCAGTAAATATAACAAAAATGAAGTAGTAGGTGGAAGTGGTTAAACCACAATTCATTCTTCACACAGGTAATCAAAAGTTGA
Organism: Chaetops frenatus; assembly: GCA_013400775.1. Classification (NCBI taxonomy): domain Eukaryota; kingdom Metazoa; phylum Chordata; class Aves; order Passeriformes; family Picathartidae; genus Chaetops; species Chaetops frenatus. The sequence goes on along the minus strand of VZTR01023358.1, from coordinate 67,320 downwards.
TTGTCCGTGTTTACACCTGCAGTGAGCCCCACTGCTGCTCTTCTGATCAAAAATTCCAGTCCTTGGGTTGCTTAGGCCTAGGATTATGGCAACTAGGGTGAAAAATTGAAATCTGAGCTCTCTCCCAAGGATGTAGTTCCTCAAATTGTAATTAGTGAAGCTAGAAATCATGACTCGAACCTAATGCTTTGCAGGATATAAGATTTCTAGCAGCCCACACACCCATGGAGATGGAAACTAATGGAAGGCAGCTCCCAGGCTGCACATGCATGCTTCACTTTACTCAAAGCATTCTCATGCATTGTTGGACTGAGACAAATGCTACACTGGCTAAACATTTTTGGGACACTTGTACAAAATCAAGCTGTGCTTTATTCCCTCAGAACTTGTTAAGGAAAAATAAAATTAAAAGACTTCTAATTTTCCTGCCACAGTAAACAAGAAACGCTGCCCCACCTCTTCACAATACAGGTAGCAGTTCCTCCGTCTTACCACTGCAGTGACAGAAGGGTTTTCGTGCTCTGAAGTTTATTCTAACAAAGAAGTAAAAGTAATAGAATCAGAAGTCAGGGAGATTTTGTGACATTTTGAAAGCTGCTCTGAAAATCAACCATTTAAAAAAGATATGTCCCATTCAAACCCTGGTCCCCAAGGCCAACCCCAGAAAACAAGGCCAATGAGGAAGTAACTTAAGAACATAGTGCCTGTTTTCAATACTGACTGAGAAGGACAGGGGAAAAGAGCCACATGACCAGCGAGTCTGGAAGATTTATAGTTCAAGGCTTCTGCTGCAATGCAAAAACTTAATTCAAGAGCTCCTTCTGGTTTCTGACACCCACTCCCTAAAAAAAAAAATAAAACAAAACAACAATTTGTTTACTTCAAGAGTTTTTGGGCATTCCCAAAGAATCAGATTTATTTGTATGCACTGCTCCAAAGAATTTCAGAAGAAAACTGGAGATGTGCCTGGTGCTGGATATAATCTCAAATAATTTACAATCAAAATGGATGAGACAAATGTATTCCAGTTTTACAAATGTGAAACGAAAGGCTCAAATTACACAGAAAACCCATTACAGAGTTAGAAACTCAATTTACATTCTGGAACCTGATTTGAAGCCTTACCTACAAATATCTACGTCTTTTAATTGTATGAATTTACTTTATAATATGCCTCATTTACAAGGGTTATTAAATTTGACACCTGAATATAAAAATTGACAGAGTTTAAAGAATTAATAGGATAAGAAACAATGCAGTCTTGTGTCCAGTGCAGATTCCTACACCTGAACTTCTGCTGAAGTTCACCAGCACAGGAGTTCCTCTTGGCTGGGGCACCAATGCCAGCCAAGAAACTAAAGAGCATTCAGCTGGCTGAGGCTGAGACTAAACTAATGTGCCATAACTGTGTGCTAGTATATCAAGATTTGTCCTTGTTTAGACAACCCCTCTTACAAGAATGAACAATGTTGAACAGCAATATCTTAGTTATGAGAAGATTCAGAAGTAATGGCAGAGAAGGAGCAGAACCACAGGTGACCTTAATACTGGCCATACATGTGGTGAAGTGCTCTACGCTTGTTCTGTCACTTCCCATGCATTGTGGCCAGGGGAATGCAAATTAAATCTCCTTTAAGTGCTTTTTAGGAACCTATATTCTTCCACAGAGCAAGATCTTGTTGGCTGCCACATCCCACATGAGGGGTGTAGGGCAAGTGTTCTTCATTTCTGATGGACTTTCCCTTACTCTGCTATGTAATGTCACCCTGCTAATGAAAGAAAATGGAATAGCAGTTTCTATTTAGGAATCCTAGACTGGTATGGCCATGAAAATCATGCTGCTGCTTCATTTTATTCCCTACTCTGATTGCAGTAAGTTTTCCATTGTTCTAATAAATTAGATATCTTTAAAGTGAATGGTTGGAGTAGATTTAGACCCCAATGTTTAGTGCACTATTTTTCTCTTGATACACCAGAGAGACATGAAGTGACACCCTCATGGAAGTTTTGTTCTAACGAATTTCCAGACTTTAGCTAAGTATATGCAAAGGATGGATCTCAGCAGTTTGTTACTAACTGGATATTGGTCCCGACTGTGAAGGATGTGAGCTTTTCTTGGGCTGAATTTGCTGTTCAGTATGCTCAAAGGGATTTGTTCTTACTGCAGAGCTCACAGATTAATCTAGTCTTTCCAAGGCATGGAGGAGATTTGAGCCAGGCCCTTCTAGTCAAATAAAGCATTCCACAGCTACATATCTTTTAATAGTCCCCAAAATCATGTCTCCTGCAGAATTGATCATTTTTTCTAGTTTTAGGCAGTCCTATGAAGAGCAGGGAGTCAGTCGATGATCCTTATGGGTCCCTTCAAACTTGATTTTAATTACAAATAAAGCATCTGATGCATTAAGCATACTTCCTTGCTTATAAAACAGCTCTTATTTCTACTGATGTTTTTGTTCATAAATTTCTGCAAACAGCTTGGACAAACAGGAGGTGGTTTGCCTGGATCATTTACTTTGAATATTTGACATTTGTAATTTACACTGGGTAATTCTTACCTTAGATCAATAGTCAGACATTTGTCCTTCTTGATTAGATGATAAAATTTAATGAGAGAAGATACAAATAGATAATGAATAATAACAGCTCTTTACATTAATATTGCATTACACATTACTGAGCCCCAAACCCAGACATTAACAAATCCAATGTAATTGACATGCCATAGTTTAAGAGGCCAGCAGACATTGTCAAATGCAAAATGAGTGTAACCAAATTTCTTCCAAGTCTTTACATTACAGCATCCAGGCAGGTCTAACCTATACTGCTGTGGTGTCTCTAAAAAAATTAGGTTATTTATATACACAGTCAAGTTTTTTGTAAGGCACAGAGACACAGAATTGTAAGAGTCACATTTTTCCTATCTCTTTTCCTTTCACCTAAAAATTACACCCATTCAATATGTTTCTGCAGAAACTTTACTAAAGATTTTCCCTAAGTACCTTTTTGAATAAGGGCCAAAAATCATAAAATTAAGAATTTAGGACTACAGGAATAAAATTAATAAGATAGTGTGCCTGGGGGAGCTTATAAGAAACCACCATAAAATAATAACAACAGTAACAATCTCATAAGAAAAGGAGAGTAGTGTGCACATGTGTGTTTATGTTTATATTTAGTTACTCCTGGAAAGGTGTATTACACAATATAAGTCAGTAAGGCACCTATGAAAATTATTTCTAGAAGACACAATAAAGACCATGCCAAACATATTAATAAAATAGCTGCTAGGTATAATTTAATGTATCAGGTACACTCTTTCTCACATCATGTGCATCTGATAGCTTGCAGGACTGATGGCCTGGGCATGATGGGCTATGAGGGAGACACTTCCTGGCACAAAGGTGCCATAGGAAGTGAACACCACATTCCTCTGGAGCTTGTTAAAAACCTCTTAGAGGGAAACATATTAGGACCTCTGATATGCATAACATAAACTCACACATAAAAACTTTCAGGATCCTGATCCAGAGTCCACCGAGACAGTAAAAATCTCCTCTCCTTTTGATGAGTGTGGCATTGCCTTTCCTTTTTTTTTTTTNTTTTTTTTTTTTTTTGGCTGATTTGTTACCTCAGTCAAAGTCCAGCTCAGCCCTTCAATTTTATGATGGCAAACCCCAGCTTCATAAAACTTGTTCATGACTTTTAGAAATTAATTTTCTATCTAAAGATGGAAAGGCCTTGGAATAGTCACAGCATAAGATGTGTGCATTTTGGTCTTTAGAAACCATAGATTCAAATGTACTTACATCCTATTTTTAAGTTTTTCCTACATCCCTAAGACTTTAAAAATCATTCTGCTTTTGTTAATGAAAATAGGTTCTCTTGCACAGACACTTGCTCCAAGGATCTAAGGCTTTAAGACAGACATATTTAATGAATGTACAGTGGTTAACTTCTGTTGTCTTGTGGTTAACTTTTGTTAACTATGTTAACTAAGGCTGAGCCATAGATCTGCAGGAAATCGCATCACTAAACAGTAAATTTGGCATAAACTGATTTTCTAAGGAGTGAGAATATTTGTCAAGTCAAATCAACTCTTACAGACTGTTTTAAACACAAAAAAAAAAGAAGAAGAAATGCCAAAAATGTCAGAACACTTCTCAATATTTTTACAGAAACATCAACACTTTGTATGCTAATTTTCCAAATAAGACACTGATATTTTCTATTTGGAAAGGCACATTTTCCTTACAAATTGAACTGAGCTTCATAAAGGAGGTGTAAGAAAAGGTTAAATAAACTAATAATTAAACACAAGGAATTACCTGAAGCCAGCTGGTCTTGGCATTGTTTTTTAAAAACAAAATCTTCAAATCTGTTGTAACGAGCTCCAAGGAAACCCATAGCTTCTTATCTGTGAGTAGTTGAAACTATTAGGAAAGGTTTGCCTCCCTAAATTTGACTGTCAGTTTTGACAACATTTCCTCAATGACCTTGAGTACATCACTTAACAATCTGTACTTCACCTTCCTTGTCTATCTACTTGGATTTTACTTGGATTGTATTGAAATCATCTTGTGTCAAGAATATCATTTACCAATATGGATTGTCATTTACTTATCCGTTTATCTGTGACAAGGCTGCCCTGTAATGTCACTGTCATCTTATTAACTGGGAAAGTAGGGTTTTACATGTATTTTTATCCTAGTATGGATTATAGCAGCTTGGTTGGTGTGGTTATTTCCATTTCTCTAAGTAATCAAGTGATTTTTGTAGCATGTTTGTAAGCATTCCTAAACTGTTCAGCTCACACTAGCCCCTTGGTGTTTTCTTCAAAAATAATTTCATTTAGCTGTGAAAAATAATAAAGAGAAAAGCTGTTGAATGCATAGTGCAGCACACGATTCCTTCCCAGCTGGGAGAGGTTTCTTGCCCGACCTACAGCATTCTCATGCTTTTTGCTTTCGTCTCAAGGAAATTAAATGAGTTTCCACAACTGAGCTTTAAGCACCAGTAAAACCCTCTGGCACAGGCCATTACCAGCAAGGCAAAGCAGTTCACACAGAAGCAGATACTTGTGCCTAATCTGTGCTCTGGGACCTCTCAGAAGTTTTGCAATATCAATTACTGGGGCTAAGCCGTCAGGAAGGTATTTATGCACAGCAAGTGTCCAAATTCACTTCCTTTGTATGACACTTGGTGGCCACATGGGCTGCCAGGTGGCACAGGACAGGGACAATATGAGGCCTCTACTCCCAGGGGCCTTGTGAGGGATGGGGCCTTGCTGCAGGAACAGCAGCAGCCACAAGTAGTGAAAGTTCTCAAGCATTTGATGACAAAAACTCTCTCTTCCAGCAACAAGCAAGGAGCAAAAATATTGGACAAATCCCAGTATCTGTGAATTTCATTTTGTAGCAAATGGAAGAATTTGGTTCCTTAACCACAAGAACCTGAATTAATCTGTTTATCTAGCTTACACACAGATTATTTTCTACAATGCAAATGACCAAACTCTTGCCATATTTGCACTATTTCTAGGGCCAGGAAAGCCCTCCAATTCTGTCCTGCCTCAGCTCCTAAATTAAACAGCCCAGGGGCTATTATCTCTCACATCCCCACCATTAAACTCTCCCCATGCAGGATAGCAAAGTCCAAATCATCGTTTGGCAACAGCCCCAGGCAGACACTGGGCTGCCCAGCAGAGCACCCGACTGCCCCAGCCAAAACCCGCATCCAGCCCCTTGCTGTGGCTCCGGTTCCTGTCCTGCTGCTGGAGCACCTTGGGGGCCCCAACAAACTCATCTGGGAGGGAAAGAGAGAGAATGTCACTGCTACCATCTCTAGGATGGGATGCTACATCACACACTCAAGGTTGCAGCCACTGCCTGTGGGAGAGGCAGACAGAGGGCCAGGGCACTGTCCAGCCACCTCGGCACTTTTGTACAATCCATCTGCTGAAAATGAAGAGCCTCAGTACACATCCTACAGCCTCTCTGGAGTACAAAGCATGAGAGCAACACTTCAAAAGCACAAAGGGGTAAATCTTCAGCTGATGTGAATTTAATCAAACTATGGCAATGAGTACTAGGAGAGGGTATTCCATCCCTTCAGGAAAGCAGAATAGCTACTAGAGACTGGGTTTCAATAGGTGATTTCATAGCTCAAAGACCACCTGTGTCACAACTTTCCAGTTTGTGATAGCAACAAATAGAAAAGCATTTCTTCCAAGCAGAAGCACATATGTATTTTTTGAACGTTTTTTGTTAAACACTTTAAATTAAATGATGTTTGGTTGAGGATAATGGCTTATGTAACTTCATTGTTTTTACTCAGTTCCAGTAATGATACCTGAAAAATTCTTAATAGGACTCCAGTACAGGCTTAGCTGCTTTGCTGAACTGAAGTGGGTTTTTGTTCTCAAACCAAAGACAAGCAAATGACTGAATTTGCAAAGCAGCTTTCTTGAATTCTTCCTGGAATAGAGGTCAGAAGAAGCATGAACTTCCTTTTCAATCTGAATCCATATTTGTATTTTATTTTTGTTTTATTAGGACTAGATCAGAGTTTTCTGTTCCTTGCTGAAACAGTTAGAGAATATCTTCTATTATCTCACTCTCTCACAGAACTAAAAAGTATGCTTAATTCCATAAAATACCTGTTTAGCATGAAAATCTATAGTTTTGACTCAACATTGTTACATTTGTTAATATCTCTTTCAGTGAAGGAACCATGATTGTGGATGAGGGAATCTGCCCAGGTTTCCAAACTATTAATACATATTTTTAACAGGGCATTGTACTTTTTTATACAGACACTGTTTTGTAAGGTGGTACCCCATGCAACAGTCATATAAGCTTAGTTTTAAAGACACAGATTCGATTCCTGTTGAAATCTACAGCCTATTTGTGATGAATTCTATGCGAAATGTTCAGCACCTGCCTCCCTTCACTGCATGCCAGTATGGGCAACCTTTCATTCATGTACTTAAACTGTGTTTAGAACCTCCCATAGGTGTTCTGAAGATACCACAGAAGACTGATAACTAGTTTACATGCTACTGAAGTTTCCAAGCTTTTCTTGGAACTCTACAGTTGCACATTGCTGCATGCTTCTTGTTTGTCACTATTAGGTACCGATGCATCTGTCTTTAGTCTTGCTGGATTCTTCCTGCTACTACGATATCCAGGTTCTTAACACAAAAATACCTCGATTTTAAATAGACTAGAGGAACAAATTTTGATCAAAAGACCATTGTACGTTCAATGAAGTAAGTTAATTTGAAGCACGAAGTCGCCCCAACCTTCAGAAACTCCATTTCCTACAAAGGGACATCTCCCAAAAGCAAATCTTCCATCAACTTTTATGGTCTGTTCTAGGCAAAATCCCAAAGAATTCAGAGGAGACTCATCTTCTTTGGCTCTAAGGTTTGTCCTCACTGTCCTCCATATTCTACAACATGGATGATCAAGCTATCAGAGATGTCTGAGGAAATACACATTTGCTGCAGCAGAATGGCACAAGCAAGGCACATTAACACCTATGCTGCCACTACTGTGCCTAATCCAGCAGGGAAGATTAATAAGCGAGAAGGATTTTTATTTGGAGATTTTATTTGTCTCAGTCTGGCTCGAACAACATTTTCTCAGAGCACAGGCCTCTTTTTATTCTTTTTTAAAATAGTCATTAACACAGCAATGCCTCTGCAAGAAAAATACACGGTAAGAAAAAGTACATTTGAAAATTTGTTTTCTTTAGAAATCCAGTGTTCTCCAAAAATGATACTGATTTTTTTTTTTTAATTTGTCTTGAGGAAGCACTGCTACATGGATTTTGACTGGTTAGAAAAACCAAGCAAAAATGATTGCCAGATATTTGAAATGCTTGCACATCTTTTCTATTACACCAAGATGAATACTGCCCTCTGCTATAAACACAGGATCTGGTCGCATTCCCATCAAAGGTAGGGGCAAATTTCCCATTGACTTTAACAACAGACAGCCTTTACAGAACAGACAGAGCACCTTTGTATTTCTCAATAGGAAATAGAAAAACTTGAGTACCAAAGTTTCTGATCAAAAAGAAAACAAACACAACTTATGGGCTTTTTAATAACTTTTTCCCCAGTAAAAAGAGCAAAGTTGGTCTGAAACTATTATACCTGTTTGAACAGAAGGCATACTTTCATTCTAGCCAGGCATTATATCATTCAACCTATGAACACAGAGATGTAATATAAAGTAATAAAGAGGAAATACAACAGAAAGTCAGATTCAGACATATTAAATTGCTTAATGAAAACACAAGAAAAAGAGTGAGTAGAAAATATGGTTTCCTTTATTGAGAAAAATTTCCCTTCAAAAGCTTAATCAATAATAACATTCATATTTCCTGAATTATTTTTTACATTTATTTTTTTAGAAAATTATGAAATATCTTTAATGAATATCGATTGTCATCCTTCTGCAGCTTGGCCCAGCAGCATCCTGGATAGATTGCTCTCTGCTTACTGTTTCCCCTGTGATGCTGACTGTTCTAAGCAGCACATTCCACAATTTCATTTCAAATAATTCTTGTCACTGACTTCTATCCAGTAAATGTAAATACGTATTTGCAAATGTACCTGGGGAAAAGGAAATCCAGTAGGATCATGCTGCTGGTAATTTGGAGATGAGCAGAACACTTGTTAACACTTAACATTTTTATACTCTTGTACTCCAGAGCAGACTGAGGTGAGAGTATTGTAGACAAACCAGCAATATTACAGTTTCCAAATTCTTTGACCCTATTCCACTGTCTGCAGGGTACTAAATATCTGGAGTATAGTGGCCAAGATGGTACCCTCTGGGGATGAGCTGCTGTGCACAGAGCAGGAAAGGTGCAGATGGCTCTTAGGCATACAAAGATCTTTGTAAGTTTGACCACTCCCAGATTAGCCCATTTCTTCTCTATTTGTTCCATGACCTGACATCAAGACAGCAATCCCTACATGTATGGGAGAACTGGTGTTCTGGACAGCAGATATCCAAAAAATGAGACCAGGGCCAGCAGACAAAATAGAAAACTTGTGGAAGTTGAAGGTCTTTCTGGACTGGTACCTATTTCCATCTGGGAGTCTTCCAGCATGGCATCTGTGCTTAGGTTATACTTACTCTTTGGCAACTGGTCCCCAGCTGATTTAAAAAAAGGGCTTTCATGCTGACAGAAGCTTCCACAGGGTGTGTGATCTGCAAATAGCCAGATCTCCACATTTCCCCACCCCAAACCACTGGAGATTTAAGGCCAGAAGTCTTCTTCCCTGGATGATACCTATGAGTGTCTCTTGAGGGATTACTAAAAATTAGTGAATATCATCTGAGGCTCCTTTAACTGCACTTCATAAATAAGGGGTGGGAAAACAACAGTGTGCAGAGTGCAGTGTCTGGTTTGAGCTGCACCCAGGGCTAAGCAGCAGCAGGCAGGTGAGGGAGCTGGATATACATACTACACATGCCACACAACATCAGCTGCAGTGTAGGAGCAGCTCCTGGAGTTGTGCTAGCGTGAGGGAAGTCATGGAAGGGGGTCAAACAGACAGAGAGTAAAACACCACAGAGTATAGAAGTAATCTTATTAACATATCTGAGTTAAATCTGGCTAGTTTCTAGAGTATCACTATAAGGCAGTGTGCACGTATCACCTGGAGCATCATCTCCTTCCATTATAAACCTCTAGTGATGGTTTATAAACAGAAATGCGGTCAAGCTAGAAATAAGCTGTCACACAAAATCCTGACATCTCTAAATACCAAGAGTATCTGAGAGATATTTTTTCTCATTAAAATAATTGCATTTTTTTTTCTCAGAGGAAGTAGAAATCACAAGAAAAATCAACATTACATTACCTAATCTTTCTCATTTTCGTTTTTAATTCCCTTAGCATGGGGCTGAGATAGCTCTGCTCCTTAGCACCAAGCGCCATGACAACCAACAGACCCACCCCGTATCTGCACTGCCATTCAGCTTGTTACCTCGGGAAAAATGTACACACCAAATGCTCAAACTCTTTTTAAACCTACTAAATATAAATAACTAATATGATTTGACCTAGATAGCTGAATGTAATGTACCATAACATTCCAATATAAAAAAAGACCCATAGTGTAATTGCATTTATAAATGTTATGGAGACTAAGTAAAGTTGCTACAATGAGTTCATCAGTTGTATTATAAGAGAAGTTTTCCTTAAACAAAATGTTCTCAGTATCAAAAACATGAGCATAGCATTCAAGAGCTTAGATACTAATAATACAATAATAATTACAAATTTCCATGAAGAGTGTAGTTAAAGCATTTCATACATATGTACTTTTATAAATTAAATACATAATAAATCTGCATAAATAATATCCCCAGAGAAAAAGTGTATTTTAAGTTGCCTTTAAAGATCTAGATTTTGCACTTTATTGGAAACTAAAACTCAGAGTTAAAATACCACAGCTTTTAGCAGTGTTTGTCTACGAAACAAGCTGTAGTTACATACATACTCAAACACAAATAAGAAAATACATATTAGATCCTTGCCACTAGCCACAAACACCACTTATGAATAGGTGTTTCCAACTGAACCATCAGTCTGTGTTTCTCTTGCATCTTGTAGTTTATTGATATGCTAGAAATTCCACGATACCAAATGTCCAGTTTGCATTTGATGTGCAAATACCAACGATATATCCAGTTATACTTCTTGTCCCTATAAATTATGTTACAATTTCCACAGATAGTTTATTTAAATGTCCTAATGTTTTCCCTAAGAGGCACCATCATCCTGGCAGCTGGCCTTTGCAAGAAAAAGTAAGATTCTTATCTGAAAAATTTAAAGGAGCTGGTAAAGCTAAGCCCACACTCTTAAGCTGATGCAAGGCATTCATTTAATTAGCACATCTTTACCTCTGCCAAATTTAAATGATTGCATCTCTTGTTGATACAGGAAAAAAGCCTAGCACTTGCACCCTTAACCTATAACTGCTTTAAAGATGAAGTGTTTGGAGTTGTCCTGCTGATCTCAACTTTATTCAGTTTAACTCTCATGTTCTCTAAAGAGTATTATCCCATTTTACTGCAGCTTTCTTCTCAAACATTTCTTCAGTCTTCTTCCCTTGTATCACTGAATTCCCAAAGCCTTTATTTTGTATTTGATTTGATTTTTGCCCCTTAAATGTCTCTCTAAATACTTAATTGCTTTTTCAGTTTCCCACATAACATCCAGAGACACTCAAACATTAATGGCTTTGCTTCCAACTACTGACCAGCCATATAAATCTGTTCACACACCACAACTCTCTTCATGAAAATTGGGTTCAACTCTGTCCTAAACTTCAATATAAAATCTGTTTGAAATCTGCTGATTTAAACCAGTGTGCTACAAAAAACCACAGTAGTCAATGCAAACCACCCACCTTTGTGACCCTAATGTTTTGACACATTTGAATATGTCAGGAAGTGCAAAACAAATGAATTTCATTTGTAGCTGGGAGACAAATAAAATTCTTTTGGGTGGAGCTTTCCTCATAAACTAATTCCATTAGATTCAGCATTGCCTTTCATCTGGTACCACATCCATTCATCTTCTGCTCAGAAACGGGAAGAGGAGGCTGCTGCTTCTGCCATTCTTGATTCAGACCACATGAGCCCAAGCAAAGAGGCACAAGTTGGCTTGAGGCTAGAATTTGGCCCACAGGAGCTGACAAAATCACTTTTTTCTCTGCTTGAGATCGAACTACTCTCACAGAAGTGCAGTAGAAAGAAGGACTGTAGGAAAATATGACTAAACTGCTTGTACATGTTGTCCTCTGCAATGTTCTACAATCTACTATGTTCTTACTCCTCTCCATGACAGTCTAAGTGGGAAAACAAAAGATAAACATTTAGCTAACATGTGAGGTCATCTCAATGATTTATTATTGGGACTTTTTTGTTTGTTTCTTTACAGCTGTTGCAAGAGAATTCCTTTCATTAAAGCATCACCTGGCTATGATTTCCAACAGAAAATATATTAACTGGAATTAAGTATGAAGACTACCAGGTATGCAGAGCTGTGCTGTAGAAATGTATTGTTATCTGGTCATCTCCTGCATGTTACCTTGTATTTTTAAAGTTTAAAAGACTGTCTGAAAGAGGAAACTGAGGGTATAAGACTGAAAGGAAAAATATTAAACAAAGTATCAAATAATCCCTGTTGAAGATATTTCTAAACAAAAAGATAACCAGAGAAATGAAGCCCCATACATGACTTAGAATTAATTACACTTGACTGTTTATGAAATATATGTGCTTTTCTAGGAGCATGAAGAGAAGAGTGTTTTCAGCAAGGGAGGAAGACTGAATGACACACAAGCACCATTAGCCACAGCCCTTGGGAACCCAAGCCAAACAGATCATTGCTCATATAAGAAGAAGAAGGTAAATAGGGTAGAAAATGTAGAAGTTTGACAAACTACAGGGCTACTGTCTGACACTGCAGAGGATAACAAGCAAAAACAATAAAGGACAGTAAGTGATGTCAGTGGTAGAGAAATCAGCTGCATTACATGCACAGGCAGAGGTACACAGTTCTGGGAATTTTTATTATGGAATGAACCGTGAACTGTTTTTGCTGAAACAGTGGCTACAGCTCTAGAGTAGTGTTTCCATTACAGGCAAGCAATATTTCTGAACTGGGTTTCAACACAGGGTTTTGCAAAAACCAATGTGGGCAACATAGGCAGATCCACTCTGGATGTGTTTGTGGAAGCACAGGGATATACATGCCACCTAAACTTCCCAAACCTTTCAGACCCAGGTGGACATTGTAGGAATCCAATGTGTGCCATGTTTGCATTTCAAACACCAATCATGTGTATCCCGCCCCTTCTTCAGTGAATGCAACCCACAGGAAAACAAGATACTGACAGAGCTGTGTTCTTGCATTACAGCACGCTAGTGTTAGGGCTTGTTAAGGCTTCTCTGCCTCCTTCAACAAAGTCTTGAGTCTAGCAGTAGGAAACCCTGTTTGGGGTTCAAATGAGGGGGAAAGGAGGCTTGGTATTTGCTATGTACAATGAATGAGTGAGAAAGAAAAGAGAGTCAACTTCTACTGTATATAAGGGTAAAGACTTAGGCATCTTTAATTTTCTTCCTCCCTCTATCACCCTTATAAAAGCAAGGCTGCTTTTAAAAGTGTTATTTTCTGTATTGTTGTTTCTTCAGTTTCCATGCACTTTTCCTCTGTCATTCTCTCTGTCACAAAAATCAATAGATACTAATACCATTACATGACCAAGGATGTTAGCTTTGCAGTAATTTCTGGACACATAGACATGCAGTTTATAATTTATCATATATCTTTGACTAGCTCTTTTCCCCTTCACTCTCTTAGATGTCTCCAAGAGCCTCATGCTAAGACACCATAATGCACATCTTTGTTTTATGTGAATCAAGTGGTCAGGAAAAAGTTTTCTGTTCATACAAATATAAAATCACCTTTGCTAAATGTTACATTCACTGGTATGAGGCCTAGGAATATCAAAACTTGTTCTTTTGTTTGTGAGACAGATATATGTAACAACCTTTCTACTCTGAAGTCAACAACAAAACCCAGTGTGATAGTTAGTTTTGCCACATGGACAATGGACTTCTTGTTTCACGGTATCTTTTCAGACTGCACTTCACATGCATTGCATTACAGGAAGCAGTTATGTTGCAAAAATGTTGTTACACTCCCTCTTACAGCTATATGATGAAATAGTGCAAAAGGAAAGGAAAATGCTTTTTCAGTAGACCACCAAGACAGTACTGCACTTGAAGAGAATAAACAGTCCAGACCAATACAGCATTCAAATACCTTTCCTCTGCACAGTCATAGGTTTTATTTAGACATTCAGAGCAAGGAATATTCTGCTGTAAGAGATATAGATGCCACTTGTTACTGGAAAAGAAGTCTTTTATGAATGCTTTTTAAGAGAATTTTTTATGTCTCCAACATATCATTCACGTGATTTGCCATAAATACATTGCTGTTTCAACTACCTTGAAAACAGTAACAAAACCCAATGGCAGGGTCAGTCAGTCATGATGATACATACATGTTACTGCCTTACAAGTAGCTCAAGGCTGAAATTTCTGTTAAAAGAGGAAATAATTAAAGCACTAGATTGGAATTGCTCATTTTAATGCTGCCTAACCCTTCACAAATACTATAAAAATTCTGTTGTGATTTTGAAATCACTACACATTTTAAGTGAATGAAATTGGTGATGAAACATTTCAAGGAAAAAGAGAGGCAGTCACATGTCTTTTTATATGAAAGGAGAGTATTTGCACTATGTCGTTATCATTTGAAAGGAAAAGAGAGATATCTATCTGACGCATCAGATTTGATAAGGAGAAGAGAGGTGATTCTTTCTTCAGTGAATAGAAAACATAGATATATACAGATTTTTCTTAACTTATGGCTGCAAATATACTGCATGTCTCCTCATAATAGCTGGTGATGCAGTTTGTAAGCTTCACTTCAGAAAGAGCAAATCTAATATCCCCCGTAAACGTTCAGGAATTTTGTAGTGCTGACGACATAATGTATCACGACAAATGTGACCTAGAGGCACTGCAGCATGGTAGATACAGCATGTGCACAGCCTCTGGCATGTGCAGGTACCAAAGAGGAGAAGCAAAAACAAAAATCCTTTCCCTTCAGCACATTCACATCATTCCCATTTCCTGAAAGACATGATTGTGCACATACACCAGCTCCTACAATGCAGGGAAACAAAAAGGGTCCTTTAGCTGTAGCAGGAGATTCTCTATATTTTTCTTTATTTCAAGACTTGGAAGAGCTGTCTTGCAACTGAGGTCAAGATCATAANTTTTCTCATACTTTCTCAAAATAAAATTCACCTGTGAGGCCTTTAGGGACTCTAGTGCTTCACTTCTTCAATATGGCTAGAAGTATTTCATCTTGTTTCTACAGAATGAAGAGGAACAGGTAGAGGTAACATACACAGATCCCTTACATCTCAAGTTATTTAGAACAGATGAATTTGAAGTTTCCTTATTCATCCTTAGAGGAGCAGTCTAAGGTGTTCAATATTCACAGTTATGTATTTTTAAGCAAAACACTTAAAAGTATATCAGTAGCATACATGCTGATGGGTGTCTTATGTTCTGTTTATATAAAAGCCCATTCAAGTAACTGTGCTTCAGCCTTTGGGAATGGCAGCAAGGGAGGTTTTACTTGATGAACTGCAGAGAGTTACCACTGAGGAGTCCCTGCACACATCTCTAGCAATATAATTTTCATTATTTTTCTTCAGCAGACAGCAGCATGGTCATTAGAGAATACAAGAAGGAGTTTTCCAAAGCTTAATAGGCTTCTGCCTTCTACTTCTATCAGTAGCTTGCCCACAAGTACAAGCTTTTGTGCTTGACTATGGACACACCAGTATGAGTTTGATCTACTTAGTTTAGGTTTTATAGTTTTTCCCACCTTTCATGTCCAAAGAGGATGCTTTGAAAGTCCTACCCTGCACAGCATCACCTGGACTTCAAAATTCAGAGTTTTCACCTGCTGCTTAATTTTTCCCTTTCACTTTCCCCATCCAGAATCTCTCTTCCCACTAGGCAAGGATGACAAGTCCATCATCATGCATACAGTATTATCCTCAGCCGAATCCTGTCTTTGGCAATCAGACTGTGATAAATAGAAGGTATGACCTAAAGAGGATTCTGCTTTGGTTCTTATTTGCTTGTAAAGCAGAGAAGAAATAAAGAGATGGGTATCAAAAGAAATAATTTAGTGTGGAAATTCTATACCTACAGATCTGGTGTCTTTTCTAAAACAGACTGTTCTGCAATACACTCATGTAACCCAATTATATGATTGGTTTCATCTTTTTATGTGCATTTCTTTCTTCCCGATGGCAAACTAATCATTGGACTGTGCACTTGTGCATAGCAACCTCTTGCACAAATTCTACTTGAGAGTTTTACCAAATCATGTCAGTATTTTAATAAGCCCATGATTACAACAAAGTAAACAGGAAAAGCTCTGCTGGAACCAGACTCTCTCTGGGCTTTTCAGCTGTTTCTGTATGTAAAATGATTAGTACATATTTACATATTCACACATAGGGGAGAACAAGTTCAGATTTAACCGTCAATACGTCTGTGTGCATACCACAGTACCCAATTTGTTGTTATTTAAAAAAACCTAATAAACAAGGCTTTGTGAGTTTGCTTTTCATTAGAAAAGCTCAATAAACAGAAGTGCTGGCTTTCTCCTGATCTGTTTCCAGCAAGTAACCTCAACACAACTTATTCTACCCAGTGAAAATTTTCACTGTTTATCAGTTTAAAATTGATCTCTTTTCTTGTCTACTGTTACAATAATGGCTCTGCAGCTGAAAGAAAATAGGTTTATTCTTATAAATAAAAAAACACACTCATATTCATGTTAACATATTTCCCTGGAATTGCAGAGTTACAAAAATGGAGAATGGGGGAGGGGGTTGCCATTGTGCAAATGTCTGTTAAATAGATGAAACAAATCCATGAAGTATGGCTTCCCAGGTCTGGCAGTTTCTGCCTGCCTTTAGTCCACTTATATTTTACTGAATAAAATTGTCTTCTATGCCTCTCTGTCTTGGTAAGGCAATATCCTGCTGGTCAAAACATTAAGTATTGCTGGAGTCATTGGTATCTCAAGGTATTCAACATCTCATGTAGACTCTGATCCAAAACATAGTGAGATAATTTATGCATTCCTCTTAACAGAGTACGTTTCACATCATAATCATCTGGGCAGGCCCTTTTTCCACCGGGTATTCTGTAATGCTCTACACCATTTGCACTGAATTCCACTGTTCAGAAATTGTGGTGTTGGCATGTGGCTAGGGAAATTCCCTTATACCCAAGGAGTGCACAACTGCATACTTCTGGCTAAGGCCATGCACCCTTAAAGTCAAAGGTGACTCTTCCAATGATATCAAGAGGAGCTGGAATGGTTCCTTTGGTCGGCATACCCTGGCCCGCAAAACCAACAGTATCTGTAAGCTGTTAAAGTTGAAATCTTCAGAGGAAAAAAAGATTTGTGTCACATGTGCCAGCAGTCATAAGAAATTTTCACTTACTCAAGTGAGTTCCAAGTATCCTTCTCCAAAAATATCTCTTCTATTCTTTGTGACTTTTCTAAGTATCTAACTTACCTAAATTCACCACAGATAAAACAGAAGCAAATTAAAGAATTGCATTAGAAAGGGTAGTCCCACCCTCTTAAGCACTGATGCTGATTTTATGGAAGTCCAGTAGAGGTCATAAGGGACAGTGACTTCTTTTTATACTTTTATCCCTCCATTCTCTCTCCTCTCCAGGGGCCAGACTGTCTCAGGGGACAAAGGCTGGAGTTGGAACAGCTCTAAGGAGCCTGGCTCATTTCCCGGGCTGTAGTCCATGATGTAGAATGGTCAAAAGCAATTGAACAAGCAGCTTGTCTCTAATGTTGCCCAGAACCTGGGGGACAGGCAATTCCACACAGACATGTAGGTCTAGTAAAGTACCTTGTCTCCTGCTCCATCTTGTGTAATCTTTTCTCCACAGTGAAAAATAAGGCTGAGCTGAGCTTACCACCTTACCCACTGGGAACTCCTGACTATGGAATGCCTAATATCACAACCCTAACAATGTGTGGAAAAGGGTTCTGAGACTTAAAAATTCTTCCCAAATGTATCTGATTAAGTAGGTCAGTCTCTTGCCTAGTCAACACAGCTCCTTCACTTTACCACAGAGTAGCCATTAGGCTCACTTTCAAGCACTGTTTTCCCATTTAAATTATCTGTCTATATTAAGGTAACAAATAAACATATGTGGCCTTTAACTGTTTATCTTTGGCCTTTTACATCATTGCTGTGGCCTTGCAAATACAAGCTGGTACCCAGCCTAACTCTCACTGAGTTCACTTGAGCTTAAGATCTCCAGCATCTATCTTATAACATCTTGCAAATCATGTGTAGAGTGTTGGTATAACCATTTTCCTCCTTAGCTGCCCACATCTTCTGAACTCATCTGTTTTTTAAGTGATTCCTCTGAGGGGAAGTGAAGGTTTGCTGTTATATCTTCCTTCTGCCCGACTGCCACTCTACTGCATAACCTCTCTTTTGTTGCATTCTCCAGCAGCCCATAAAAGTTAGTTAAAAAAGGAAGATCCTCTCTACAGTACAGCATGCTGGCATTGGTTTTAATTCCCTTTCACATTTCTTAGGATTTAATAATTGAATTTCTACAGAAGATCTATCCCACAGAACTTTATTCCCAAACACTGAGGCTTTTGTTTATTTTGAAAAATCAAGTGCATTTTATATTTACTTTTATATTATTTTGGTATAATACCTTTTCATTACAATAATCTTGGTTTAATTTTCTGCACTATATATATTCTATTGTTCCAATCACTCAAGTAGCTGTTTAATGGTTAGCTACAAATTTGCACTTGTTTGATCTCAGGTGTCTTTCTGTGTAAAGAATTAGTGATGCTTTTGATAATATATACTCCAAAGGTATATTGTTTTGAACAACTCTTTTGACCTACTTGTTTCCATAATGTTTGAGGTTTCCATCAATGTGATTTCTCTTTATCATTTTTCTTCCCTTCACTTTACCAGAGGGTGATTTTCTTCTAACAACCTATTTCAATTCAGTGAAACTCCCTTTATTTTTTAATTTTCTTAGGATATTGAAGTCCCCAGATTCCAAAAACATTAATTTTACATTTTGTCAAATAGAAGGAAGTTCAGCACATTCAAACAGAACCAGACTGAATAATCTTACCTATGTAATGTCCTTTTTCCTTCACTTTGAAAAATTCAGCAACTGTAGATGAAATTCTTGTTCCTGTGACAGGTTGAAATGAAAATTACAGTAAGTCTTATTTCATTAGATATAAAATATAAAACTCTGTGTCACTTTAAAAAAAAAGAAAAATTATTCATATCCCATTATATAAGTAACATGCAGACAGTCCTGATCCATCTAGTAGGTATTTTATTTTACAAAGACCCCAATCTTGCAATCCAATCTGAAAAGAAGAGCCCTTTCACTTCCACTGAAAGCCAGTGAATCTATTAGGCACTAGGCTTATAGAGGTGTTCTGGCACTTTAAAATGCAGACAGGTTCATAACAAAATCTTTAAAAAAATGTTCAGAAAGTGGATTCCCACTGAAATAATTTCATTCCAGCTCATTTCTGTGTCTATGACATAGCCCATTATATTTTAGATGAAGCAAGGCAAAAAAAATTTGAAACCTAATTTTGGTTTACATTAAACAAAAAA
>VZTR01023358.1:34618-46008 GCA_013400775.1 Chaetops frenatus | reverse complement strand
CCTGGCCTTGAACACTTCCAAGGATAGGGCATTCACAACTTAATAATTATACAACGTTACAAATACACCAAAAAGGCAATTATCAGATTTGAGTTATTATATTGAGTTTGAAGATTTTTTTTCCAGGTTATTTCTCAGATATGACTGCATTTGTCTTCAAGAACAACAACACTTTCAAATTACCTTGTGTACAATATGAGAAAAACTAAGTTCTAGCCAACACTGAAGAAAACCCAAACTCAGAACTGGTACTTGCAATATGAATGAAAGGCTCCTTAGAATTAAAATATATTTGAATGGTTATATATGACATCACGTATTCTAACTAGAAAGACCATAAATGGTTATGTAATAATAAATTATTAAAAATTATCATTTGCCAAATACAGAAAGGTTTCTGTAAATCTCATAGTGACTTTTTCTTGGAAAGAGTGAATGTTTAGGACATGACTGCAAACTAAACTAACAAGTACAGACACGGAATATGAACTCCTGAGATATCTCAAGCGAACTTTATAAATCACTTTATAAATTTACAGAGCAAACTTATCAAGGTGCTAAATTAGCACTTCAGGATCTCACTGGAAATCTCCTTTCCTCTACCATTATCCTTATCATTAGCTCAAAGGCGTTTATCAAGAGCTCCTACCCTGCAGACACAGTGCAGTGGTACCAGTCATGCAGCCAAGAACGGAGCAAGCTCTTACCTAAACCACTGCCTGCCTCCATAAATTTGTTACTGTTTCACAGGTGCCCAGACTGGGAAAGGTCTGGCTTACTTTTTAAGTTTTTGGTATCTGCACTAAAACAAATAAAGAGAAACATCAAAATAAAGAGAAAAATAAGCATCTTTTTGGCATACCACTATCATGCTTCTACAATGATTTTGAACATTTATCATTTAAAATCAGGAATTAAGGAGGGAAAACAGCAGAAGTTGTAATCACAAACTGTCTTAGAGAGGAAACTGATTACAAACATTTAAGAAATCTTTCTGAACAAGACAATTTTATCTATACAAATTGTTGTAATTAGGTATTCATTGCCTCACCCCACCACTGATGAACAAGCTAAAATTGCAAATGTTAAGGCTGTGAAGAATTGGCCACTCCATGTTCATATGGACTTTTACTATCTCTTTATGACTGCTTGAGAATGTTTTCTGATTTATACTTTAAAAAAATAAAAAAAAGTTTAAACTGCTTGACAAATATTCCATTGTCCCTATACAGCTCACTGCTGCCACTTGTTTGGAAAAATGAAAGGTAAGTTGAAAAATGCACCTTTCCCATTTTCATCTCTAATTGAATTCTCTCTTGACCCCCTTATTCCCCATGGCTGTATTTCAGGTTTTGATGATAAGAAAAAGAATTTTGTATTTGGATAATACAATTTTCTCACTTGCCTTCAGCGACCTTCAGCTCAATTTCCTCTCCCTAGAGACACTGTATATTATAGAATTGAATCAAATTCCTTATTCATAGAAAAAAAGTTCCAATTTAATCTGAATATTCAGCATTTTACACTGGTCAGGGTGATGGATGGCAAATTGAAATGCTTTTGGTTCAGGTAATCAAATGGTAGAATTCAGACTTGTATAGAAAAAAATAATGAAGTCTATTCAATATTCTCATAAGGTGCAAAAAATGCACATTACATGGTAGAACTGGGGCTTTTTCTTACTATCTAACCAATAACATCTCCACTGCAAAAAGTATAGTAAAACATTAAGAATTTATGTAGGTTAGAACATGTAAAAAGCAGCCACCTTTGGGGGAAATGCAGGCATCCTTGTAAGAGTGCTCACATATATGAGTACAAAACTGGGGGAAAACCAGACCTGTTCTCAGTATGCAATATTCAGTGGTGGGTTACTGAAGCCTTTTAATATGTTTTAAATGCTTTTTGAGAAATAAATACAGCCTTTTAATCGCTTCAAGTTGTTTGATATACGAAACCACTGCAATGTTTCATTTCCATCCCCAGAAGTCTTGTCAAGTAATGTCATCAGGTATCTCATTATTTCCAAAGGACTTTCATTTCGCTTTTGCTACTTGTGAAGTTCAACCCCAAAAAAATTGATTTGAACAATGCCAGCTTGGCATCACACTATTGATGAAACTTACTTGGATATTTGGGCTTGGACAAGATGTCTCTGGGAAAATAAGAGGATAATTATGCTGGATAAATTTGATTTCTTTTAAAAATTCCATCAATAGTTACTTTTCTCCCTTCTAGGGGTGCATGGCATGCTTGGTTTTCCAATACTGTATACCAGTTATTTTTTTTCTAATTATTTGGATTATTTAAGCCAAAGGAATGCCTAACTGTAGGCACCACTAACATTTAATTAAAAATGCAATGCAGCAACCTAAATGTTAAGGCACTATGCTGAAAAGCAGTCGAAGGCTGCCCTTAGTGACTGTTCTACAGTTTGTGCTTCCTCCATGTTTCTGCTCTCACCTCACACACACGAACCTGGTGCACAGGTATTATCCAGGACAGCAGGATGAGGGGAACTCCTGTCCAGAGTAACTTCCCCATACCTGGCCTTCACAACTGGGGAAGAACATTTTTTCATCAATTTTCCTTCCTCCACAGCACAAGCAGCAGCTCTCAGACTTGATCTCCCCCTGTGGAAACAAAGAGCTCTGCATGATGCTGGGCAAGCTCACAGGATGTTTGTGTTTCCCAAGTAGCCTATTGGTGGAGTTTGCCTTATCAGCTTGTGCAGTTTCACTGTCACAGGGTAAAGATGGGGTGTGAGACAAGTGGAAAAAACTGCAGAGAAGCACTCTTAGGAGCAGGATAATTGTTCAGACTATCAAGGATAATGAATCTTTTAGAAATATTTACAAATTAAAGCTCTTAATGTTGAACTAACTCTTAAATTAAGAGATATTGGCAGGAAATTATTAATGCTAGCAAGAACTTGTGACCCACCCGCAGCTGTGGAGAGAAAACCTGAACCTAAGAAGACATACAAATATATTCATTTCAGTCAAGGCCCAGGTTAAAAAAAAAATTGCATTTTTTCAATCTTTCCTGTAAGAGCAATTTAGGAAGCAAACACTCATGAACCACTTTACGGTGCAAGAGTGGTTCTGCAATGGAAGCCACTAACAGGTATATTGATGAACAAGAAAATAGAGCCCAACTACTATTCCAAGATTCCTTACATCTTCAGGACTTGCAGAAATTTAAGTAATTAAAATGCAATATTGAATAGGTTAAAGTGAGTAGATACCAAATACATACACAAAGTTTGAAGTGTTTTATATAGTCTGAAACACAATAATGAATGTAAGATGTCATAGAAGAGGATTTAAGCATGTGATTTTTAAATAATTCAAGTAGAAGCTTGTCCTCTGTCCTGAACAGGATGGAAAACAAGTGCATAATTCTGACTAATCTATTATCTGCATTTCAAGGTGCAGAACACTAAGGACACTTGCTACATGAGCTTACTTCTGCCAAGAGTTATTTGGAATGTCTTTTGTGAATACCTCTATGGGAATATAAGAAGTGTAAGACACATGTGACAGCAATTTTTACTACACAGTCAAAAGGAAAATTAGAAAAACATTTTAATTTTGTTGAAAAGTTGCATTCCAATCTTGCTCCTTCCAGAAGATTCTTAGATACTTCTTAGTATCAGTCCTTGTAGAAGGGCTGAGTACTGAGTCAGGACAGTCAAGCTATGTGAGGAGGTGCTTAAAAGTCAGGAAACAGCAGCACTGAAATACTAATACAAGCTGGTTTCATGTTACCATGGGGACTATTCCCGAAGGCCATATTAGCCTCTGGCCACTAAGCCCCATGGGGGAGCTTTCACAGCCAAGGGATACCAACAGGTTCTTCTGGAGGGCAGTTCAGATCAGGAAACCAGTTCCAGCCCAGAGTAGTTTGCATCACCCAGATAAATTTAGCCACTGTGAATACTCTTCATACATTCAAATTACAATCTTTAGCTGCAGTTATTTTGCCCAGGATCATGTGGAACATTATGCAAACTTTGTCTTCTTCCAGTGTGCACATTTCTCATTTCCATAATAGTCCAGTATTGGATCCATACCTTGGCAGTTGCTGACTGCTGTCACATTCACTTCTTTTTTCAGCTGGTAGTATTAAAAGGTAAATGTTAATTACAGGGACTATTTCTCTAACCTTGTCTCTGGGACAGAATATTTAGTTGGGAACAGTATCATTCATCAGAGCTGCAGCCTATTTGATAAAATGCTTCTTAAAAGCCAGACTCCTTGTCTGCTGGATATGCTGCCTCACTGAGGACTGGGGGAGTAAAGTAGCTCAAGGTACCCATTGTTAGCGCCCCTCCAGTGCTCCTTTCAGACCAAAGGACAAACATGCTTGTGACAGTGTGCAAAATACTCTGGCCCAGCATTCAAGGGACTTTTATTCTTTCTCTGTGTGCTACCCCCAGTGAGCATGGAGAGGAGCAGAGGTTCCCATGTCAGCTGGCACAGCACGCGTGAGCTGCTGATACGCTCTGAATGTATGCCAGCTTGGGGAGCAATTTAATAAAGCGGCTGAAGCTAATGCCATTCTTTGGCACCACATAAAAGAGTTTGTTGTAGGGTCACATATATGCATATGAAGGGTCATGTACCAGCAAATTTTCAGGAAATAGTAGACATGCACATTATTAGACTGAATTGCTGTCTGGCTCCAATATCTAAAATATGTAGCCAACTCTTAACCCTACGTCTCGGCATTCTGATGCACTTAAATCAGAAAAACGTGTAGGGTTTCTGTGTCTTAAGTGAAGTTTCTAGAGTAGGAGAAGAATACCAAGAAAGTAGCACTAGATTCTATACAGAAATTCTTGAAGAGCAATACTGCTGGAATTAGTGCCACTACTGACACAATATTTTGATTAATAAACACTTTTCAAAATCTGAGATTGCCTCTATTAATCCGAGGCTCTTTTTTCTTTTTTCATTAGGATTTTTGAACCAATAATTTTGTATTTCCAATACTTTCTTTCCAACTACAAGGACTCCTTTTAACATATATGTTTAATGGAAGATAACATTATTTCATAATCATGGGGCTCTGGAGCTTTATAAGAAAAACACTAAATCTTATTAAACTTCTGATAAAATTATTGGTGTTGGCAACCTTGCAGACATATGCCTAGAGCTGCACCGTGTTTTCCTCCTCTAACTACTGTAACTAAAAGGACTTTAATGAGAGCAAAAGAATGTGGCTCTGTCTGCCCTGAATCTTTTGGAATTTTCACTTTTCCCTAATGAAAATGAAAATAAATACTTTTCTTTTTTTTTTCCTGTAAGCTTTTATGGACATCTGAACTGACTTTTGTAATGAAGAAGGATTAAGCAAACTCAGGAAAATTATAAATGTGGTTTGTATTAGTGTACTAATTAGCTCATAAATTTAGAAATAGTTAATCTTTTTGTTTTGCTGAATGAAAATACTGGTCAAATTGCAGATCAGATCTTTTAAATGGAGTAATGCAGTGGTGAATTAAACCCCCCAGAGCATAGGTGTCTGATCTTATAGCATTATGAAAACTGGCAATCTTGCTACTGGCTTTGAAGAGCACAAGGTGAATTTAGCCAAAGTTGTAAAATATTACTCAAGCAGCCAGATACTTAGCAGATAATAATAAAAACAATGTGATTTATTAGGTGTGTACTTCTCATTGTGTTGTAATCCAATAACTAGCTATATTAATTATTTTTAGTTCCGTGAGCTAATTAGTGCAGTGATAGCTGGCAAAAAACTGTGGTTTACTGCAGTTTATATTTGTACATGGATATTCAAAAGACCCTGCCCTAGAAATATACATGTTATTACAGACACAATTGTGGATACCAAGTGATAAAAATATACTTGTCCATTACATGATTTATATTTCTCTAGAACTGCCAAAGTAGAAAAAGAATAGAGGCACTGTTTTACACTGCCCCATTGATAATCTGATGAAGACTACTCTGATGAAACAAAGAAAAGTAGATTCTATCCCAAAACAAGCTTAGGTCTCAGTTCTTCAGACTGGTTCCTAGCCAGGTGATGGAGATGCAAGAGCCAAGCACCTGGGCATGGTAGCAGACAAGTAGCTGGCAGACATTACAGGCTGCTGGATACAAGAGCTCAGAGTCTTCTCTCCCCTTTAATGTTTGCACCAGGACCAGGTTAGAAGAGAACTGGGCTCAGTAACACTCAACATGGAGAATGAATGGACTCCCATTCTCACACCCCATAAACATCCTCACGCACACCTTGTTAAACACCACCCCAGAGACTCCATTTCAAGCAGTTTTCCATAAACTGCATGTGACCTGGATACAATGCTAGATAAAACCATTGGATAAAATACAGCACAAGCAGTATGTGAACCTGGAATTAGAAGATCAGGGTGACTTAATGCGGAACCAGCCTTCACATCTGGACTGCTGTAAACATTGCTCAGTCCAAGGCCCCTGTGGAAAAAAACCAACACACCAACAGTAATTCAGTGAAATGTATAAGAACAGCTCATTGTAAGAGCCCTGCAGTGATATGCAGTAGGAATTAATCTAAAAGCATGATGGCAAACAACTGCTGAATCAATTTTTCTTTGGCTTGCAATGCACCTGCTCTTACAGAATCTACATTTTATACTCTTTTGTTTTCTTGCAGAGATGTAAATATTCCTGCATTAAACCAACTGCTCAGGTAAGGAGAGAGCCAGTGACAACGCCTTATTCTAACTACATGGTGCATGTGATAAGGAGGAAACAAAATGTGTCTGCAAGTACAGAATGTTTAAATGCCTCTACTCATGACACAAGCTGGCAGGTTACAAAAGAATTTGTAATTATATCTCTGATTTGCTCTTAAGGAGTTGTGCATCAGCAGGCTATTAACCAGATCCTATATTACTATAGGCAGTATTCTACCTCGAGGTGGTAGGAGACAGAGAAAATTCAAGCCTCACATCTCAATATTAGCCTCTTCTGAGAGCATTGTGGCTGCCAAACATGTGCACCAAGTCAGCATTGCTGACATATTTTCGCCTGCTTATGATGCTACTTCTGGAGGCCATATGACCTATAGTTCACCACCTCAGCTCTATTTTTGGTAAACTGCTGCAAGAAAGGACGGAGTGGCATGGTTAGCTGGTATGGGTGCATAGTTCAATGGATTACCAGTGACTACTGTTTTCTTAGTATTTATCTTAATTTTAAATGATGCAGCATAAGGCATGCAAAGCCCTCTCCATTTCCCCCCAAACTAGTACCAGGACTAGGAATCTGAGTGACAGTATGTTAGACTTTATCCTTCACTTAGTGGAAAGTAACATTTACACTCCCCTGAAGTCTCTCTGACTGCATACCATAAGGAGGTTTACAAGGAACATCACCTTGGCAGCACAACCTCAATGAACCCATCTGGCCAAAATTTTCAATAACAACAACTTACATAAAAGTGACCGGTTTGTCAGAGGTATTCAGCACACTTGCTTCCAACTAAGCACATCAGGAAATCACGACAAAGTTATTTTAGTGCTTATATAAAGGTTAGAACTGGACTTCTGATGCCTAAATTTCAAAGTTGTGAAATTTGTCAGCAAAAGCATTATAATCAAGATGCACTGTTGTGCTTGAAGAAGCATTCAAAAGTGGTACCATAGTTCACTTCCCTGAGTGACAGGTTATCATGGTTTAACCCCAGCCATCAACCAAATACCACACAGCTGCTCACTCACTCCCAGCAGGATCAGGGAGAGAACTGGAAGGGTAAAAGTGTAAAACTCATTAATTGAAATAAAGACAGTTTAAGAGGAAAAGCAAAAGCTATGCACACAAGCAAAACAAAACAATGAAATTAATTCACCTCTTCCATGGGCAGGCAGGTGTTCAGCCACCTCCAGGAGAGAGGGGCTCCAGCACATGATCATCATGTCATATGGTCTGGAATATCCCTTTGGCCTGTCAGGGTCATCTGTCCTGGCTCACAATCCCCCATGCATCCATAACCTGTGCACCAGCACGGCAGTAAGAAAAGCAGAAAAGGCCTTGGCTCTGTAAGCCCTGCTCAGCAATAACAAAAACATTTCTGCATTATCAACCCTGTGTTCAGCACAAATCCAAAGCAATCCCCACACCAGCCCCTGTGAAGAAAGTTAACTCTCTAACCCAGATAAAACCAGCACAAAGGCACATGAAAAGCTTCAGAATAAGGACTTAGAAGGAACCTACAGTGAACTGTATTTTGATCTCAGGCATGTGTTCCACCTCAACTTGCCACTCTGTTTAAGGATGATGACTCTACTGTGCAAGCAAGTAAATATAATACTCTAAACACATCTATCTAACTTTAGACTTCTAAAATGTGGTTGGTTAGGTATACCTCAAATACTAATTGAGATTCTTATTAAGTAGTGGAGAGGAACACTTTTAAGTCATACATCTGATCTAGGTTTGATGTTTACCTCTGGATAACATTTATCAGACCTTAGAAATGTTGCTTTACTCTAGTACAGAGGGATTGGAGACACCTCTTTATTACCTGTATGTCTAAGTTGTACAGACCCAAGGCTATCAGGGAAGAAGCTCAACCCTCACTGAAAAATGCTGATTAGGAACAGAAATATTCCTTATGAACACTACTGCCCTGTGTCACTCTACACACTGACAAACAAAGGCAAAAGAGGACTTTGATATTTAGCCAGGAAAATACACCGGCAGTACTGCTAACATCCTTGCTGAGTCAAGACTAGTGAAGCAAGTTCAGAAAGGAGCTGTAGGCAACGGAGCCAACAAGAGATGGATGTAGCTCTTCAGTTTCTGCACCAGGGTTAGTACCTCCACACAAGGTATGGAGGGAGGTACTGTGCCACACGGATATACCAGCACGGGTACACGAACTCCACTGCATGCTCAATACTTTAATATTTAATAATTATTCAGCAGATTTTTAAAGGAGCCCATCCTTAAACCAGATGGATACACTCCATAAAAATGGTCAGACACTAGAACAGATTTTTGTTTTCCATACATAGAAAGCAACACAGAAAAGGTTCAGCTTCTGTACTCACCATGTCAAGCAAGAACAAGGAAATAGCAGTCAAAAAGAATTTCACGTTTCAGTTCCCAGTGGAAGATCTGAACAAAGAGGTTCAATTTAGGTATTTCTCCACTTTAGGCCAAGTTTGAGCCCCTGTATCTCTACAAAAACACACTACTACCAGTAGCTACACTGCTGAGTAGACCTAATTAATCCAGGCACAAGTTCAAAACATCTTTCTCGACTGCCAGTACTGGCACAACCTGGTGAGGATACCCAAAGTGTCTTCTGCTTAACAGAAGGCACATGGAATTGATTCCTCTCTCACACCAGTGTTATCCATGACACAGTCCAATAAAGTCAGTTAGAATTGCTTTGAATCTACACTAGTATGCATGAGAGAACACCATGACTGTGTGCATCTCTCAGAGCTTTTTTTTTGGTTTTTTTAATTTCTTATTTCTCATGTTCCTCTGGGAGAACTTATTGCCAGTTTCAACAAAGGGCATCATCTCTTTGCAGACGATATCCAACTCTACAACTCTGTCAAGTCACTCTCTGATCCCCTTCTTGCCACCTGTCTTCAACATGTCAATCAACAGATGGTTACACCATCACTAAGGAATGCTTCAAAGGCATTCAAAATGTTTTAAAAGTCCTCTTTGTTCCATGTCTCTTGCTCTGCTATCATTCTTCTTAATTCAGCCCTTCAGTTCTCCGTCAAAAATCTTGCTGCTATCCATAACGCAGGGTTTTAAATTTCTTTTCCCCTACATAAAAGCTACTGCATAATATTTACAGATTTATCCATACTTTGACATCTGCTTCTGCTGTATTATGTGAATGTTTTTACTCCAATTTAAAAACCGCCATTTTGTCCACTTTGGTTTTCTAAAAACCTATTTTCTAACTTCACCAACCAATGGGTAGGAAACAGATTACTACCCTACTTCAAAATGTGGAGACTCCCTCAAGAACTTTCAATGTAAGTACATCTTAAGTACAGAATCTCATTTTAAGACTTGTGAAAATATATTTCAGTGTCTACAGCTGGAAGCTAAAGCCTTTTGATATACCTAGAAGAGTAATACTGGGCTTTGCCAGATTTCTCTGTTATTATCAAAATACCATTCTGGTGTTACCTAAATATAATTGTGTTGGACTGTACCAGATTTCTCTCACAGGATCTCAGTTTTGCTTCTTCTCACCCTTTTCTTATCTCTATGTCCTCTTTACAAGCTTCCAAAAATGAGAAAGCAAGCCCATTTCTTCACTTACCCTATTTTAATCTTGCCTGCATTTCCAAGCCCTCCCTTCAAACCATTGTATCATCTTTGGTACAGCCCAATTTCCACAGTAGTAACGTTCCAACAATTTGTAATAATAACCTGTCATAAATCTGGAGTGTCTCTGCTGGTAAAGGAAGTGGCAGAATGTAAAATGGATTAACAAAAGTGTACGCCACATGCAGAAAAATCAGTGCAGTGGAAGTAGGGAATCTGATGTAAAAGTACCAATGAGTCGCTGATGTAAAAAATACCAAAGAAAAGAACTACATGGGCCAATGGTCAACCACCTAAACCCCACTGATAAGTGTGCCTAGGGAGCCTTACACGGGTGCCCCTAGAGGCTGACAACCACAAGATTCCCAGTGTATGTTCTCCAGTACAAAAAAGGGGCTGCAAACAGATTGGCACACATCGTTCTCTTAGTAAAGGAATTATCCTTCTATTTGTTACTGCCTCCACCTCCTCCTTCATCCTATCATTTGCAATCCTGTAGCACTAGTAGTAACCATACCCATTGTGTAGAAAGAGCATTTTGTATTCTCCTTTTAACAGTATTTAGCAGCTGGAACCAGCTCACTTTCACAGAACCACAGGATGGGTAAATTGTGTGGAGGGGATTACAGTGGCTCATCTGATCCAACCTCTCTGCTTAGGCAGGGTTGTCCTAGAGCACATGGCATAGGAGTGCATCCAGAAGGTTCTTGCATATCTCCAGTGAGGGAGACTCTATAACCTCTCAGGGCAATCTGTTCCAGTGTGTGTGGTCACCTGCACAGTAAAGACATACTTCCTCATATTTAGGTGGAGCTTCCTGTGCATCAGTTTTTGTCCCTCGCCTCGTGTCCTAGGGGTTGGCACCACTGAGTCTGGACCCATCCTCTCAGCACCCCCCCTTTAGATATTTGTACACATTAATGAAGTCTCCTCCTCATCATGTCTTCTCAAGGCTGAACAGGCCCAGCTCCCTCTGCCTTTCCTCTGAAGAGAGATGTTCCAGTCACCTTGTCCTCTTTGTCACCCTCTGCTGGACTCTCTCCAGGAGCTTCACGTCTCGTGTACTGCGGAGTC
>VZTR01023358.1:22573-34262 GCA_013400775.1 Chaetops frenatus | reverse complement strand
CGTCCCGCGGGGCGGGAGGGCCGCGCTCTCGCGAGATGGCGGCGGCGGGGCCGGGCAGGGCCGGAAGGCGGCGCGCATTTGAAGGCGGCGGCGGCGGGAAGGGGCGGTGGCGGAGGCGGAACGGGGCAGGTGAGTGCGTCCTTCCCGTGGTTTCCTCCCGTGGTTTCCTCCCGTGGTGTGCAGTCGCGTCGCCTCTGACCTGCTGCTGCTGCGGGGCGAAGCGCGGCGCCAGCCCGAGGGGAGCGAGCCTGTGGCTGCAGTGCCGGCTCCCCGTGCCCGGGGCGGCGCCGGGCTGGCCCTTCCCCAGGACCGTTCCTTCCCAGGCGAATGGCGCTTGAGCGCGGCTGGGCGCAGCCGCCAGCGCCGTGGAGGTGTTGAGCTTAAAAAAGTAGGGTAACGAGGTGGCCTTCAGTTTGAGAAGCGGAATAACCGAACTGCGAAGTGATAGCGGTTTGGAAAGTTTAAGTGGTGCAGTGTTAAAAGGCTTTTGGTTCTGCCGTGGGACGAGGATGAGCTTTAGGTTTTAGTAGGATGTTCGTGTGCTAGGTGTTATTCGTTTCCAAATGGAAGTGCTTGTTTTAAGGCTTGTTCTGCCAAGTATTTGCATATAAAATTATTTAGGTTGGAAGAGACGTCTAAGATCGTCAATCATATGTCTTTTATTATATGCTTTATGCATATAGATCAAATCCTGCGAAGGGCTTTAGAAAAAAAAGAAACATGAGGAAGCATAGCTTTTATTTGAACTGTACCAAATGATCAAGTAACTGGATGCTGAAAATCTTGGTAGTAACTTGGGTTCTGTTCTTGGTGTTTTGTTCCAGTCCTCTGTCTCTGTAATACCAAAAAAAAAAAATCTTTCGTTTGTTTCATGTGAGTAACTGACCCTGAAATCATACTGTCCCAATTCTTGAGTTACATTGGATTTTACATTGGTTTTGAAAAACTGCAAAAATGAATGTCAAATAAGAGGTTTTTAAAGTATCAAATTACAGAGCTTTGGGAATCGCTCACGTGGGGGAATGCAAGATTTTAAATCCATAGCACAACCTCAGAATGAAAATTAAGCCTTCAGTCTTGGTTCTAAATCTCTTGACTGAAAGACTTGCTTATTAAATCTTATTTGTTCTATCGCCAAGGCTTAGCATAAACTGCTTAGTCTTAGTTCTTAGTATGTTCACTTATAAGTGTTTTCAAGTCTTATTTTTCATAATACATGTATTTTTAACACATATTCTTAGAGGATATTTGTAATGGTTGTTAGCTATCTCTTTAAGAAAGCCCAAGTGTAGTTTCTTGTTCTCTAGTCTCCGCCATTTACACAGTATGCTTTTAAAAGGAGTTATCCATTATTTAAAAGAAATTATTGGAATTGCCTCTGAGTGATTTATGGCTTACACTTATAAAATGTTGTTGAAGTCACATGTTAAAATATAACTCGCAACTCCTGTTGGTATCTTGAGGGAATAAATATCAACACTTTGTTAAATAATGCCTGTGAAATGCTGAAATTCGAGTGGAATATTTATATAATTGTCAAATATTTACTTTGAGTTTGAACCAACAAAACAGGGAAACTGGCAGAAAATGTCACCTGGAAAAGTTCTGCAACCTGCAGTGAAAATGAAGGTGGATGAACTATTTTTGTGCTGGTTGAGTCAGCCTGCAACTCAGCTAACACTACAGGACTGCTTGAGAAGAATCAAGAATAAGGAGAAAACAGAGTTTGGTAACGCAGATTCAGGAAACAGTAAAAATGAGAGTTTCACCAGTAAAAATTCCAATTCCAAGCAGTGCATATTAGGAGATACCAGATTGCCTTTGATGTCTTTCAGTCCTCCTCAGCTTTCTACTACTCTTCCATTGGCAACTCCAGCTACCTCAAGGAACATTTTTAATGTTAGAGCAACACGTCGCTCTTCAGGGACCAAAGAAGTAAGTTTGTTTCTTATTAGATTTATTTGTTGAAATGGAACTGAATTTTGTGTTTGTGGTATTGGCAAATTATGTAAGTAAGTAGTTTCCCCAGAGGAGGTATCAGTTTGTGTGTTATTAGTATTAGTGGATAGGTGGCGTAAGCTTCCAAAAGATTATCTTGGCTCCTTGCCATCTAATTGTGGATAAATGTAAGTCCTTGTGTTTGTGTTCCTTCTATAACTTGCTGCCTTGACTGCAAATATTCCTTTGTCTAATGATACCAGGCACTATTGCTAGTACGAGACTCAAATTTGGCTCCACTGAATCTGCATATTAACAAAGTAATTGTTTTGGTACTGCATGGTACACTCAGCACTTCTTTCCTAATGAGCTCTTCATTTATAACAGACAATGCCCTCTATGCTAGGATGACAACTCTGCCCCCAACCTGAAATATTCTTTTTAAGCTTGCAATTCAGTTCAATCTAGTTTCTAGCTCTTTTCATAAATTGTAAAAACACCACTGGATAGAAAATGTTGTGGTAGCTGACAAAATTAAACATTGCTTTAGTATGATTAACCTCATAGAATCATAGAATGATTTTTGACTGCAAGGGACCTTCAAGATCATCTAGTTCCAACCACCCTGCCCTGGACAGGCACGTCTTCCGTTAGACCAGGTTGCACAAAGCTCTATCCAACCTGACTTTGAACACTCCCAGGGATGGGAGATGCACAGCTTCTCTGGGCAACCTGTTTCAGTGTCTCACCACCCTCACAGTGAAGAACTTGAACAAATTCTTCCTAATTTTTGATCTAAACCTACCCTTTCAGTTTAAAGCCATTGCCCCTTGTCCTGTCACTACATGCCTTTGTACAAAGTCCCTCTCCAGCCCTCTTGTTGGTCCCCTTTAAGTACTGTAAGGCTGCTCTAAGTTCTTCCCAGAGCCTTCTCTTCTCCAGGTGGAACAACCCCAGCTCTCTCAGCCTGTATTCCTTTGCAAGGTATTCCAGCCCACTGATCATCTCTGTGACCTTCCTCTGGATTTGCTCCAGCAGGTCCATGCCCTTCTTATACTGAGGACCCCAGAGGTGGGCACAGCTCTCCAGCTGGGGTCTCACCAGAGCAGAGTAGGGGGGCAGAATCACCAACCTTGCCCTGCTGGCTGTGCTGATTTTGATTCAACCCAGGGCACAGTTGGCTTTCTGGGCTGCAAGTGCACATTGGTAGGTCATGTTGAGCTTCTCATCCAGCAACATCCCCAAGTCCTCCATCTCAAGGCTGCTCTCAGGCCATTCCCCACCCAGCCTATATTTGTGCTTGGGATTTCCTTGTCCCAGATGTGGGACCTTCCACCTAGGCTTGATGACCTTCATGACATTCATTAGGACTTCAAAGAGATATTATGCTGCTTGTGCTATAGGACTATAAATTCATATATTTTAATAATATAGAAAAATTTTAAGAGGTCGTAACTCCCAATCACTCTACGTGCTTTGATATCTAACTTACTACGGTGTCCAAACCTGGTATCCCAGGGAAGCCTGCTCAGTTGCGTAAGGGTAGAGAGGATAAAGCAGAGGATTATTTAAGAGTATCAGTTATTTATTGTTTGTTGTTGATATGCAATGAGTGTATAGACTTACCCTTTAACCCATAGGAGTAAAGTATGACTACTCTTTTGCACTTAAGGATTTAATCTCAAGTGACCTCTTGGTTTCCTAAATACTAATTTTCAAATCTAGTCTGACAACTTCTTAGCTCCAAAACACCATGTGTCCGGTCTAGTGTTTGTCTAGATCGATTTTATAATAATAGGGACTAGTATTTATGTATAATCACTGGCCAGACAGCAGGGCATGAGGATTGATTTACTTGTTGTTGTTGTTCATTATTATATTTCCTGTTCTAGTGAAATGCAGAAAGTCAGTCAGCAGATGGTCAGTTTATTCTCATATCAGATAAAAAGCAAGGAAAGGAAGAGTTTCCATTAAAATCCACTGTTACTTGATATACTTGATCACTAACTTGTGTATTGTAGTTTCTCTTCATGTGTCTTGGTTGATTGCTGTAAGTAAATCCCACAAAGAAGAACTAGAAGAGATTCATGAAGAATAATATTCTTGACTTAATTGCAATTGTTCATATAGTGCTGAGAGAGAACCTAGAGGGGCTAAGTTGCTTGAGGAGGTTGGCAAGGGGGTATTTCCAAGCAATGAGAAATTTATTTATGGTTTTATTACTCAGCTGAACTGAAGCTTCATCCAAAAGTTTCTTAATGTCTAAGTGTAAATTGCATTTGCAGCTAGCATCAGCTCTTAAATACCACCAAGAATGACACATTTTGCCATGACTATTATCTCCTAGAAAGCACAATGTACCCCACCTTCTTCCACAAACTACCTCATGCAGTGTCAAAACTAATGCATCTGCTGTTGTGCATCTTACTGTGTTTCTCAGATCAAGCCACAATGGTCATACCTACCTCATATGAGTTTTAAGTAAGTTTGAAGCTCTCATCTTGTTTCTATAAATGGAAGAAAATATTTCAGATACTGGATCTATAGTACAAGCTAATACAGATTTAAATTCTAAATAGCAGTCCTAGAAAATGGTAAAAGTTAATGAGTTTAGCTCTGTGTGCATGAGGGTGTTATTAGGAAAAGCCTTTTACATCCAGCCACAAAGATCTGGAGAACTGTTTCTTTTTGGACTATATAAGTCAGCTTAAGCATCTTATTAAACTTCCTCTTATTGTGTACTGGAAGTCTCATAAGGCAGCATACAAGCAGTTAACTGATTTTGGCATGATAGATTTTCAGTATCACTGAGCTAAATCACTACATTTGTTTATGAGTGAGATTGCTGTATCCCTTTTTCTGTTTCTTCAGATGTTCCTGCAACTTTTTTGAAGGACACCAAGCAATAAAGCTGACAATAGAAAACCAACATCCCTAAGTAATTACCCAGAAGTAAATATGAATGTGTAGAAAAACAACATTTTCATGCTACAGGTTTCTGTACTTGTTAGAAAAACATTCTTAATTAGAATCTAATTAGATAGTTAATCTTTGATACTTTAAACAATAGCATGTGAGCAAAATAAGTTGGTGTGCTGATGGCAACCATTAAACAGTATTAAAAGTACTGTAGCTGTCAGCTATTGTATTCAAAGAGATCTTTTCTTTTTTCCAGATTAGCTTGTAACTGAGGCCTGTGGGTTATACTTCTATCCAAAATTGAGAAGTTGCCATGTATTTTGCTGAAACACTAATGTCTTATCAGAGGAGAATTTGGTTTCTTTCAAGATAGTTGAAGCCCTCCCCTGATCTTGACAGGTCACTTAAAGCCATGTTAAGAGTAAACTGTTGACTTAATCCACATGCAGATTTTAAAATCTAGTCAGAACTCTACCATGAAAATTCATCTTACAGTGTGTTTTAGTGCAAATGAAAACAAAACAGTGTGTGCTTAGGGATTGTTTTTTTCCTTCAGGGGAGGTTTGCTTCAATTGCATGGTGTCATTCACAGTGAGGTGGATATCTGACTGTACCCATTGTATAAACATGGTAATTGCAAAGTTCTGGTCATTTTTGTTATGTGATGTGAAATGCTTGCTAGCTTGGTATTCTGCAAGTAGACCTGTGATTTAACTGTACTAAATACTTCAAATAACAAATTTAGAGACAGAAAAAATTTCAACATTCATGTCTCAAGTATTTTCTAAATGTATTATTGAAGAAACTCCAGAGCAATAACTTTCAAACTTGAGGAATAGTTGTTGCAGATTTCTTCTAACCCTTATCAGTACCGTATTTAGATTTAACAGTTTTTCTGGGATTCTGGATTATCCTAAACACATGGGGTATATACAATTGTACACTGTTCATCACATTGTCAAAAATGCCAGTCCTCAAGGCTTAAAAGGTGCCACAGGCAAGATGTTTAATCCTAACCAGCTGGTGTGCAGGGCATGTGGGGAAACAATTCACAGAATTCCCTATGGGCATTTTGTGGGATGATAGTACAGAAAGAATGTGATACAATCAGAAATACTTCAAAGTTATTTTCCATTTCTCTGTAGGGTCAACCTTTGATATAAAGGTACTTCTTGGAGTGGTTTCTTTATATCCTTTATTTGATAAGCATACTGTTCCTGCTTGTTATCCTGTGACAAACTTGTTAAAGTTCATTTCCTCCTATATCTATAACTTGTAAATTTTTTACTGGTTTCATATATGGCTGCTTAGCTTTTTTTTTCATCAATAACATTCTTGCCAAATTTTTGTAAGCAGTTACTTGAGTTAAACATAGTGGTTCTGCTACTATCCATTTTAGTTTAAAGGGAGGCTAAAATGAAACCTTTTAACATTGACTGAAGTCTGAATAACACTTAACAGTTGCTTTTTGAAACAAATTAATTCGGAGGGCTTGAGGTATCATCTTATCAGGTGTCTGCATCTGAATTGCTGCCTCATACATGTTCATACCAGAAGCACTGTTATCTCCAGAGCCGGGGCTGTGTTAGCACTGCACTGCACTGCACACCAGGCTGCGCTGTGCTGACTGAGCGTGGCCTAACACAGGCACTCCCTCACTCCCTGTCATGCAGAGATAGTGTTAGTAGTGCCATGTCCTATCACTAAGTGGGGAGGATGGTGGACTTGGCTTTCAACTTGAGCCCGTGACTTAAAGGGAGACTGTAAATAACCTGGTATCAAACTGATGTACTTTTACAATGATAACAGGGTACTATGAGGGATGTCAGCATTAGTGTGATCTCAAAGCACCTTCTATGGTGCCAACAAAGGAAGGGCAGCCAAAAGTTCATATTACGGTCTGGAAAAGAGCAGCTATAGGTGTTGCTATAAAATCATTATTAGTTTTGAGTGGGGTGACATAATAGTAGTCAGTATAAGCAGCACTGGTAGTATGTTGTGTTATTCATCTTAAGTTTTGCTGTACTGAATAGCTTGGAATAGAAGAACCATTATCCTGATTAAAGAACTAGCTGTTATTTTTATTTATAATTGAGAAACTGAAAGTTACTCACTGTTGTAGGGTTTTGATAGTGCTTATTCTAACTGTCTCTTGTTACCCTGGCATATAAGTGTTACTTTTGTTAGCAGTTACATTGATTTTGTTTACACTTTATGTTTTATTAAAAGAAGTACAAATTTTTGTCCTCTTTCAAAGTGGCAGTTTCACTTGTGTCCTACTGAAAACTCATATTTTTTTATATGCTGCATCCAGTCTGAAGAGTTTTTGGCATTTCTAGTACTGAGAAATGGAATTCAGAATTGTGTGGCTTTCTTCAACTTTAAAGTTCACCTGAATCTTGTCACAGGACAATTTAAATTAATTCAATTTTGAATTATTACATTTATTAATCACAGACACTCCTTTGTGAGTAACTGACACTTAAAAGCAAAGAAAAAAGAAGTTCAAAGCTATATAATATCATTATTTCCTTCCAGTTGCTTCTCTGTCCAGTCTTTCAAATCGTGTAAACTTAATTATAGCTTTACATCTGTCATTTAAACAGTGCATTCTTTTAACAGATGCTCAGTCTGTGAAGAAATTAGGTATCGATATAGAGGAGGTAGCCTTCTCTTTTTTTTTTCTTTTTTTTTTTTGCATTCAGTAATGCTTGAGAACCTCTTCATATGCCTTACATTTACTCTGTCAGCAGGAAATAAACTTGAGGCCAAAAGTATGTATGGGCTTACTTCAGTACAAAATCATAAATGCAGCTCATCCAGTGAACTAGTTTGTCCACTGCTGGACCTAGTCAATGGCTACACAGGATTTTTCAGCAAGCCATGTTATGAGAAAAAACTTCAAAATGCCAATGTTAAAATCCTATGGCCAAGTCTCAGCAAATTAAGAGGTTTTGCACACACAGTTGTCTTAAAGTTGCCTTACTTTCACTGTATTTGTCATTGCAGTGATTCAAGAAGATACCAATTAAGCATACTTGTTTTTCACAGTCAGCAACAAATGGTTACAAAATTCAGTGTTTTAAGTGTGGCATAATATGTAAATAACTCCTTTGTGTTGGGCTGAATTAGTGTGGTGGTCTTGTCTTCCAGTTAACCACATGGTACCAATGTCTTGGTCAACAAGATTAATTTGTATTCTGTGAACAACAGATACAACTTTAAATGGGTCCACTGAAACCTACAGTGGCCAAGAGGTGTTTTTAAAAGTGTGTTCCAGTACTTATGTTAGATGTGCCCCTCTTGCATAGCAATCATGTAAGAAATAGCTAGAAACTGTAGAGCCACCCACATACTGCTTCTTGACCACAGGTGCTTGCAGGAATGATGAGCTCTTGGGATATGTGCCTAATTAACCTTGTGCATACTTAGTTTCATTTCATATGGAACTAGCCGTATTTGTTCTGTGCAGATCTTACTAGTAACTCTGGTTGATTTTGAGTTAAGTGAGATGAGCTGGGAGTCTAGAAGGAAAATGTATGTGAAGTTTACATGGGAAAGTGTAGGGGGAAACATTGAGTGGGTGCTAAGGGAATCATTGCCAAATATTTGCAAGATGTGCTCAGCGTGAATAAAGTTCAATTTGACTTTGACAAAACAAGGCTTGTGGAACTTATCAAATGGCTTGAC
Source organism: Chaetops frenatus (assembly GCA_013400775.1). Lineage (NCBI taxonomy): Eukaryota > Metazoa > Chordata > Aves > Passeriformes > Picathartidae > Chaetops > Chaetops frenatus. The sequence continues at coordinate 25,715 of VZTR01023358.1, read as the reverse complement.
TTGATCAGGTTTTTTTTGGTTCAGCATAACCAGGAGAAGAGTTTCTAACAAGTTTTATTCCTTTAGAAGCTAGATTTGTATGGATAAACAATAAATAATTTTCTAAATTTGGAAAACGTTTCTAGTAGATATGATCAGTACTATGAATTATAAATAATAATCCTTGTGGCATACTTTACTAAAAAATAAAGCAAACTATTTGAAATTATGTAATACTGAAAACAATGATGAGCTAGACTATTCTTCCACCTACTAAGTCTTCATGAATAGTCATCATTTACAGCAAATACTGTAAGTCTCCTGTTGTAACATCAGATTTTAAACAAAAGATGACTAATTTTGTCTCTTACACACTAAAAACACCACCTAAAATTATGACTGCTTGTTTATTTACGAAGTGACAAATTTAAGCTTAGTATTTTAGAAATTTTTTCAAGTATTCTAGAAAATCTATGTAGACTTCACATGAAGACTTACAGTAATTGAGATTGGAAGAAAGTCAGTACTGTTCCTGTTCTGGCAATGTATTTGTGGTATTCTACCTCTGTAAGGTATATTTTTTTTCTTCATGTGTAATGATTGCCCTGTTAGTTATACTGAAAGCTAAATTTCATGTGGTTACCAGTGATTGCCTTCTTTGCTCTGCCTTCTTCCTTTGCTTTGTCCTTTGGCACTGTACCCTGATTGTAAGTTTGGAAGTGCATAGCTTTCCATGTAGTTCTGTAGAAGTCAGTATAGTTTCTGTTGCCTCCATTTCCTGTATCAGCAATGATTTCAGACTGATACAATGACACAATAGTATTAGATTAAGTGTAGGTCTTCGTAGAAGATTTCTATCAGAAATCCTGGTTTTGGTTGGTAAATTAGCAATTTGTGATTTTGCTGACAGACTTGTAGAACAAAGTCTGTCTTAAGCTTCCCGATTTGTTGGTTTTGTGTTAAGATCTTCAGGGAGGGAAATCTCAAGCGAAATCATAAGCAAGAAGCTGTTCTGCAGTTGTCACTGACTCAAAATTATTGTCTTGAGATTTCAGGGACTAAGTTATATGTAAGTCAGACTCTGATGCTGGATTTAAAGTAGTAGTTGTACTTTCACACACCAATCATTCTAGTCTGGGAAAAGATGTTTTTGAAAGGATAAACTGAAAATTCAGTTAATGTCCAAAAGATGGAAGTACTGAACAGCTCATACAATGTTTAAATAAATTGCTGGACAGCTATAAAATGTCATTAATATTCTTATTACCAGACTACCCTGTCAACTTCTAAATTAAGGTAACACAATGTAAATGATAACAATCTAGAAATTACTAAATATCCAAAATGGCTAGTGTAACTTTGAAAAGTTCCACAATGCATATCGTTAGACTTAGTTGTAAAAGCTGCTGTCTCCTGTAGGAAAATCTGTGGCATTCTGCATCAGCCTGAACTGATTCTTCATTTCAACCTAATTCTGCTATTCTGAGGCTTATATGACTAGTTACAAGTGCATATGTTGTGGACTGTAGCTTCCTCTGTGGATAGTCTCTGTAGCATCACAGTTCATCTAAAATGTAAAACACAGCATCTTATTAGAGGAAATGTGAGTTTCATTTGTGTAATCTGTACTAGATTTTTTTGCTTATATCTTTCTCTCTTTAATACTCACCTCATCAGCATCAATTTGGGTGGTCCTGGTTTTCATGATCTGATTAATAGGGTCATCTGAAAATCTTGAACAGTGGACAGGCTCCATCTGCAGAACTGTTCCAACAACCTTTTTCCCTTAAAATTCAGTTTATGCTGTACACATAAATAAAATGTGAAGTGACTTTTTTTAAGATGGTAGAGAACATGAGAAATATTCTAAAGGTAGATAAACCACTCATTTATTGTCAGGCATTGGTTTTATAACTTCTAGTATTGATGCTTGCTGAAGTTAGTCTGTCAGATGCAGTTAGCAAGCTGAAAAAGGCCCATGCTATGTCTTTGGAGTCCAGGCTGTGTAATCATAGCAAGGTGGCATGTATCTTATCTTAGTTGTAATCTGGTAATGGCCCATGCCCTGATGTTCATACATGGCTTTCTTTTGGTGATGTGCAGAAAATCTGATCAGCCCCTCCTTCCTGGCCTACCAACATGACCACATCTGGCATCTAACTGGTGTGTTTTTACTTACTCACAGTCTTGCCTCCTAAGAATTCTGTATTCTCTGTGGAAAGAACCACCAGGCATTGTTCTGTCTAATCCAAGAGTACTGGAAAATTTAAACAATCATTTGAGAAGGCATTTTATGTGCAAGACTTCCCATTCCAATGGGGAGGCATTGCATCCTAGAAGAAAAAAGTTTTGTATCTAGGCCCAGATGCACATGACCTCCTTTCCAAGGCCAGAGGATCAGTTTCTCCTTCTGAAGGTAGATTTCTTAACTACACAGTGTCAACATCTAGCAGTTCATTAGTGTTGTATGTCATACTCAAAACACTGTCCATAACTTTAAAGCAATCAGTTTCTGTAACTGGTAGTTGAATATGAGCCTAATAACTTGATTCCTTCTGCTATGTACACATTGTATGTGTTACCTCCCTTGGGTTTTGTGAGTGTACTGCTGGAAAGGGATGACTCCCATCCAAAGGGGAGTTAGGCATGGATAGTAGCACTTTGTTATTCTGTTCAACTCACAAGTGCATTTCCCTGTTCACTTCTCATGCAGAGCAGTTACAGATGGGAAGTTGCTAGCAAAGAAATTAGTTACAGAATCTTTCAGTATAGCAAAGGCCCAGTATGGACTATCTGGTTTAGAAATAATTCTTGATAACATTAAATAATGGTAATAGTCTAGTCTCAATGTTTTGTGGGGGAGGAAGAAAAAGAACTCAGCATTTCAGGGTTGTTTGGTTTGGTTTTGCTTATTTTCTTAGTCTAACAAAGAATTGCTGCTTTCATTTGTCCTCTAGAATATTTATGTAATTTCTTCTTTGTATTTCCTGCTTCATAGTAGCTGTGTTTTAGCAAGCATCGTTAGCTGATTGACTTCTTGTATATCTTCCTGAACAATTTGTTTTTGCTAGTGCCTTCTTTCCACTTTAAACCTCTGGAATATATCTTTAATACTGGATTAGTCGTGCTGTTACTTTTTTTTTCTATGTTGACAAGGAGCTAC
>VZTR01023353.1:158935-272602 GCA_013400775.1 Chaetops frenatus | reverse complement strand
TGCATTCTCTCTCTGTGGACAAGTCACTCCCAGAGGGAAAAGGGTCCTGGCTCCCTTATGAATACCTGATTCACACTTGAGTCTTGGGTCAAGGGTCAGGATGTGATGGTGTGGAACCCTCTCTGCCTCTCAAACCCCCAGGCACCCGCACTTTTTTCAGCCTGCAACATTTGGGTGCTGGTGGTGGCTACAGGATATATTCCTGGGGTTTCATGGTTTGTTGCAGAGATGGAAAGCTGATGGGCTCAGGGGTTGTTGGAAGGTTCCTTTGAAGATGGGGAATGGCTTCTTTGGGGAGTTGCAGCCCAAATTCAGCCATCTATGACTCCACGCAGTTTCTGCCATCCAGCATGTCCTCAGACTCTCCCTAGTGCCAGATCATCTTGCCATGGCTGTTGTGCTCGTGCCACTTCTGTGGTCCCATGTGGGAACTGGGCAGAGCATCACTGGGATGGCCCCTGCATGACTGGAAAAGTCTCAGCCCTGCCAGCCTGGGCAACGTGGGGCAAAAACAATTAAAAAAACCCCAACCCAAGCCCAACAGAGGGAGCAGGAGAACAACTTTGTGCAAGGTTTATTTTTAGCTCTCTCCAGTGCAAAAGACAATTACAGAAAGTGTCAAATCCCGCTCCCAAATGCGAAGAGCTGGAAAGCAAATGTCACTCCAGCTTTGATCCCCCTGGAGGCAGCAATGTTGCTATCAGTTTAGAAGCATTAATTTGCATATTCATGGCCCCTAGTTTGCTCTTCGATAGCTGGAGTATAATAGCTAATGAAGAAAGTCTTCCTATGCGTGCAGAGGAAACCTGGAGTCTGTTGCAGACACGCTGGCAAAAATAATCAGACATAAGTGAGTGTCCATCCCAAGGGAAACAAAAAAATTGGCAAAGACCAAACTCCCTTTCCTGCAATGTCCAGGGGATGGGGTGAAGGGGCCACAGAGTCCTCAGTGCCATGATTTGCCCTAATTCAGGTAGTGCTGGGAGGGATGCTGGGAATGGGATGATGATGAGAGTGTTGAAGGGACTACAGACCTGCTTCCCTGTACAGCAGCAATTGAACCATAGAATAGGAATAGGTTGGTTTTAGGGAGTACTGGGCACCCAGGGACTTGTTAGGACCATCAGAAACTGTGTCAGGAGCCAAAGGGCTGCTGGTGGCAGCTGGCCAAGAAGGCAGCATTATCAACCACACTGCCAAAGCAACGTGTCCCTTCTGCTCACCCTTAATTCAATTTCTTTCAGCAACACAATAGCTCAGTTTTATGTTTGCCATTCATCAAGAATTAAACTTATTGTCATCATTGTTGGCAGGTTATTGATTCCGAGATGGCACTGAGGCTTGCAGGAGGCAGCGACTGCTCCTCATCTGCAGCATGTCCTCTCCTCACCCCACAAATGGGAACCCATGGAAAACCCCGTGCCTGTGTCTGTTGTAACTAATGGGATGTGCAGGGATCCTCTGTGACCACGGGATGTCATGTGAGTTTTCCATGGCTGTGGATGGTCAGCATTGAAGGAGGGGTCTGGGCTTAGGACATGAGTGACCAGGAGCATCACCCTCCCTCACCCACCACTGTTGGAGCAGAGTCACAGTTATATCAGGACAAGTCTTGGATCATATGAGGCCCTTTTCATTTCTCGTGGTGCCTGGAGAGCTCCTTCTATCTGCTCTGCCGAGGGCTGCAATTACAGCTTTGTTGTCAGTGGCAGATAAAGGGAAGGTTGTCTAAAGGCCCGGTTAAAGGTCCTGCCCCTGGCAGGAGCTGTGCAGAAAGGGGGAGTTCCTGGAGGGAGGATGTGCCCCTGCTTTGGCCTGAGCTGGACTGTCAAAGCAACCATGCCAGTTCAGCACTGTGTACCAGCAATAGAGCTGGAAAAAAACAAACATGAGCACTGCTTCCCGGGGAGGCATGGAATCATAGAATCCCAGAATGTTTTGTGTAGGGAGGGACCTTAAAAATCATCCAGCTCCATGACCTTGCTACAGACAGGGACACCCTCCAAAAGACCAGGTTTTTCCGAGTCCCATCCAACCTGGCCTTAAACACTTCCAGGCATCTGTATACCAGGTTAATATTGTGTGACTCTGAGCTGCTTCCTAGCATTTTGATGTGGTGCATGGCTCGTTAGCCTCTGGTAAGGTTAGCCTCTTGATGGTTTAGCATTACTAATTCCTTTGGTAATTACAGCAATAGCAATAATCCCAGGAAGATAGCTGGGCTGCAGTGCATGCTCTGCTGTTCCATGCAAATTCCCCTTGGGAAGTGTGGCAGTTAATGGGACCTCTCTGCCTGGCTGGGAAGCTCGTGTGGAATAGTGAGTGCTGGGCTGCTGGACTGGCAAGGCACAGTGCTGTGATGGCACTGGGAGCAGAGCTGGTTGGTGTGTAGCTCCTCTCGTCCTGCCTGCTTCAATGGGGGGTACACTGCTGGACTTTTTCAGGGAAAGTCCTACCTCAGCTGAATCCCAGATGTCACTGAACGATGGGAATTTCAGTCTGAGCTGCAGGACTCGGTTTAAGTGGTAATGTCAGAGGCGAGTTTGTGCACTGAACGTGCATTATCTGCCCCTTACATCAGCTCCTCCTTAAGAAATCACAGAGGAAAAAAATCTTCCACATTCTCTTCTTTCAGCAAATGCATTTTAAATCAATTATAAGATAAAAAAAGTTAAAAGTTTAATCGGCTCTCCTACTGTGCATGAGTTCAAAAGGAACATTTATCAGGAGTGATGTTGGGCCGCAGTTCATCTGTGCCACTGTAAGATTTTTAATTCTCTCAACTTGAAACGATGAGAAGAGTTGATTAGATGGGAACTATAATTTATTCCTAGCTGTCAGCCATTCTGGCACCCTCAGGGAGTCTGGAACATTCTGGCAGCCACAGCAGTCCTGTCCCCTCTGGAACTGGTCTGGGGTGCCCCTCACCAGACCTGAATGTGTTTGTGGGCATGGCTGATGGTGTGGCTCCTTGTGCTCCATGAATCACTCCCCGTCCAAGAAGCTGGGTGAGGAAGCCTGTCACATCAGGGACATTCCAGAGAGAAGCAGCATCGTGGTCCAAAGCATCCTGGGGCAGGGATCGGGCTCCCTCCTGGATTACTAAGCTGCCTCCCAACAGATCTCGATTCGGCCACCACTGTTTGCTGGAGGAGCAGCTCTCTAAATGCCTCTGGGATCTTCAGCCCCTCAGACAAAGGATGCAGTGCATGAAGCCAAATCCACTTTATTAGCATTATCAAGGAAGTGAAATCCTTTTCTATAAGTGGTTCTGTGTCATTAACAGCAAAATAAACAACTGCTGACAGCCAGGCTGCTCTGGAGAGCAAACCCACATCCATCATAGAAACTGGGACATGCCAGCATGGTGATGTCCTCTTTTGTCTCATTTTTCCTCTCCTGCCAGTCCACTGGGAACCCTGGGAACGCTGAAAGCAGCAGCAGGAGGCTGTGAAAGAGTTAAGGGTCTGTTTTCCACTGCCACTCTTCCTTCTCAGGGAAGACAAATGATTCATTATATTCCCATCATTTTGGCTGATGCCTGGCTGCCTCCCGTTGAGATGTTGGGCCTGTGCCATGCAAGTCGTTAGCGTGATCCCCAAGAAAGGCCGTGGAGAGCCGTGTCTGTTGTGGCTCCTGCCAGGGACAAACCAGTGTGATCAGTTCTAGTTTTCTTTTGGATCTTCACAAAAATGCCAACACACAGAGATGTGGCACGAGAACATCACAGTGACGTCCAGCATTCTCTGGGCAACGCAGAGGAAACTGTGGCTGCAAGAGGTTTTGCAAGCAGGGGGATGGGGAAGCTGCCCCTGCCTGCCAGATTGAGAGGGATGGTCACAGGCACTGGCTGCCCACGCTGAGGGTTTGATGTGGACACCGCCAGCTTCCAGCCTCCCTGAAGGTAAATATCCAACTCATCTTCTCCTGGGCAGTGTTTGCCTCTCAGAGCCATAGATGATAATACTGAATTTAGCCAGAAACAAGCAGCTGCAGGCAGGTTGTGCAAACCACATCCCAACTGTTGGAGATGTCATGCTCGCCACAGCAAGAGGCACACAAGGAACTGTCAGGAAACCATGGTCCGAGAGCTGGCAGCAGAGATTTTGGCTAAAATTGTTGCATTTTCACTCACCAGAGCGACCCACTATTGAACTGCACATAGGACTGTGAATAGAACTGTGAGTAGGACCACGAGTAGGACTATATGCGTGTTGGAGGATGAGAGTGATATTTGTCATGAAGATTGCATCCAAATCCAGAAGTTTTTCAGATGTCACAGGGAAGCTTGATTTTGGACACAAGTAAGGAAAGATCATCCAGATCCATGGAAGCTGAAGGAGTCTCCAGGACTGAGAGTATCAGCATGGAACCACTGTACAGAGTGAGGTCTGAGTGTGAACCATGGGATGATGAGGGTGCCAAGCAGTCAAAGGGTGGATGTCCATAAAAATCCAAGACCCCAGTGCAGCTCCTACAAGACCATGTGCTTCCAAGCACTTTCTGGAGTTCAACCCTGCCTAGATGGGACATGTTTCTGGCTGGGAGAGGCATGGCATTAACACAGAGTTTCAACAGGACCTATGAATACATAAAGAGTGATCTGTATTTTAGCTTCTTGCCACAGGGATTTGTTACTCCTGTTAATATTTTTAACAATCCTCTCCTGCTCAGGAGCACTGGGGCTTGTAGAGAAGTGAAACTGGTTCGGCTTAAGGCACTGGGGAGAGAAGTGAAGGTGGCTCTGACTGGTGGGGCAGAGAGGGAGAAATTAATGATGGAGATTAGGGATACTCTGCCTTAGGCACTGGTGATGAACCTGGTACCAGCTAGGGCAGCCCCTCAGCAGGTCCTGGAGCATTTTTCTGCAAGCAGGGCTGGCTGCAAGTGCCAGGCAGGAGCTGGCTCCCTGAATGGCACTCACTGGTTTATTTTGATAGGCAGGAACCATTCCTGTTCACAGCTGTTCAATGTAATGCGGGAATTGGTAATTTAGGATTGTGGCTGAAATCACTTTTGAATACATAAAATATAAATACAGCAAAAGCAGAGAAATGAGCCATAACTCTCCCTAATAGAACACCGACCTCTCTGCTTTCCACGGCACAGGGAAAAATGGTCCCACTATTTTCAACCATTAATTCTGTCTCGGCCTGAGCCATGCTGCTCCTGGTATCCCAAGCACTTTTTACAAAATAATGAGGCTATTTATTAGCAGCGACTAGACTGCACAGAAAAAGGTGTTGAGATAGTTTCTATAGTAACTCCCAGTGAAAACATTTGGTGCTCAACTGTCCAAAGCTGTTCTGCTGCCCCCACTGCCTGGCGAGTGGAGCAGCCCCAGCTCAGGTCAGACCATGGAGCCCTACACTCCTTTTTCTTCATCTTTTACAGGACCCATATGATGGGCTCCACATGAGAGGATGCAGGAGCAGCAGCATCGTCATTTTGGGGTTTATTTGGCAACGTTTCCCTGGGAAAACCCATTGAGCAGGTGGCATAGAAGGTGGTGTCCTGCCGGCCGGACGATGGGTTGCTCAGTAAGGGTACGTGCAGCAGCCTCACAGGCAGGCTGCCACAGCCCACAGGGTGAAACCCAACAGCTCTTCTCTCTCCCTGCATCTTCTTTTCATCTTCCTCAGCTGTAGGTCATATTTTCACTGGGTATTTAATGTGTATTCTCAACTCCCTCCTTGGAGCAGGAGAGAAGAAGGAGTGGAGCTGGATGGCCTAGTGCAAGCTCGTAAGCATCCTGAAGCTACCCAGAAACAATGGCCACTCTGGCTTGGAAGGAAGCACTAGGGGTTCAGACTGCTCCCTGCATCACAGTAGAATTTCCAGGAGTAATTGGATTTGGCGATTTAGTTATTTCCTCAAATAACACAAAACTCAATTGTTCACATTCGCCAGTTGGATGCCACAGGAACTAAGCACAAATTCTGTGTTTCTTAGGCACAGTTCTACAAATGGTTTGTATTGAGTAGTACAAACAGTATCACAATAACTCCCCAGCACTGCTCAATTCCTATGTTCCAGCACATGGAGTGACCAGGCAGCCCTTTTGAGGGGAGGGTCTGAATGCCCACAGTTTTACACCATACAGCTACGTGTGGTAGCTCAATAAATTCCAGCAAAGCAGGGGTACCTGAAGATTAAAAGGAGACTAAATTTACTGAGAAAATAGTTACTCACTTGGCCCTATCTGGCAGCTGGACAAACAGGGCTTGGGAAAGGAAGATAAATCAGTCCCAACCCATCAGCATGTGCTGGCAGAGCAGAGCATCCTCCAGCCTACGTTCGGGTTTGCCGGCATCTCCCATCCCCCGCAAAATCGTTATTAAAGCTGGCAAGCCATCATAAGAAATAAAGATTTATCGTGGCATAATTTCCCAGGAGGGACAGAGATTAATGCCGAGGAGAGGGGAACCAGCAGCCGTTTTCTGTTTGGGTAGCGGATAAGCTTTTTGCTCCCTAGGGCTCTGTGTTCCTGCCGGGAGCCGGCAGCAGCCCAGCCGGGGACGCGGCCTCAGGGCTCCTTCCCAACCCCACTGGCATGCAGCCCATCCTGGGAATGCATCCCAGGACACCTCTGCCTTTTTCTTTCTAAAATATCTTAAATGTCCTTCTTTAATTTCCTTCTTAAATTTCACCGTTCCAAGCCATGCAGCCTCTGTCGAGGGGCTCCCTGTGTACCAGCAGGACCCTCACACTGTACAGGGAGAGAAGGAACATAAGGAAAGCTACAGAGAAGAGGGACAGTGTAGTGCTTTAGTGTCTTTTATGAAGAGAAATTTAATCTGTGGTCTGACAAGAGTCATACAGAGACTCTCACAAAAGTTCCCTCTTTTTGTTGCTGCTTTGCCTAAGTACATCATGGGAGGAGGGAAGGGATACTGTACTGCACTTTTCAATTTTGGCAGCAAAATTTTCTTCATTATCATTTCAATTAAAATTGCTCTTTGAAGCAGTTTGTCTTCAGGCTCAGACACACGAATATTTGCTTTCATGAGCATGGAAACCTTGAAAAATAAAAATGACCTTCTTTTATCCAGTCCTGGTTTCAAGGACAGGGCTCATGCTGGAACCCAGTAGCAGGATGCTCTAGTGCAGGGAATTGCTCCTGTGCAATGCTTGCCCCGGCATGATGTTGAGTGAGGTGCACACAGCCCCATCAGTTCCCACCTTATGGAGACTTAAATCAAGTTAGGCTGCCAACACCTCTTTGGGTTTGAGCAGTGCCCAGTGTGCCACTGGGCAGACATTAATTGATGGGAGTCCTTGGGGATGGCAGAAGGACAGGTCCTTGCTGCCAACACTCGCCAGCCTCCTCTGCCTCTACTGGGATCCTGGGATGGGCTGTGAACACCTATGAGGCGGAGATCATTCCATGCTTCCATAAAAACAACTGATGTTCAACACTAATTTATGGATATACCAAATTATCTAATGCAAATGTGAATAGGACGTACAAAGAGATATCAGAGAGGCACCTACAGTCAAGTCACTCTTTTTCGCGGAAAAGCAGAAGAAAAACGTGAAAAAGGAGCCCAGTAATAAATGCATTTGCGTGTCCTGTTCCACCCTCAGGAACGTGATTACCCATTCCTGCGCCTGTCCTTCATAACTGCTCCCAATGTCATCTTTTTAATGAAAATTAAGTGCTTTGGTTGTACTCCACAGAAGCTGTGTGGACACGACTAATTGCAGCGCTGGGAGATGGCAACCTCATTTGAAAGGAAGCAAGTCCCGGGAGGATTCAGTGTGAACTCTTCCAAACAACAGACACTATGGACTTAGAAGGACTAAAAATATGTCCCCTGCACCTGTGCGAGCCGTTTCACTTCTTCTTAATATTCTTTAATTTTCTTTGTCTTCAGCTTTAACTGATTCGATGCATCTTAATTACAAGCACATGCGCCCACTCCTGTAGCATTCTGGCTGACCTGTGCTGGCTTCCGGGCTGGTGAAGAGATGGAGAAGGGATGGTCAGCAGGACTGGCTCTCCAAGGACCTGGGGACATCCCTCTGGTCCTAGATGCTTTACAGACATCCCTGGGGAGAACTTTCCGCACGCCAACTTTCTTGTGTTGTACTCCTGTGTCGGAATGTCCAACTATTTTCCCACAAGTACAGTCAATTTCCCAGGAGTGGGCGTGGTCAGGATTGCCCAGTCCCAGCTAGTTCTTAGGTCCTGTGAGTAAGAATGGGGCTTGATTTTTTGGGTTAGCCATCACTTAGCAATATCCTGTGTAAATCCAGCAATCACCACAATTCGTTTATTGTGCTGCTAATTTATGACACTGTTTTTCATCCTGATCTTAAAGAAAATCCATCATCACGTGGGGGCTAAAAGCAAATCCCTGGCAAGATTAGGTTAGCCTAGAAAAACTCAGGCCCTAGGCAATTATCCAGCACTTCCGAGGTGTTTTATCTCCTGCATAAAGAAATCAAAATCCCCAACCGACGATTCGTGGGAAGAAGTGGCTCCAATATGAGAAGAAGACGTGTGTTTTGTCCTTTCTTTAATCAAGTTAATGGTCATCATTTTCCATGCTAATATCTCCTCCGTGGTCCATCAGCCGTGCAGCTGCAGTCGCCTGCAATCTGCCGTGTTTCACCTCAGAGACCCAATTACTGCTCGGCTTAGCGCAGGCTGAGGCGGAGCATTGCAGAGCAGCCCCTGCCGGCACCGCTGGACACACCAGAGCTTCCCCTGGCATTGCCTGCACCAGGAGAACCATCCCGAGGGTTTGGATAGAAAAACAAGGATCAGAAAGGAAGGGCAGCTCGTGTTCTGGAAGGCTTGGGAATGGCAGGAGGCTTTGTGGCACAGAGTACCCTGACTGAGGGGCCAAGCTCGCTCCCTGAGAGGTTCTTCTAAAAGCCAGAGGCTGTGCCAGTGGCAGCCTGGCCTCGAGCCCCCTGGACCACTGCAATTCCCATTGCCATCTAGTGGCATTTGCTTACAGATGCTTTTATTCTTTTTTTTTTTTATTTCACCCAATCCAAAAGAATTGATAATAAAATAACCAGACCACAAATGTTTTGTATTTTCCCCCATAATCCTTGCGCTTGACGGAGGGGCCGTGCAGAAAGGTGCCAACTGAAGGCAAAGCAGAGCTGGGTGGTAACAGAAGGGGTTAACCAATTCTCTGTATTTGTTACCAGCGGGTCACTTCTACCTGCACCGAGGGGAGAGGCACCCACCCTCCAATGCGGGTAACCTCCTGCTGGCTGGAGCTTCTTCCCAGACAGCCTCCCCAGCAGGACGAGGGGCAGAGGAGGAGTCATGCCCCAGAAGGCCCAATCCCATCAGGAATGGATGGATGCAGCACCCTGACGGCTGCTCGCAATCTCCAAGGGCTGAGAGATAAAGGGGCTGTCAGGGAAAAGCCGGGCCAGAGAGATAAGAGAGCTTATTCCATTCAATTATTGGGCAGATAAGGAAGCACAGGCAAGACCAGCTCTCCTAATTCATCCCGGGCAGCCTCAGAGTGCCGGTCGCTTGCCCACGAGCCGTCTCCAGGCAGCTGCGGCGGCACCGGCCAAGGGCTGGGGATGTCGGCTGCAGGCAGAGCTGGCTGCCCTGCTCAGCCCCTCTGGAGACGGTACAAGCTCAGGATTACTTGGAATCATATTTCTTTTGAAATATGGCCCTGGCATTTCTAACAACCTTTGCAAAAAGGTTAGGAGGGAGCGTGATGAGATTTGCTTGATGACAGGGAGTTGGGGTGTGCTGTTGGCAGGGATGACGGAGCACTCTCCGGGGAAGCAGTGGCTTGGCTGTGGTTTGTAGGGCTGGTGAAGAGACACAGTGGAGGAGTGTGGAGACCCCAGCACGAGACACAACGACCTCCCAGGAAGGCTCTGGGCAGGAGTCTGCAGCCCCCTGTGTTGTTTAGAAGGTGCTCGGAGTACCATGCATCCAAACAAGGATGGAATGGATGGCCACAGTGTGGGGACCAGGACAGGAGAAGGGCAGGATTCGAGCGGGGAAAGTGGTGCTGGGACAGGTTACTCACACAGGGAAGTAGCACTAGCCTTTGGGCACAATCACCAGTCCCTGACACCTTCCTTGGTGAGGGAACCAAGCTCTGCCAGAGCCCCCCTTACCTCCTGGGGTGGGCAGAGATGGGCCAGTACCAAGGAAGAACAGCACGCAGGAAATAGCCTCTGCCTGTGGTTTCACCTGGATGCCTCTAATTTACTCTCACAATTAATTGGAACTGTAAATCTGCAGCTGCAGTTGCTGTGCACGCAGGACTGGAGGTGGGTGTTAAAGGCTTGCCTATCTCCCTGACTGGTGCTCATCACTGGTGCATGCAGGCAAGATCAGAGCCAGAGCCTGTCCCTGTCTTGGCTCTTTCTCCCCAGCTGTTGGCTGGTCAAGCTCATTTCTCATGGCACCTCTTTGTGGCACATGGAGCCAACCACACATAGATCCCTAAATGGATCCTGTGCTCCCTGGCATTGCAATGGGATGAGCGATGGGATGGTCATGTGGTTTGCAGAAGGGGCCTGTTCAGTATCCCTAGTCCAGGGCTTGGATCAAATTCCTGCCTGGGAAAAGAGCTCAGTCAGCTCTATCTCACTGTCAGCTGCAGGAGTGGGAGCAAATGCACCCTGAACTCCCCAAAGCCTGTCTGGGCTGATGGGGAGGCGGAACTGTGGCTGGGCCAGGACAGCGCCGTACTTTGGGGAAGCTTCCTCACATTTTTAATTTTCACAGGCAATTAAGACTTTAAATCTGCCAGGCTCCAGCTGCCACAGCTGGCACAGCTCCAGCGGCACCGCCGTCCTCTCCAAAGGCAGTGTGGGGGTGTTGGACATGAGTAAGAAGCTCCTGGACAGAGACTTGTCTCAAAAGTCAGTGGAAGAAGCAAGGTCATGCTGCCCACAGGGGCACCTCAGCAGCACCCAGAGCTAGGTGAGCAGCTGGGGGCTGCTGGGATTTTCCCAAGAGCTGCTGGGACACCTGCGAGAGGAGTACCTGGAAAATGCTGACGATGCAATGGAAAGTGTTTTCCAGAAGGCAGACGAACGAGGAGGAAAACACAGAGTTGCATTATAAACAGCTCAAGGTGCAGAGGTGAGAGAGGTGGCTGGGAAATAAGAGCCTGGCTGATGAGAGGTGGGTACAAAGGAGAGGAAGATAGACGGGGAGCATTCAGCCAGGTGAGGACAGATACACAAACTGCCACAGCCCCCAGGGAACCCCCTGGTGACCATGAGGTTCTGGCTGTCCCACAAGGCCATCTGGAGAGCCTTGGAGAAGATGTGGCAGCACAGAACCAAGCTCTTAATACACAGAAACATCATTAAGTGCTCTGGGTCCCACTGCAACAGCTTTTCTCTTTCCATAGCAGAAGTTTATTCCACAGCTGATACAGGGAAAGCTGATGCAGCCATGATGTGCTCGAAGGGGGATGTTTCTCCATGGTTGCCCTCTACCTTAACAAAAACAAATATTGTTGCAGAACATGGGACCTCCTCTGGTGTCCTGTGATTTAATTCATGAGTACAGATCAACCAGAGCCTGAAAGATGAGATAGAGGAACCGGAGGATCTCAATCAACAAAACAGAAAACAAGGAGTTTCACCCAATGAATGCGCTCTCTCTAATTCTAATCAGGGCTGCAAATTTTGTCAGGGAATAATTCATATGCAGAAATAGCTCCAAAAGTAAGTGGAAGCATGAGAGTTGGATAGAGCAAACCCCAAGGAGCCGTAAGGAAACGGCACAAATTTGGTCAAAGTGCTGGAGCAATCCAAGAGCTTCTATGATTCTAATCCATGATTAGAAGTATTCTGAGACAGTTCCTTTATGACCAACCTCCCTTTCTTCCCTGACAAGCCCTGACTTTCTTTTGCTGGCAGCACAGAAGTGATTTATTCCCAGAGATCCTGACACTGGTTTGTGCCAGCACCAGCACCCTCAGCATTTTGGGGGCTATTCTGACACTTAATTTAATATGGTGTGATTGGATTTGATTAAAAGTTATTGATTGGGAGGACAGGGGCGGGTAAAATTGTGACCATTTGTCAGTGGCCAGTTGAAATCCCTGGGCTAATAAATCAGGGCTGGTGCTATTGGAGCACAGCTATTGCAGTGCAGGACATGGTCAGGCTCCTTCCCCTGGTATCAGGGATAGACTAATACAATTAAAAATTATGAATTTTTTCCAACAAGGAGTGACCTATGGGGAAGGGCCGTGGACCTGGAGGATGAGTGCTGAGTTATCCCTCAGCCAGGCTGGGTGTACCCTGTAGTCCCCACTCCAAGATGCAGATGGGATGCCCAGTGCAAGGCAGTGATTTTGGAGGCCAGCAAATCTCATCTTCAGGGTAGCTCCTTGCCCAAAAGGCCTTTTCCTTCTCTTGGACAAGAGGGGTTTCTTCAATACACTGCCTCTAGAAATGGCTGGGTTGGAGGGAGCCTCTGCCCCTCCCATAAGGTGCTACAGCATCCCCCATGGGACTCTCTGCCCCCTCTACAAGCTGCTCCCGCCGTGCAAGCCTGGAGCACCCACCTGATGTGGCTCTGGCTGCCACTTTGACTTAGAGGCAGTGTCCACAGGCAGCTCCTTCAGCAGCTGTGACACACAGGAATATTACAGAACGATACTTACCCCCTCTTTAGCAGCGTATTGACACAATGGGGAGCAGAATGACGAGATGTGAGACTTCTGATGCATCTGTATTATTCCCAGCACGCTATCAGAGCTCCCAGAATGGGGATGTCAAACGGCTTCCTCCGAGCATTTTGTATGTCTTTAAAAATGAAATGGGCTGTGCTGATGCCTTCAGATGTCTAATGGGTGATGCGAGTATAAAAGTGCCACTTTGTGCTTTGAGATGTCTCTACAGTAAATCAATCCCATTTTCACTGCTTTTATGAGCTGCAAATATTTTCTCAGGGCTGCTGAGTAGGGAGGTGCGCAGGAGCCAGGGACTGTGGCAAAGGTGAGAGTGGTCAGGTCAGCCTCACAGTCCAGATGGCTGGTCCCTCATTCCATGAGGAATGCATGAGGGGCAGTGGCTGTGAGCCCCTGGCCCGTGCCTGAGCTGCTTGGCATCCTAGGGGCTTGAGAGACATTCCAGCATCATTACCTTCTGCCTCGCCTGGCCTTCTGCACCACTCAGTGAGAACTTTCTGTGTCTCTTTCTAAGTCCTTTGTAATAGCTGACACTGTGCCAGGGGAAGCTTAACAGGTAGGGACAAATAAATGATTAAAAATTATTTATGATAATAAAAGGGGAGGAAAAGAGACGGCTGCCTTATACGGAGTCGTCTCCGAAGGCAAGGAAGATTAGCAGCTCTACTGTATTGAACATGCGCTGTTGGGTTTGGGGAGAAAACTTCTGCCCTTGGGATTCCTCTGTGTGGGTTTTCAGTGCTGTCAGTAACTGCCAGGACCTGGCGCTTGGTGAGCTGAGTAGCAGGGTGGTGATGGGCATGGGGTCTAGGTCTCACTATGAGCGCTGGAGCTGGCACCCCTGAGGTCCCAGGAGTCGAGTCAAAGGGTTGAGGGAATGGGGAATCCACTCCTGGGAGGGCGCAAGGAGAACTACAAGTGGCTCTGCTGAGGGGACACCTGCAGATGAGGCCAGTGTTCTGGTCTGGGGATGACAGGTGAAGGAGGATCCCCCTACTCCTTGGCTCTTCAAGACCCGCACCCACGGCTGCTCTGCGTTGAGTTACACGGCTCAGTGACTAATGAAGTCCTAATCAAAGTGGACTATAATCATTACGGCAGCAAAGCGACCCTCGCGTTCTCCTATTTAATAATCTTCAGCTTTTCCTTCTGAACTTTACTTCAAAATATTTCAGTATAAATAATGCACTTCTGTGAATATATTTTTCTGATTATTTCCCAAAGCTCTGATTCTCCATGTGCGACGGTCCCTGAAGTGGTAACTTGTTCTCCTTCCTGGTAATTGCAATTCTAGAAATAGCTTTTCTAAATGCTCCCAGCCTGAGATCTTTTTTTGATATCTTTACTTCATTTTCCCCTCTCTAATAAAGCTGCTCCCTGGGATGGGGAGCAGGTCTAGGTCAGAGGGTGCCCCAGGGAAGTGGGGGCTCTGTAGGTGCATTTGACCACTGATAGAGAGGTTTGTGTAGCTCCAGAAGACTCTGTCTTTCCATTAAGCCCCTCCAAATCTATTGAGACATTAGTTAGGAGTCCATTTATAGTCTCAGATTAACCCTTATTGATTCCAGTTGCAACTGAAATTTGGTTAGTGGGGGATAGAGCTGCTGAGACAAAAAAGAGCCTGGCAGGAGAGATGGCAGTGGGAGACCTGAGCAGGGAACTGCACTTCCAGCAGCTGATCCCTGAGGCACCCGTTCCAGATACACATAAGTCTGGGCATTAATCAAAAGCTTATTCCCACACAGCAAAAGGATTTGGACTCTGGATCCAGTCAGAGCAGGGCAAGAGGGGAGTAGGACACTCTAGGTGGCCTCATGACCAGGGGCCACCCCCCACTAGAAGGCACCTCCCCAGCTTGGACATAATGCATGCAGATGAAGCACTTGCAGCAGCAAAAGTCTTCACTCTTGGAAGGACAAGGGGCTCTGGCATGGGCTCTTTCTCCCAGGGGAGATGACATGGCATGGCCAGCTCTTCTTTGGGCAAAGCCACAGCCCCTTGTTCTAACCTTGCGCAGCCAGTGCAGAGAAATTGTTCTTGACGAATTTAAGCTGAAGGTTAACAGCCAACATTAGCTAGAAAGCCAATGACTAATCTATTAAGTTCCCCAGTAACTTAATTTACATGTTTTTAATGATTACTTCCTACCTGGGCACTCTGAAAACTAATTGGAATTGAATCGTTAAGTGCATTCAGAGGAAGACACAAATTAACAAGCACCACTCATGTCTGCTTTTAAATGCAAGAGAGAATCACTGCTGTCTCTGAGGGCTGCCAGACGCCTCATTGCCAGGTGGCCATGGCTGCACTCCCTGGGCTGGGGGCAGCTGCCCTCCAAATAACCAGCTCTGCTGCACCCACTGCCATTTAGAAACTAAAACCCCGATTAAGGGCATGGTGCACTTCTTGGAAACTGAGCTTTTTCGTCCATTGAAAGAGAAAACCATGCTTCAGACATCAAATGGGGCATGGGCCAAGAAATGCTTCCAGTTAGGCAGTGGTGTTCTCGGCACTGAGGGGCAAGTGAGGCTGGCTCAGTGGTTTCTCCTCTGCTGGGTCATGAGCTGGATTCCTTCCATCTCCTTCTTCTCCTCTTCACCATCTCAGTTACAGATTTCCTCAGCACTAGTCGAGTCTCACTGCTCCCTCACAGAAAATATAGCTCTCAGCCTCAGCAGGTTTGTGGGACCCCAGCCACGCCAGCATCAGGCTCCTCTCTCCATCACTGTGCATTCCCAGATGACAGAGCAGGGGCAAGGAGGCAGGGAGGACATTAGCTCAGCAAGGGGTGTCCCCAGGAATGGGGTTGCTAAAATGCTCTATCATGCTGAATGTGCTAGGAATCTGCAAAGACAAACAGCTGAAATGTGTCTGCTCAGACAAGGGAAGCTCCTGCTCTGGGGAGAGCTGCCTGGCCAGAAGGGAGGGAATGTGGCTGGAATGAAAAGCACATACTTAAGAGATAATCTGAAAGCCCTTTTAATGTAATGGCAAAAGGCAAAATGAGGCTTTGAGAAATGGCATCGGATCCCCACTTAAAGCAAGGATGAACACTTACATTGGATTACTCCACAAAAGGCAAAAAATAATATTGTGGTATTTATTTCCCTGAAAAACCCAGCATCTTTGCTGGCACTGTGGGATTCAAAATAAATTCGCCCAGCTTCGGTTGTGTAGGGCTGTTTTTGGGCGAAGACGAGCTGCAATCATTGAGGACTTGGCCCCTATGGAATGGCTGAGAGCCAGAACCAGCTCTGCCACCACCACAATTTGTGGCACCCAAAGCTGTCACCTCTTGCTTCAGCAAGACTCCGACTGCACCAAAGCATCAGAATGAAACCGAGGATTTCACAGTTTGCCATCAGCTAATAGCTGAGCAAAAAGAACACAGCGCTGGTACTGGGGAAGAGGCTACCCCCTGAAGAAGAGTCCTTTTAATGAGGCCTATCACAACTCTGAGCAGTGAGGTTTGCAGCTCAACTCTGTGCAGTGGGAGCACATTATTTCCCCTTTGAAGGAGCTGTCCTTTCCATATGTGCCATGAGCACAGTCCTTGGCCATGTTTCCAGAGGATACCCTGCCCCACCATGCTGTACCTCCCCGGCTTCTTGGGGAAATTGGGTTCAGGGTGGATAACCTCTCCCAAGCACAGAAAGCAGTGAGAAACCTCACTCCAGCCTGCCAACTCCCCTCCAACACAAACACCCAGAGAGCTGGGTTCCCTCGCTGTCCCCAGGGACTCAGCGTTTCATCCTGGGCCTTTTTATTAGTGTTTGGTACTGGAGCTGCACAGATGCTGCCTGCTCCCCCCTCTATGACTAGGAAATTATGCACCTGGGCCAGCAGCCAAGATGCCGAGAATTTATGCTCTTCAAGGTCTTTTATTTACTTGGCAACATATGGCTCTATCTTCAGAGCATCTCCTCCTCCTCCTTCTCCACCTCCTCCTCCTTCTCCTCTCCTGAATGCTGGGGCTGCACTGGGGCTCTCCCTAGCTCCCTGTGTTGGATGTGTTCATCCTTGGGGAAACAGCCCCTAAAGGGTGGGTGGGATGGCAGCAAAATGATACGAAACCACTTTCTTATCAAAAGTGCATTTCAATTCCTTTCTCTTTCACAAATGCAAAATCAGTGTTTAAAATGCCAGTAGCAAATATTTAAGCCACTGAAAGCTGCTTTCTCTTTGGCATGTACCTGGATTTCAGTAGAGACCCTCCAGAGCCAGGATTGCTGGATGCTACAGTTGCTGTGTGCATATGGGCTTGTACTTGGAAAGGGCTCCCCTTTCCTTTCTTGATTTTTGAAATTAAGATTCAGATTGCAGCTACCTTCTCCCCAATAGCATCGTTGTATTTAGTGAAGTGCAAGGATGCTCTTGGAAAGGCACTGTGTAGGCTGTGGGGCCACGGACAAGGAAAGCCATCCTTGCCTCAAAAAGTTTGGTTAACTCCAGGAGCAAATCCTGGCTGGGCTTGTGCAGGTGGCAGAGCAGGAGGGAGCCAGGGAAAGACCTTGCCAGAGGTTTCTATGCATGATACTTGTATGAGGAATGTCTAATTTTGCTGAATTTCAACTGGCTGGAAGAATGTTATACTGCTGCCTGCCTTACTAGTAGTGTCTCTTCCTTCTCCTGGCTAAAACATAGCTAGGCTGCATCCAGCTTAATCTCTCCTTGCCTGTGGACAAGCCCAAACACCAGCAGAAATGCCAATCCTACTGATGGGCAAATTGGCTCCCACCAGGGCAGCACCCATGCCATGACATCCAGGGTGTTCTAGTGGCAGAGCTGGAAATGCCATCAAGCACAGAGGGGAGGTTGGGAGCTGCTGTTTACATGTTCATGAATGTGTCTAAGGGCTGCAAAACACGGCACGGTCCAACGGTTGGATCTGCTGCATCCCACTGAGACACCTGATCTTCCTTGCTCTCTGGACACCAGGCTCAGCTTTTTCCTGTGAACATCTGCACCTTTTCCAACCATCCCTTCCTGAAGCCACAGCCTGGGGCAATCAGACCTGCAGGATGATTTTGTTTACTCGCGTGCCTCAAAGTGCGGAGTGTGAGGCTACAGTGGCATTCGAGTAGGGTTGAGTGCTTTCAAGAAGATTACATTCGCTGAAGTATTAATTAATGTTTGTTTTATTATGTTCTAGGGAATGATCTTCCAACAAATAATTCAAAAAAAGCTGAGCATGTTCCGAGGGAAGGCTGCTTAAAGGCTGATTCATTGCAAACTGGCCTGTGCAAAGGACCAATAATTATGAGAAAAGGCACAAGTAGGAGAATACTCGCCATTTATTTGCCTTTTATGTAATTAAAATGATAGAAATTTTAGCTTAACGAGTGGAAATTGGATGTGCTCTTGAGTCTTTTGCGTGTCTTATTTTCCTACAAGCGTTAGTCTCCAACCGCTTCCTTCCAGCCGCGTCCCCAGTCTGCAGGCACAGCAGGATTGCCCAGGCCCACTTGGGGACAGAAAGCTGACAGTGATGGTGCTGACAGAGCTTCCACAGGCTGCTCCCCAGGTCTGTACCACCCTGGGTAAGGGAATCAGGGCTCGGAGTGAGGCTTCTCATGGCCAAACACTCAGCACGAGCTCTGCTTCCCATGATTAACTCCTTAAAAATGTTTCATTAGATTACATACCAAGGAGCCACTGACTCACATTATATGGTAAATAAACCTGACGAAGGCAGCATATCCAGCAGCCTGAAAACCACCTGGTGTTATTGCACAGCTGAGAGGTACAACGGGGAAGGGCTGCTGTGCTGGGATGGTGGGAGCTGTTGGTGACACTGCCAGCAGAGTCCTGGTGGCTTCACATCCCAGCCTGAGGCTCTACAAGCTGGTATGGAGTGATGTGTCAGATAAATGATGAGAAGAAAATTGTCCTCCATCTGTTGAAATAAATTCCACCACATTTGCTTCTCTCATTAGCTGTACAGCTGCAGAATATGGTATTAAGCCCATGGAGGCAGAGTGCTATAATTGGGGTAACAGCAGGTGCCAGGACAGCCACCCCGTGAGGATTCCCATGCTGGCAGGGCCAAGTGGACCCACGCACACCAGCTCCCCACAAGTGGGATGGCTTCCCTCTTCAGCTCCTCGAGGGAGCATCTCCCACAAGACAGAGCCTGTGGGCCAAAGACCTGGGGTGGGGAATGCTCTGGACAGCGAGTGGTTGTCTGTCTGTCCAGCTGCCCTGACACACAGGGGTCTCTCTGTCCATCTGTCACCCAGGTGATGCCTCGAGAGCAATGCAGAGTGGTCTGTCTGTCCATCTGTCCATCTGCCATGTGGTGCCCTGAGAGAGGTGCAGAACAGTCTGTCTGTCCATCTTTCTCCCTCCCATGTGGTGCCAGGCAGTGATGGAGAGAGGGGACCAAGGCCAGGGATGCCATCTCAGTGTAAGTCAGTGCCAGGCACGGTGACTTCTGCCTGCACTCAGAGGGCACAGAAAGCTGCCCCACAGGACTTTTGGGCTTCCCATCCCTCCCATGGAATGCCAAAGCTGCCTCAGTTTCCCTCTCACCCCACGGGCTCTGGCTCTTGCAGGGGCTCTGGCTGTTGGTCAGTTCATCTCTCTGTATCAGCATCTCGCCACTTTGCATGTTAATCTTGGGAAGGAAATGCAAGCCCAAGATGGATCAAAGTAAATGCCAGAACACAAGGAGAAATGTCAGCAGCTGGAAGAGGGTGGCAGGAGTGGGGGGTTGGGTGCCCCAGGGAGAGCTCCCACACCCCAGCTCACCTCTTCCAGCACATCCTGAGCTGGAGAGTCCTGGTAGACAGGCTGGTGCTTTCTTGAGGGGGTTCCCAGCCATCACTACCCCCACCCCCCCCCATTCCTAGAAAATATCCTGCCTTCCCTTCTTGCTGGGAAACCTGAGGCAGAGGGGGGCAGCTCCACTCAGCTCTGCTCTCCATGCCATTTCCACATTATGCTAATGCACAGCTGTTGAATCCTCCTTCCCAGCACGAATTCCAGCAGGTCCTTCCTCCCAAGTGGGAATTACTTCAATTTGCTGGGTTTTTTTTAATTATCCAGCTCTTAGGAAAGTATCTCAGTGCATGGGCTGGGGTAGCCTGGTGATGCTCGGCACAGGCAGGGCCTCTGACAGGTAATGCCAGGGACCTTTTCTTGATGCCAAGGACTTTTTGGGGAGATACTGAGGCCTGAGGAGCTGGTGAAGCTAGCTGGAACATGAGGCAGTTCTGGGTGGGTGAGGGTGTGGCAGCACTAGGGGACAGTAGCAGTCCATTAATTTCAACAGAAATGGAAAGAGGGTTTGGAGAATGAGAAAGGACATATCAACGGTGACAGGGAATATGGAAACGGCCGACTTTTGTTGGCCTGAGGAAATAATTACAGAGTTACTGGAGATGCAACGAAGATGGCTCTGATATGGGACACTCGGGACACCCATGCTGGGGACAGAAGTACCAGCATCACATCAGGGTTGAGACCCAGACCTGCTCTC
Organism: Chaetops frenatus; assembly: GCA_013400775.1. NCBI lineage: Eukaryota > Metazoa > Chordata > Aves > Passeriformes > Picathartidae > Chaetops > Chaetops frenatus. Next base: position 252,466 of record VZTR01023353.1, on the reverse strand, counting down.
CTGCTCATCATCCCTGAAATCAACCTAACCACACAAATTAAAATGGCAATTAATTTCAGGGATTATGTCTCTTTGCTGTTCTTTGGAAAGGTCTTTGGTTGGATTTTATGAGAATCCTTGTTTGAACAATAGGTCAGATATGAATTCACCTTGCTGCAGAAACAGGAGCGCCAATCTGGGGGGCTTTGAGGCCTCTTGCAAAAAGAGAAAAGGAAGAATATCCTTGCATTCTAATTACACTGGTTACGAGCAATCAACCTCGCAGCCATATTCCGATGACTTTTATTTGACAGTCATTTATCACACTTTAAACGCTACCCAGGGCACAAGGAAAAACCCTTGTGAAGAGAGAAGTTTTGGAGAGTTGCAGTTAGCACAGGGACAGCTGCTCCGGGTCACAGCCAGCTCCTAGCCTGGTGTCTGGGAATTGCCTTCAGAGAGCTTGGCTGAGAGCTGGGAATGTTCTGAACAGGGTGGATCTTTTCCTTATCTGTGCCAGGCCCCGTGTCACAGTGCCCAGGTACAACTGCAGGCAACAACCCTCTGGGAGTGGAGCTTCCAAGGGGGAGAGGAGGAGCCAAAAAACACCTTTGAACAAGTTCCAGTATCTTTTATCACACTGTAGCTCTCCTCCAGCTGATAGTGGAGCAGCTCTCACATGGAGAAGCGTGAGGCCACTGATAAAAATCCGATTAGCATCTTAAAGATAGAGAAGTGCACCAATTCTGTATGCAGACGCTGGATATACCACTGCAGAGGAGTGTTATCCTCACAACCTGGCCATCTCGTGCCTGCTCTCAGCATCTGCAGAGCTCAGCAGGGTCTCAGTACCACTTCATGGGTCTCCTCCATGCTCCCCCCCAACGCCAGGCAGGAAAATCTCCCAGTGCAAAAAGAATGGAAAAGTGTGATGAGAAAGTCTTATGTTCTGTGGAAATGCTGGTCCTTGCACACAGGGAGAGTTTTGCAAACACTGGAGGACCTGTTTCAGAAATGGGCAGCTGAATATCTGAATATCCAGAGCTGTTTCCCACATGCTGGTGGGAGTGCTGATTCTCTCACGTGGCTGCTGGCCACTGGCAGGGCAGCGCAGTGATGGGTTGAGTGGTGTCCTGGGCACCCTGGGCTGGGTGAGAGGTGTGATCAGTAACTGTACCTTCAAATCTGCATCCATAATGCATTAAATATCTTTTATTTAATTGCTGCAATTGTTTGGGAACAAGGACAGAGCCTTAAATTTTGTGGTCAGGACACCACGGATCAGAGTCCTTGTGCCATGCTCCAGTGGAGGACTTGGACCAGGCAATCATTCCCTTCCATGGGAAGTTGTGGTGGCCTACAGCTGGCCTGTAGGCCTCACAGTTATAGATAATTCCAGCTTTATAACTGAAATGTGATTGATTATATAATTACCTTAGTTGTGCAACTCAACCAGGCCCTTTGGAGAGCAGGCCCAGGCCATTGGGGGTTCAGGCTGCTGTTGGCTAGTTGGCCAGCTGGCAACTAGCTCAGCCAACGAGGATTGATTGCCCGGGCCTTCTGATCTGTGTAAGGAAGAGAGGTCTTAATAAATCGGGCTGTTGATGCTTGATCCTCGTGTGTGTGTGTCACTTCCCTGCCTCCTACATATCATTGCGATAGGAAGGGTCAGCAGGGTCAGGGCTGATGCGTTTTAAATCAGTGCCTTGACGGAACAGCACCTTGTTTTACTCAGCCTGCTTTCATCAGGTGGAAACTCATGTATAAATCTACCACTCGCTGCTGGGGAAGAGGCTCTCTGGGTGATTGCAGCTTCCTTTTGGCACCCAAACACGAACAGCAAACCATGTACTGGTGTTATGTCGTTGCCACACTGTGGAACCCAAGGATGAGGTGGAATAAAAGTGATTTCTTTTTCTCCTGAATGTGTGGCTGGCTCTGAGGACTTAGAGAAACCCCATGTTCAGTGCTTCACTTTCGCCATCCCTGCACTGGCACGGGGCTTCCTGCTGGCTCAGGTGAGTTGGTGCCAGAAGAGCCCTGTCCCTTCCATGCCTTGCTGTCCCTCCCTGCAGCATCCAACTGTCAATATTCAGCATCTCACCTTGGTCTTGGTGCAGTCTTGCCTGACTGGGGCTGCCCACGCAGCTGTGTTGGGATGAAGAGCTCAGGCAAAGCTAACAGAAAAAAAGGATAGAAAAAAAGAGAAAATCTCACCTTTGTATTTAACAAAGAGCAGATGACATGTCTATGTCTTTTTTGCTTTGAGCTAGGCGAAACCCTGCTGCTCTGGAGCAAAATGGTGAGTTACTGAGGTGAGAAAATGCATGGGCTGGAAGCTGACCCCCGACATCCCTCCCCTCCTGCCCACGGCTGGGCCCAGCCACCATGTGGACCAACCAGCTCTATAACAAGCTCAGCAGAGCCATTCCTCAGCTTTAGGCAAGGAAAAAGAAGAGATTAAAAAAAAATCCAGAGAGAGAACTTAATTGTGACCTCCTGCTGGTGAAGGTGGAGTATAAACAAATAAATGGTAGAAATTCTTCTGATAAGCTCTGTGAGCTGAAGATGAGAAATGTGGTGTCTGCACATCAGAGTGTGTGGGACAATGAAAGGCTTTGGAAGTACCTACAGCAGGAGAAAGACCGTGGAGAGTAATAAACATGATGGTTAGCAAAATTTAGAGGAGGTTTGGTCTGTGGTCCTGGTGATGCTCTTGCATTTCCCCTTGAAGGAGAAGAGCTGAGAGATACAGGCTTTTCTTTCACAGGAAACACAGCAAGAGGGATCTGAGGGTTCAGCAGGCAGCTGGAGGTATCCACAGAAGAGCCTTTGCTGATGCTGACTGTAAACATTGCCTGCCAGGGATGGGTGTGTTGTACTTACTACAAGTCAGGCTGAGTCTCTGAAGCTCTGCTGCTGCCCTGGATCCACTGGGATCCCAGCAGGGACTCCAGTCCTGGCTCCAAGAGGGGAAGCTGCTGGAACTCTACACCCCAAAATCCCCAGGGGCTGAACCCCAGCATCCTTGGTGATGGCTTCACCAGGACAAGAGAAGGACACCCTGTAATAACCAACCCACTTTAAAAGCAGTATCAAGTACTTTTGTTTATCTGCAGCTGGGAAAACACCCAGCTTCAGAAATTCCAGTCTATGTAATTGAATAATTTAGGGCCTGGCATGGTGTGATGAAATAGGCTTTCTTCCTATTTTTAGGTTTCCATCTACAGGGCTGGAAATTACAGCCATTAAAACGTTCTATTAGTAATGTTATATAAAGGGGAAAAAACTGATCAGACTTCTCTAGTGCACATAGTATATCATTAATTTTAATGACACAGCCCAAAATTACAAAGCTATTACTGTCATACTTGAAGTTTCCAGAAAAAAAAAAAAGAGAGAATCAGTCTAAATTATTGTTAATGAGTAAAAAAATATTTAAAACATATTTAATGGACATTACAATTATGGCTGATGTCTCTGTGGGCTGATGATGGTTTAGATTGGGGTTGTTCCCTGGTGATGACAAAACAAATGACTGGCACAAAGCAACAGTGAGGGGAGTCCAGGAGGATTTGCTGGAATGTTCTGGGGTGGAAGGCAGAGAGGCAACCTTCCTTGAAGGGCTGCTTTTGGCCTTTTATTCCTGCCTCTCTGCCCTATTTTCAGTGTTCCTGCTGCCCCAGAGGAGGTTTCCAACTCCATCAGCTGCTGAGCAAAAAAAAAAATAATTCCCAGCCCTGTGCACTGTGAAATAGCAGAGATTAACAGCTCTTGGACGACTGGAGATTTTCATCTTGGTTTTCCTTTATAATATAAACGATAGAGGAACAAAGTTCTTCGGGAAAGGAAACAGGGAAAAGAATAAAGTTTGAGAGAGGAACCCTTGAAATGTTTTGTGCTGTCTGACCCACTGGCGCAAGGCAGAAGGATGCAGCACCCAAAAAGCAGCTGGGATTTCCCTGACCGTCAAGCTCAGGCAAGGGGACTGCATGCTGTGCTGATGGGAGGTGCACCCTGGATTTATTGAGGCACGCTTGCAATAATTCAACAAGCATCCCCTGGCCCGGGAGCAGCGACAGAGCCGAGTGTCTCCGGAGCACAGCTGTGACCAAGGGAATATTTACTGCCTGTCCTTGACAGCTTTGGTCATCTCTAAGTCACCAAACCCTTGACTTCCTTATGGAAGGGAGGAAAAGCTTCTTTCCAAAGGAAAAGCCCTCTCTGCTTAACCTCACACTGCTCCTGTTTGCTGGTAGCTCTCCCAAAGCCCTGTGAAACATCTGAGCAAAACACCTGCGGTCACTGCACAGGCTCATAAGGCTCTCTCTGTGTGACATTAAGGCTATTTTCCAGGTTCCTGCTGCTTGAGACACTGCAATACAAGGGTCAAAAAATTTCCAATTCATTAGACCTCGAAATAGCTGCCTCGTTAAGCACCGCCAAGACGGCCGATAACAGGATACGAAGCAGAGAGCCCCGGAGATTGGATGTGCACACCAGGCTGATAAATGGCTTCTCTGTGGCTATTCCAGAGCTGGCAAGGGGAAAAATGCCATCCCACGGATGAACAGGTCTGGAGTTTATTACAACTCTGGAGCTGCCTTGGCTGGAATGAAGCATCTCTGCCTTTGCCTTGAGTCAGCAATGTGACTTTTGGGAGGGGGGCTGAAGGAAAGCAGCCAGAGGCCAGGAGGGATCTGCCTGTGTTGTAGAGCCTCTGCATCCTTCTTCAAGCACATTAAAGCAGCACCTGCCCTGGTACCTTTTTCATGGATGGCTGTGATGTCAACACCTGGGCTGTACCTGCATCCCTCCCATATATTTAATAATCCTGGGTGTCAATCTGACCTCTGCAGCACATGGAGAGGTGCTCCTGCTCCTGCTGTCTGCGGTCACCTCTCGTAGCTGAAACACCTCCCCTCAGCGTGCTTCCCCGCGGAGCTGCACGACCTCCTGACAGCCCCAGCGTCCTTGTCAGGGAGGGAAGTGTTAGTCTCTTCTTCCTGCCCTTGCCTCTGCTGAAATTCAGGTGCAAGCTGATTTTGGCAAGCAGCGGGGCTGCAGGGCACACTCTGCCTCAGTCCCCCTGTCCTGCTCTGTGTCTCCTCGGGGGCATGGGGCAGCAGTCTGAGCAGCCACAGCCAAGTGCATGGCTTAGGAGTGCAACAGAAACCCACTCTGGTTCACCGTGCGGGAGCCAGCGAGTGCCACGATACCTGCAAATTCAGCCCCAGCTTCTCCAAATCTATTTGCTTGATCAGATTTATGTAGCAACTCCAGGACAAGGTGAATAATGGAAATGACTCATGAATACTTCATTCTTATAGATCACATAATTCATATCTATTCACAAATATTTGCTTTGCCTTAAAAATGGGATGAGTAATTTACAAAAATATGGAGCAACTGTTTTAAAAGAAATATGAAATCCATTGACTATATTAATCAACAAATATTCAACTTTTACGAGTTCAGCTTGCTGACAGGCACATTGCCTGTTTATGAGAGGAACTGGAACAGCAGATGACATTTCCTGTACGTGGAGATGAAGCTCAGTTCTCCCCAGAACAGCGTATTTTCATGCTTACCCTGTCAGTCTTGGCCATGGCAGTCGGGACAGGAGCCTCTGATTTGTGTTACCAGAAGGGCTGTTTAACAGGAGAGAGGTGTAGGAGGTGAAAGAAGTGCTTATGGATCCCACTTTTTCCTGGCTGGCAGCACTGACAAGAAGTAGTAAATAAAGTGTTAATTTTTATAATTTTTCCAGTAATTCCCTTATTGAGCTTTTCTTAAAAAATCAGCTCCTTTAACAGAGTATTAAGTGACTGCATCAATCCACCTGTATTTGGATGATAAAGTGATTAATCTGACTCATTTAAATGCTGTGATAATTTGGTGATGAACACCCTGACGACAAAAAAGGTTCAACAGCCAGGGAGGCCTGGGGCATACACGGGAACAGGCACAGACCCCACCCTGAAAAGGTCACCTTGGCTCCTCGAAATTCATCATCAAACAGCTCTGTGGCAGTAGCTTGAGGGGTTCCCATTTGCCTTCACATTGGATGCTTGGTCCCGGGAAACTCTCCTGGACTGGAAGAAGAGGGGGGCCAGTGCTGGAGGCACCTCATATGAACACATCACAACCACACTGGAGATGCTCTGGAGCATGTTTCTGCAATCCAGTCACCAAAGCATCTGGAGGATGCCAGTGCCTGTGAACTTGCAAGGAAAAACATGGGGAAACCTGGCTGATGGAGCTCTGGGGGGCAAAGCCCTCTCTGCCCCCTGAAGGATACTTGTTAGCCATCCCACTGTGGGAAAAACAGGTTTCACATGGGAAACTGGGAAAAGCAGAGAAAGAGCCTGGTCTGCTGCTTTCTCCTCTGCTTTGCAGTGAGCACAGGGAGAGGAGGGACAGGGCAGCTTTGTGATGCCTGAATAAAACAACTCCCAAGAGCCCCCCAGATGAAGCAAAGCAGGAATGGTGTGTAAATATCTATGTTTGAGCTGGGTTCCTGATGAGTGGGCCCAAGAGCAACATGGATCCTGGTATTTCGTGCTGGTTTCTGCAGCCCAAAGCAGGTAAAACTCAACATCCTTTTTAGTATTCCTACCACTAGCAACCTGTCTTCAAAATTATCTATCTGTAACATTTGTAGGGCTATTAAGATGGAAATACAATTTCATAGTAACAGACAGGAGATTAAACAGATCAATTCCTCTCCGCGACACGTGCTTGGAGAGAAAACTCGATTCCAAGTGCAGTGGAAGTTTTGTTCTGGTTTATTCAGCTGTCTGTCCTGCCACCAATTTTCTGTTGTTTCCTCATTAACAGCAACATGGTCATGACTGATAAGGCAGCCAGACATGCAGTCAGGAGGGACTCGGCTGTGGGGAATCCTTTGTGATAAAGGAGGCTGAGCCTGCCTCGACATCAATCCATCTCCCTCTTTAGAGGCAGCTGTGGCAGAGTGCCTCCTTCCCTTCCCCTTTCCCATCTCTGGCGTTTGAGCTGGGAATGATTCCCCCTGGAAGGGTTGTAGCTGCCTGATGGAGCCCGTTTCGGCATGGGGAGCACTCGGTGTGCTGGCAGGAAGGGGACTGTTTATGTACAACATGTCACACTGGGCTAGGCTGCTAGACAAGAGGCTGTCAAAATATTTAGTGGAAGAGAAACTGAAGCCTCTCCCACCCAGGATGGGGAATTCCTCACAAACAGCTCTCAAAAACCCTCCAATATTTGTGGATAGGGCTGTCAGAGGAGGGCAGTGCCTGGCATGGCTCACAACCAGCCAGGAGCGGTTGCTCTCCGAGGGGCTCAGTTTGGATATGCAGGGGCTTTGCAGCACAGCAGCTTGTGCATAACTCTTTGGGGGCTGATGGACTTGGCCAGTTGATTCTGTGGCCCCAGGACCCCGGGAAAACCTCTGGTTTCTTCCAGCATGGTTGGCAAAGGGTGTTGCCGACAGCTCCTGCAGCAGTCGGGAGCAGGTGAAAGGGGAGAAACAGGACCAGTCCAGAAAAGCTGGGAAAAGGACAAGGACACTGCTAAGAGAGCTGTGGGATGGTGAAAGGGCACCAGTCTCCAGGACCTGAGTCATCCCAAGGTGCTGTGTACTTCTCACACCTGCACACGGCAACTCTGTGCTGGAGAACCCTGAAATATTTATAGCTTGTTATCATACCCCAGGTATTATTTGTGTAACTATTAGTTTCTGTAAAGTGCATGAAAGAAGCTGTAAAACATCAAGCCTCTCCTCACTTCAGCTGTGAGCTGATTATTTTCCTGCCTGATTTACCAAGCCTCAGCTCAAAAACTTTATCCCTTTGTGACAGAAGGGTGCGAGCACTTCAGCACCTTGTCAGAACTCAGCTGCTCTCCCAAGCCAAGCCAGGATCTTTGTCCCCATGCACAGGGCAGTATGGGTCCCAAAAACCTGCTACTAGTGCTGTCAGTGAGGGAAGAGCTGGAAGCTCTCGTGGTGGAAGAGTTTATCCAAGCAGGAACAGCTCTTGACTGAAAAGCTGTGGCTCTTCTCTGGATAAATACGTTTTTAAAATACTGATTTATTCAAAAGTATAATGAATTTAGTGGCTTTTAAATGTGACAGTGGATAAAATACATCGGCCTTTTGCAGGTGTAAATGTTGTCTGGAAAACTCAAGTTTTCTCTTCCCTTCCCCGGGTTCGTGGAGGGATCCTTTATTTCACTGCTCGTTTTCCAGGGGCTCAGGGAACAGCAGGACTGACCTGACATCCCTGAATCCCTGCACCCTCACATCCCCATGTTCCTTGGCACCCCTGCCCAAGGGGAATCAGGGGAGAAGGGCTCGGGGGGTGAAAGGCAGACCCCAAACAGATCAAGGGGCTGCCAGGGAGGTGAATGCCTTTTAGGGGGTTTAAAAAGATTGCAATGTGTTTCTTGTCATGCCCAAGGAAGCAAAACCAAACAGAATTACACTTCAGTGTACGCAGAGAGTAAACAAAACAAAACAAAACAAACCCCAGAAATGAAAAAGCTGATGAAGAAATAGCCCTGAAAGTCACTTAGTAAAGATGTGATAAGGAGCTTGGACAAAGCTTGAGAGATAACTCTATAAAATGAGGACATTAGAAACCAAACAATCTGTTTCAGGGACATGAAATTATTACCCCAAGGAAGTTCATATCGATTTCAGGCACCAAACCAAAACAACAGCACGCAGACCTTCATGCCAGCAGTACCCACTCGGCACCCACTGGTCCCAGCAGCTTCCCCACCACCTTCTGTGGGAGAGAGCAGCCTAAAACCTAAGCAGAAGAGTGGTGTCAGCAGCAGGAGAGAGGGGCAAAAGGGAAACCACAGGAGAAAATTCAGGGAAAACTGTAGAAGGCGCAGCATAAACATGACCAGCACTACCCAGTGACGCTGATAAAGCAGAGAGGAGTCCCCACCTCTGACGCCCCAAATAGTATCTTTTGGGGTGTTATTTCTCATGCAGGCTCCATTCCCACAGAAGTTTGTACATTTTCCTCCTTCTCGAATTGTTTTTCTTCTCCTCTCCTTGCCACGGTTTCTTTTGGCATTTTTGCAAAGATGATTTTTCTGCTATTCCTGGTGGGTCTCCTTTTGTCGTCATCATTTCCCATGTCGATCCCCTCCTTGCTTTGTGAAGGGCTCTGCGGTCAACTTACTCGCTGGAAATTTCTGGAGAACTGCTGGAAATAGAAAACTCGTCAAGAAAGATGAAAAAAGTCAACTTTTTCTCTAAAAAATTTCAACTGCTTGGATTAAATAGACGTTGGCCATCCCAGGGCTGCTGAGTAGAGTCTGGCTGTCCCCACCCACCAGCCAGCTGTCCAGAAAGCTTGTCCCGTGGTCACAGCTCCACAAAGCAGCCTTTCCTTCCTTTGGAGAATTGAGGAGCCTTTGGAAATTCACACCAAAGGCAAAAAAACGATGAGAAAATTCTCCAGTCTTCATGCAGGTGTGTTTGGGAGAGGGCAGCAAAGAGGGAAACCAGCACATTGGGCAATGCTGACCTGGCTGAAACCAAAAATAGCATAAAGCCTCAATTTCCAGCTTTTATTGCCAAGGGAGAGGCATGAAGAGTGAGATGTTCACAGGAATCTCAGCTGTTTTCCACCATGGCAAGGAGGGGATGCCCTTGGCACACTGGGCATTTCTCCCTGGGAAGTGCCTCTGCACTGCCGGCTGCCCGCTGAGCAGCTGCCCTGCCAAAAGCAGCAGCTGGTACACGTGAAAACAGAAGAAAAAAAAAAATCCCACATTAAAATGTTTTTCTTTCAGATTATTGAAGCAACTGTAGCAAAAACTTCACATTTAATATGCATGACCTGCTCCGTGCTCTCCACTAGGCTTAATTGGTGGAACATTCTGCACAGCCAAAGCATCAGAAGGTGGGGCCAGCTGTAAATGCCAGGGAAGAAAACTCCAAGTAAAGTCAGCACATAAAACACGGACTCAATGTTCTCATCTTGGTCAACAGACTTGGAATGGCAAACCTGATCACGGAGAACAGAACATCTGGGAGTTGTTGTATCCCAAGCCAGACCCATAAGGGAAGGGGGAAGTGTGGGGAGAACTCCCAGGAACACAGGTGAAGGCAGGAGCTTTTCTCAGCTGTTCCATAAAAAATCTGCTGCCAAATATTGTGTTTTCCAGAGCTCCATTTTAAAGGTGTATTGTAGCTTGCAGCTTCCTAATTACCTTGGATGTTCTGCATAATTTTTGTTTTCAATTTCAGATGGGAAAATACCATAAACTTGCTAATTAATTACTTTTTAGCCTCGGTGCATCAGCTGAAGCACACACTTCACACAGAGCATCTCCACTCCACAGCACTCCACGGGAAACCTCCTCCATGCCTAGTGCTGCAGCAAGTGACTGTTTTGCAGGGATTCCACCAAAAACCCTGCAAAAGGAAGGAAGGAAGGAGAGAACAAGGAGCCTGGTAACCCTATTTTTGGCTATGGCAGCAACTGCTCACCAAATGCAGCCTCTTGCAGTGCAGTGGAGGCTGCTCAGAGCAGGGACAGTGGCACGGGGACATCAGCTGGTCATCGAAGGACTTCACGTTTCAAAAGCCCAAGAGGAAATGTTTAGGGAATCTAGAGCAGAGGGAAGAAAACCAAGGGTAAAAATAATAAACTCAAAAGGATTGCCCTCTCCCAAACCCATCAGCCAGGGCTTGCTCCTGAAGGTTCCAAAGGCCTCGCCAGGTTTTGACAATCAGCTCTTTATCTGTTGTTCCTAAGCTTCCTGCCATCTTCTTTCTCCCTGAAAACCTCCAGCTTGGGTTTACCTGAACCCATCATGGTCGATGGCCAATGACCCTTTAGTTAAAGGCCAGGCAGGAAGATGAATCAAGGGGGGAATTTGAGGGAACTCTCAAACTGCCTGGGCAGAAGAGAGAGTGGATTCTTGGCACACTGATAAGGAGATTTTATTTTCCTTTGCTTTTTGGAATCATTCTTACTTTCAGCAACTTTAAAAGCAAACAGAAAAATGTAAACAATAGGCTTTTGAAACTACATGAAAACAGGTAAGGTTTAATTTCATTTAATTCTTGGTAAATGGACGTTCATCTCTCATGAACGTGTGAGCTCTGTGGACAAAACAGGGGAAACAAGGGACATACCTGGACCAAGTGAGAAGAAGGGAACCTGAGCCCAGTCCAGTGTGGGGTTGCCTGACTGTTGTTATCCTCATCCCACGCCAGATCAGTGACACCTGGATTGGGATGGCAGGGCCGGGCTGGGGATAGCTCGGTGCTGTGGGTGCAGCACCTATCAGGGAGACCCTGGACCACAGCTGGTACCTCCTGGCACCCCCAGCCCTGCCCCACGTGCTGCCAGAGCACTGTAAGCTGTTTATGCCCCTCGCTCCCCATCAATAATTTTTTCATACTGTTGGAAGATTAGAGCTCCTTATACACTACCTCCAGTCCAGCTTGTCACTGGAAAACTCCGGGGAGAAATTCACAGAGATGTATTAAAGCCATCCAACCCTTTCTCCATGGCAACTGGGACCGGCACAAATCCCATCAGCACTGCCTGGAGCAGGATGAAGCCTCTGCAGCTCTTCCAGTCTGCCAGACAACAGCAGATACAAGGGAAACGTCTTCATTAGCTGGAGATGCTTCCAAACCCTCACACACAATAACCTTTAATTAACGCCAGAGCACTTAGCACTTATGAAATACATCTGTCTGAGGATCCCTGGCCTTTTCCCAGTGTGTCTGAAGGATCCTGTGTTCACAGGCAAAGGTCCGACTGCTCGAGAAGGCAGGGAGGAGGGAGAAGTGATGTGGGTGGTCAGGGTGTGCTTATAGCAGGTCACTGACCTGCCTGGCAGAGACCTGGTGAGAAGTGTGATCATACCAACACACAATTAACACAGCTGTGATTAGGTCTCAGAGCCTTGCTCTTTTTGCAGTGCCTCCCTCAGCATGTCTGGGAGCCCCTGGACAAAGTGGGAGAGGGAGTTCCTGCTGTAAGGAGCATATTTCAAATGTTTCATACTAAAAGTAATGGCCACAGTGGGTGCTGACATTTCTTTAAAAATAGCCTGAGGTCTGTGTGTGTGCACATTGTGAGCGAGAAGGATGTCCTACATTTCCCAGCTCTCTTAATCCCTCTGCCTGATGTCAAAATCCCTGTTCATCCTCCTGGCAGGTGAACTCCCGACTCTGAGTTGGAGAGGAACTTTCCTGTAATTAAGGGCACCACTGTTCCCAGTTAGTCATGAGTCTGGAGTTCTCAGAGGGTACCCCGAGCATGGCACATCTGAGGTGCTGGAGCTGGATGGGCACTCTCTGGACCTGGGCTTGTCCCTGCACCAAACCATGCTGGGGTAATGTTGCCATGCCAGTGCCTCCACCCCGCTGCCTGTGCAAGGCCACAGGGGCAAGAGGACAAGGGGCAGGACTTGGCTGATGCTGTCCAGCCCAAACCCCTGCTCTTCGAGGGAAGGCAGCTGTTTGAACCACTGGAACGAACGTTACTGTGACTCAACCCACACCAAACTGCGCGGCAGCAAAAACCCTTTGAAGCCTTGCCATGTCCAATACATTATTAATCACTGTAAATCTGGTATAATCTCTACAAGCATACTCTGCTCCCTACAAAGAGGATGGTGCCAAGTTGCTCCAATAAATCTTGCGTCAGGGCAGCTATTGTGCCTGCTCTTCAGGCAGCATTTCCCATCAGGAATATTTAAACAATAACGCTATTTGGTGCAGTCACTTTTGTTTCAGAAAACTACCGTTTAACGTGAAACAGATTTAGAGTTTATGGGAAGGCTGTGATTTATGGCATGATTTCTTTCCAACACATTTTGTATCTTATAATCCCTGTGAGGCATTAAATGTCTCCATGTGGGTTCCTCTCTCCATGCTGAAGCAAGAAAAACCTGGTTTTCCTACCTAAAATTTTGTGGCAAATTCCAAAGGTTCTGATGAAAAGGGGCATTGCTAAATAAGCAAAAATATCCCTGGTCCATGGACTAGGAATGACTTGCTGCTGCTTCTGGAGGGCTGGGATGGCCCATGGAGAAAGAGAGGAAGAGTAGATGTGTATAAGGAGAAGGGGGGATGCTCATACACAAGGCAAGACTCTGTGTATGGATTGACCAGTTCCCCATCAACAAGAGAGGCCAACAAGGCAAAGCACCCCAGAGGGGGAACAAGCCAAAAATTCAATTCCAAAATAGTCACTGGACAGAAAGAGTCAAACACAAGGGTAATAAAATGGAGCCCCAGATTTTGCAAGGGGAAATGTATGAGAAGGAAGTTCATACCAGGAGATGCTCTATATCAACATAAACAGGAATCTTAGCATTTCCCTCCTGGGCTCCTCACCCCTATGAGCACCTGCCAGTGTTTGTTTTAAGTGAAGCTGGTGTCCCAGAGGAACTAAAAAGCTCCAAGGAGATCATGATGTTTCCCAGACAAGAGAACTTTTCCCACAGGTTTGTGGCTCAGCGTGTCAGCCTTTTGTGGCACCAGCAGCCCTTGTCCCCCTGCTGGCAAACGCTGTCACCCACCAGCTCTTGGCAGCACAGCTTCCAGGGAGCAGAGACAGAATGGGGGATGCTCCAGGGGATTTCTAGATCTCCTGCCTGAGGCACAGCAGCCAGCCTGGGGATGCTCACCTACTCTAATCCGAGGGTGGCCAGCTCCAGATGGGTGTTTAGGGAAAATTTAACTATTGCTGCTGGCCACAGGGCTGGCACTCATCCTCGTCTGGGAATGCCTGTGAACCCAACCAGCCAGGGGGACACCATCAGTCCCAGCAGCTGGTTGTTTCCTCTCACTGACAAATGAGTTGCAGATCCAAAAGCCATTTAGTCTGGGCACAAAAGCACAAAAAAGACCTGTGGCTGGGGCTGAAGCTCTCTGGGAGCCAAGCAGAGGGCAGCTGCAGCAAATTCTGTTTCCAGGCTCTTGGTTCTCACTTGACTTCTTCCACTGGCAGCTCTCAACCAGCTTAACACTCTCCAAGAGGAGGGGTAAATTCCTGCCCATACCAAGGACTTTGGCCAGAAAAGGCTTTTTACTTCGCCTGATGCTACTCATTAATTTTGGGTTTTTTTCCTTTTTAAAAATCTTTTGCTGGCTCCCCAATTAGGAGGGGATTAAGAAAGCAAAAGAAAGAAAACTTGAGGCGAAGAGAATTCAGCTGGATCCCTTATGGAGGCACTGGGGATTGCTGAGACACCAAACACTTTCTCAGTGACAGTGTGGGCAGCCAGGCCACCACGTCCTCACCTCCCTCCTCCTCATGCCAGCATAATTCATGCTGTGCCTTGCCTGCATTTATAAATCAGCAATAAAATCATGCAGGAGCCCCAAGCTGGATCGATTTATTTCAATATTTTTGACATAGCTGCTGCAGGAGCCGTGGAACCAACAACACAATTTCCTACCAGAAATTCAGTGAGATTTTGGGCATAAATTACCCTGAAATGCCACAGATAAAAAGACTACACTCAGGAAAGTTCCTCTCTGTTTTAATCACATTGGAAATTTTCCAAGATAGCAAAGTGATGTAGGAATTTTGTGACAGAATCTTTCCAACAGGATCAGAGCTGGTTCCTCCACAGATGCTGTGGGAATGGAACAGGGGAACCCAGCCTCAGAGCTGAGTTTTCCTCCCTCATTCCCCATGTCTCAGCTCTGAGGCTGAAGCACGTGTTTAACAACTGAAAATCAGAATATTAACGTTCACCTTTAAGGGAGTAGTTGAATGTGCTGCTTCCAATGAGGAAAGGTATTAATTTCAATGCTCATATGAGCTCTCTGAGACATTTTCCATCATGATCACAGAGCTGCCTGCTGGCAGCCAAGACCAAAGAGTAGGATTTTCTTTTTCCATTTGCAAAAAGACAAATGCACCTCGTACTTCTGCTCTTGTTGAGCAGATTTCCAGCTGGAGTTTGTCACTTCTTCCCACTCCTTTAGAGCTGGAATCCCTCTCAAACCCTGTTTAGAGCAGTGATTTTTGTGAATAACCTGCTGGGGGTATTCCCTTCGGTTCAGCACGTACACAATCATTTTTATTGGTTCGAATCAGGATTCCTGTGGCTCAGCAATGACTAATTGCATCTCTTGACACTCCTCCACTTCAAGCCCGACTACTTGAACGCAAGCTCCTCATTAATTTGCTCCTCCAGTCATACCTGATGTCCTGGGGAATCAGTAAAGCTGGTAAATGGGCTGCACATCCCATCAGGTGGGACACGGACCCCAGCTCAGCAGCAGGAGGGCTCATCTGGAGATGCCACCCTGCAAGGGCACACACCCTCTCTTTTTTGGGCATAGGACAAAATTTATGTGCAGAAGGATAAAAGGGGAAGGCTGGAGCAGGGGCTGCAGTAAAGACATGAATTGGCTGTGGTAACGAGGTTTTCCAAAAATATCTCTCCTCGGTCAGAGATGCTCTATTTTTAGTGCTCCAGATTATCACACTGACAAGCGGCGGGGTCAACGTGTACCTTTAAACTTCTGAAATGCCTTTGCCCTTGCACAAGCACCTTGGTGTTCCAGCTGGATATCAAACATACCAACAAACACCTCTGGTCAGAGTGACCAGGAGACCTGGCTGTAACCTTCCCCAGAGCCATGTGTGCAGGGCTGCTCAGGCATTACTGGAGAGTGACTGTCCCGTGGATCACTGACACCTTCACCCTGAGTAGTTTATGTTGCCCTGTGAAAAAAAAATATTATGTGATCGAAAACCTCACAACGAAATCTCCAATTAAGGAAAGTGCCACTCTGTGACTTTTGTATCAAGGACGTTGGCACTCGGGCCAAGAAGTGACTCCCTGTGTGTCTGGATCCTTTCCCCTGCTTCAACAGATGCAGCAGAAATGGGCAAGTCCATAAAATAGCCGTGGATCTGAGAGCTGCTCGACAGCAGTGGAAATAGGGATGATGACAGAGCCTCAGGACTCCCTTGTCTGCATAGTGAGCTAAGCACATAGGGTGTAAAATTAAAAACCCAATAGTTCTATTGTTAGGAATAAAAAAAAGTAATTTGCATGTTAAAACACCTAATTACAGCAGCAATTTCTCTCATTAACTTTCCTGGTTTACCCTGTTCCCAGGATGAATAATGCAATGGAACTCCTCAGCAGCCACACAAATGAAAAAATTCAATAGGACTCCTTTTTCCCCTGTAAACCTACACATCTTCTAAAGGAAGACTTTCCACTGAGAAGTGGAAATCCCTGCTGCCAAAGCCTCTGAAAGAGCTTTTTAACAGAGAAGTTCGGGGAGGAGCTGCCAGCCCCAGTGATAAACCCTGCTTGCTCAACACAGCCTCTGCTGAGTCATGTTAACCAGACCTTGCATCGCTCCCTTCAGGAATAAGCAAATTAGCTCATGTTGGAAAAAAGATTATCACCAACGTGGGACTGACATCTGGAAGCAAATTACATAAAATTTGAATAATCTAGGTGACATTTCAATTTAAATTGTCCTCGCGACTGAAGAAGAAAGAGAATTAAGTATCACCTCATCGATCTGCTCCTCGCTGCTGCAATGAGCATCCTCAGACCCAGGAGAGACAGGAGTGCCCACCCGGCTGCTGCACCCCCTGCCTGCCCTCCAGCCCACCACTGCTTTGCTCACCAGTTCTGCTCATTCCTCACCCACTCCTGTGTTTTCCCAAACTGCAGGAACAGCTCAGCTGCCATCTGGGGGAGTACGATGTCCCCAAGAGGAAGGTGTGAGAGGAAAGGCTGGTGCTCGTCGTGACACAGTGTGCCTGGAGTCCATCCCATTATCACTCATCCTGGGAGACATTCCTGCCTTTTTCTCTAGCACCAATCCAATGCATCTTCAGAGGGCAACCTAGCTTTCTCTGGACTTGGAGACTTGCTTTGTGAGGAACGGGAAGGTCTTCCCACTCCAAAACACAGAGAGAAAAGGCATGAAGGCACAAAGAAGCAGCTCAGACTCAGCCTCTGCCATCTGAGCAGCTTTGTTTGCAGCTGAGTAAAACTGCTGCACCCACCCACTCACACGGTTCTGCTGATTCTTCTCCACATCTGGGAATTATCACCTTCCCACTGCTGCATGAAGGAGACTGGGGCTAGGCAGGGGCTTTTCTATGTGCAAAGGCACCCACATGTAAATTTACATGGAATATTTTGGCTTCCATGTCCATTAACCCACTATTAAGTAATCTGTTCGTAGATGATGTGTGTAACCTGCTCACCAGAGGCTACAGTCTTGTTGTAGGCATTTCCCAGCACTTAGTGCTTTTAACTTTCATTATGCACAAACCTTCCACCAGCCTCAGTGAAACACCTCAGTGGCTTTAACCAACACCTATTTACAGGAGCAGCTCGTGATCCTGGCACAGGTCAGAATGATGTGAAAAACATTTTTGAAAGCAGCACCAGACCAATATGGAGAAGCCACCTTATCATTGCTGTCACCTCCACGGAGACACCTCAAGGACACAGCAGGACCTGGCCTGAGCCCTCCCACAGCTGACAGCGTGACACAGTTCACTGTGACAGCATATCTCACTGCTTGGGATGTTGGGAATCCCAGTGAAAGAAAGTCCATTTGTAGGAGGTTCACGGCTGGAAGCCCTAGCTGAGCCACACACCAACACTGCTCCAGGAACAGGGGTTTTCTATCAATGCAAATTTTTGGCTTGCATTAGAAAATAAAATAACTTCAGTTTGTACATATTTAATGAGAATTTCCAAAGCGTATCACGCAGCTCATGCTCCCAGGCTGTGTGCAGGCATCTGGAGCTGGAGGTGAGGGGGTCTGTTGCACCCCTAGGTCCTGGCCCGCAGCTGGCCTCTCCTGGAGCATGGCCCCCAAGCTCATTGCTTAAGATGTGAACAGCATCTGGGTCACTGAGCTCCCCCAGCCCAGCCGCCTGTGGCAGCAAAAGGGTGGGTTGGCTCAACTATGAGAACAAACTGCTCATTAAAAAGCTGTTAAATTATTAATGAGTTTATATGTAATTGCATCTGTGTACATAATCTTACATTTTTCAGAAAACTATCACGGCTTTCCAGTTAGTTCCACTGGAGGAAACAACAGCTTCTGCTTTCACTTGAGCAGATGAATATTTATGTTGAGGTTGTTCTGTCTGGGGCTGAGGAGAACCAGATTATTGGGCTTTCCAGCATGGGGAGGGTTGGTGGTAGGCATGGCATGTGCTTGACTGTCACTGGTGCCCATTGGCCCCTCCAGATCATCCACCCCAGCTAATGGGTCTCCAAAGTGTCTGAAAATTTGGCTAGAGAAGCTGCTGGTGTCCCACCCCTGGAAGTGTTCCAGGCCAGGTTGGATGGGGCTTGCAGCAACCTGGTCTGTTAGATTGTGCCATTACCATAAATATATGGGATCTGTATGGGACGAGGAGTGCTCATCTGCTGCACCTTGGAGGAGCATCCTTCAGCTGCCCAGTCCTGTCATCATTTAGCCACAGGCTGCTGAAATGGCTAACCAAAAGGGTTATTGGAGTGTTTTAGGTTTGAAGAGTCAGCAAACAGGAGGGTTTCAGAAAAACCCTTGGAGGTGGTGGAGGTGGCTGGCTCCCTCATGGGGTGCAGATCTGTGCCCATGGAAGGATGTGAATTGACACTGTGGCAGCTCAATGTCAAAGCAGACCAAGCTGAAGAGAAACCTTTTGATTTTAACATATTCCTCCCTTGTTTTAATGCCATAAGTTTGTGGCTTGCTGCTCCTCAGCTTCCACACCGTGACAAGTCCTTTGGCAGCCTCAGCTTGCCATGGAATCCAAATATTTTGACTTTACTGTTTATTCCCTGTTTTTAAAGCGTGTTCTGTGTGAATAACAAATGTTTTGTGAAGCAGCTGGTGCTTCTTCCTGTAATTTACAAGGTAAGGGAGAAACAAACATATTTGCTTTTGCTCCATCTATTTATCCAACAATTGTAGCTGCTGTTTTAACAGCACAAAAATGTAATTGTTCTCACTAGCCCTAATTAGCAGCATGTTTAAGCATACACTTAGACACTGCTGCTCCATGGCAGAATTCCCATGGGATCGTCAAGGGCTGATGGGGCTTTGCCTTCGTGGGTCACCTTGTGCTGATCCAATGCCAACATTTGCACACCTTGAAATCCTGGGATTTATTTTTATCCCAACCAGCGTGTGGTCATAGGAATCCCAGACACCGAGAGCTGAGCCTTCCTCAGAGGCCATCACACAGGAAAATACACCAGAGGGATCCAGCACAACAGGCTGGATGGGGCTTTACAAAGGGTCATGTCCCTCACTTGTCCAGACTCAAGGCTTTGCTAATCCAGGAGATTTTTTTATCTTTACTCCTTTTTTCCCTTTGTGCTGGCAGTAAGAGTAGATCAGTGAGCCTATGACTAACTTAATTAAGTGAGCAATTTTCTTATTAACAGACTGCAACATTTTCAACAAACTTTACAGGTTTTCCCCTTTTTAAATGCCAGCTCCTCTTGCTCAGGAAGGAAGGGCTCCTGTGAGGAGGGGGTTGAGGTATGTACCCCAACCTCTGGTCTGCTCCATCAACAGGACCCATCTCAGCATCAGCCCCAAGGCTGAGCCTGCTGCCTGCCCTGGATCTGCTGCTCCTGTAGTCCCAGATTCCTGGCTGGGACTCCAGGAACAGTCGTGTAGAGCAATGGGTAATCTGCTCTTTCATCTCACCCCTTAAGAATAAGAGCCACTGGGGCTGGTGAGGCAGGATGGGAACAGTTCTGACATCACTGGATAGAGAGGTAAAAATTCCTGGGAGAGTTTGCCACAATTTTTCACTGTGCATTCAGGAAAAACAGCTTGTGCCCAAGAAACCCATCTCTGCTCCAGACTCCATCTTGCTTTGCCCTTTCTTGCTCTGAATGTAGACTAGTCTTTTAGTTTTTCTTCCGATTTTCTCTAGGTGTCCCAAAGTAGGCGTAGGAAAAATCAGGAGTTCGCCCAGTGTGAAGCAGGTTGGTGTTTATTCTGGAGCTTGTGGTCTCAACAGCTCATCCCCATGGGAATCTGCCACAGTTCTCACCAGAGAAAAGCACTAAGTGTTTCCCCAGGGCAGTTTTCCCTTCTGCAGTGTACAGTTGCCTGGATATGTTACACTGAGGTATTAAAAAAACATGGATAATTATTACTGTTCACCAGCATAATAGTTTCAAGCATCAGCATCCCTACTTTTCACAAGGAACACATCCCCAGGCAGTCGCCTTTGCATATGAGGACACAAAAAAAGTTCAAGAGAAAAAAACCCCCATCAGCAAAGCACATTTATAGGGATGAATTATTTGGAAAACTTCTAGGCATCCAAATTCTTTGCAGCAGAGCTGAATTACGGAATTACAAGCAACAAGTTCATTTTGACCCGCTGGGCTAAAAAGTTATAATTAGCGCAGGCACCATAAAACGGGCTCTCAAATTAAATCGGCCTCGGAACAGAGGTCTGCAAGGTCCCTCCCTCACTTACATAAGGCAGCTGGCCTGAACAGCCACCGTGGGGATGCTGTGGTGCTCCAAGCCTGGGAAGCCTCCTGCAGGATTCTCCAGAGAGGAAAAACGAGAAATGGGGAATGAGGGAAGTGGAGAGCCCACAGCTGGCCCCAGATCTCACGCAGTCGTGGGCCAAGGAGCGATTGCCGCTGCATGAGCTGGAAAGATGGTTTGTGTGGGTGAGTTGAGATGCGTTTTTGGCTCAGCGGTGCCCTGGGTTATGGGGACAGCATTCCAGGGGCAGCCCCAACACCCACGGCCGTGACGGGCAACGCAGCCACAGGGGAGCCACAGGGGGAGACATCGGTGTCTCCCTGGCGCAACCCAATCCCAATTCATGTTGGGAAGGGGCTACTGCTTGTACTTTGAAGCCTCTAGAACAGCCCAGCAATATGTCCTTCTACTGGTCGCCAGTATGATAATGGGCTGAGTGTATTCACAAAAATAGCCAAACGTGGCAATGCTGGCCTCACAGTTGTCTCTTTCTTGGCATTTTCAAAAGGCTGCAGAAAATGATGACATGTGGCACCCCAGCGTATGGTGGCTTAATCAGCACAGGTAAGGCCAGGGAAAGCAGAGCAGAGTGGCATACCTCAGAGAGGACACCTGTCTTGGTCCCACAGGGATGCTCCAGATGCCTCCCATCCCCGCAGGCCTGCGCGCTGCCAGTGCCGCCCCAGCCAAGTTTCAGCCACACGCTGGCACTAGGTGATCAAATGAGGCAGATAATGGGCACCTCCCCGTCAACACCAAAGCTGGACTTCTAGCTCTGCAAGTGTATAATTAAAGGACACTCTCACAATTATAAGATTCTCTTCCAGTTGAGTGAAGGCGAGGGGCCAGCAGGTGTTGGAGTCAATCTAATTGTTTCCATTTGGTCTCATTTCCTCTGACGCGTGGCACAGCCTGGGCATGGGCGTGAAGGAGGCTGGGTCGTGCGGCTGAGGGCAGAGCTGAGACGCCTCAGCTGGGGCTGCTCCAGTGGCCAGAGTGGGTACTGACTGGAGCTCTGGATGTAGGTGTGTTGAAGGCAAAGCTGTGGCTGACAGAGCCTCAGAAAGGATGAAACCCTCTGGTGATATGTCAGGAGGACTGAAGCCATGGGAACTTTCAGGAGTGAGTGCTGGGAGTGCAGTCTGTGCTGATCAGGAGGGACAGGGAAGGCTGTCAGAAGAAATATCTTGTGTAGCTGGGAAAGAAAATGCTGCTATTTTCCCTTAATATCCAAAATTATCTGCAAATGCCACTGCTGTCATGTTCTATAACTATTGGCTGTTCCCAAAGCCTCCTGCTCAACAGCCCTCCCCAAGCCCACGTTCCCTTTCAGAACAAACACCGAACACACAGTTGCCTTCCCAAGGGCGGCAAACACAGGACCACCAACACTCAACTCACACCACACCTGGAGAAACTGGACACAGGGTCATGAAAACTGGAAGCCTGGAAAAACTCCGGACACAGGGTCATGAAGCACCATGGACTGTGGGAATGCCTTCATATCTAGGAAAGCACCCAGGGGATGATGGACATCCTTCAATGTTTGCTTGGATGAAAGGAAAAAGACCTTTTCATCCCAGTGCTGAGCCAGAGAGAACTCGCTGAGGCTGGGTGGCAGTGGGAGGGCATTGGCACTGGAGGCAAACATGGAACAGCCACAACAGCAACCAGCCAAGTGTGGGTGGGCAGCATCACCTCCAGAGACCACTGCTGTCCCCAAAACTGCCTGAGGATCCAAGAGGAAGGGCACCGTGGGAGTCCCTCCATAAACTGGTTTTTCCCCTGTGTGGTTTTGGGGAAAAACTAGAGTTAAGTCTCTGACTCACCTTTGCAGAAAAAAATCCACCTCGGTACCTGTGTGGGCTGATCAAACTGTGATGCTGGAAAAGCCAAACGAGAAAATCTTAACCACTCCAACCTCTTTCCATGCCCTTGCCCCTTCTCCACGGAAACAATCGCTGCTGAGGACCTTTGTCAAAATTAGTTCCTTTAAGATCTGAGATATCTTTCTGCTACTGCATCGAGCAGTGGGAGTGAGTCCATAAATCCAGTTAGTCACAGTTGCTGGATTACATCGGACCTTGTCCTTCTGCCTTTAATAACATGATTGTTTGCTGCATAAGGAGCTTTATGTAACTGGGAATCAGGGGTGATCCGCAGGACTGTCCAGGCTGGAGCTGTCAACCCTCCCTTCTCTCTGGGCTCATGTGAACCTGCTGCTGCCAGCCCATATCTGAGAAATAAATAACCTTCTTGCTATGGCAATTAAAGGTCTGACTCCAGCCTGCTGCCGTGGAGCTCTTGGCACAGGATTCCAGCCTGATAACATACGGGTCAGTATCAGAGATGATGCAGGGATGAAGTTATCCCTGGATGCTGTTTCACATCCCGCTGTTCTCCCTTGAGGACAGCCCTCAAGTGCAAGGGAGATATTTAGGCTCCACCCTGGTGCCAGCCCCAAAGCCACTGAGGCTGTGTGGGGACAGCAGTTAGCAGCTCCTCCATCTGTGAAGGACAAGTACTTGGAGGCGAGGCACTGGGCCTGCAGCCTGCACTGCCCAGAGAGAGCACAGCCGTCTCATCTAGCACCACTAAATCTCTGTTTTATTGCAAGAGAGCAACTTCTGCACTCCCTCCACGATCCCTGCATCCCTTTTACCTCTCCGTCTTTCTAATTGACTCTGCCAAACAGTGCCTATGAAGGAAAGGCCAAGCACTGGTGCTGGCAGATGGGCATCATCATTAATACCTCTAGCAGTGAGCAGCACAATTTTCGGTGAAGGGCTGCTCCTTAAGGACGAGTTTGAAAATATGACACAGCAGCATGAAATTCTTTTAAAATTTTCCAGTGTTGGCCCCATGCCATGACTACATCACTGCTAAGGCTCAGCTGAGTTACTGTGGCTGTCTCCCTTTCCCAGGCAGCTGGGCCAAGGGTCCTGGCACCTGCACCTTTCCCCTCACTGGATTTGATGAGCAGAAAGCTGTGGCATGTGAGAGCCTATTCATTTGAGCATGGGCAGCCTTTATCCTCACACAGAGTTAATTTGTTTTTTATCTTTTGGTTTACCTATCGAAGGCTAAAAAATCAATGTCGAGCCTTGTTGATATGCTACCACCCTTTAGGGGCCAGCATTTGTCTGACAGCAGGGCATTCACACAATTAAAGAAAGTAAGGCAGGTGAAGCTGACAGAGCAACCCCCGGCTGATGGCAGCTTGCGGGCAAAATATCAGAAAAACTCAGGAAAAACAATGGCTCAGCCTCATCCAGCTGATGATGAACTGCTGTCCCCCCGAGCCTGGGTGACCAACCAGGGCAGGAGCTGCTGCCACTCAGCACGGCTTTGTGTCTGCCCCAAAACCTCACTGACAGATCCAGCACTGGTTATTCTGGACAGTCTTCACTGGCCTATCCTGTAAGACAAAACTCTGAGCTCCCCAGTGAGGTGCTTGTGGGTGGCACACAGAAGCACTGGCTGGTCTCCAAAACGTGGCAGGGTGAGAGCTGGTGGCTCCAGAGGTGGTCACCGATGCCAGCTCTTGACAGTGCAACACACCCTTGGCAGCGTCATAACGCCCTGAGTGAGACTTGATGGATAAATACTCCAGAGATGCTCCAGGTCATATATTTTTCATGAGTTAGTTCTGCTATTGGGAGCTGCACCATTTAAGAAGACTGGATGCATCTGGAACAGAAGTAATTTTTATAGTGAGTAATTTGCTTGAAAAGCTGACTCTGAATATATCGGTGGAATCCCTGGAATGATCCTGCAGGGACCCACCTAAGTTTCAGGTGTGTCCCAAGGCTTTCTCCAAGGAAGGCTGCTCTCCTGGGTGCAAAAAGCAGCAATTCCTGAAGGAAAGACACACACTGAAGCAGAAGTTTTGTGTAGATTTCAGGATTTTTTGGGGACAGGAATGGACCCTTCCCAGCCTGGGGACTGGCTTGGGTGACACAATCAGTGCTTCAGGAGCTGGATCCATGTGAATTCACAGTGGGAACTATGGGATTCTGGTGAAACTGCCAGCATATTTATTGCTCTGCTGGGTTTTGACTATGGATTTAGCTATTGATGGAGTCTGCACCTCCAACAAAGAGCGCTAAGTAGTACCTGCAGCAGAGAGCCAGCTTTTAATTAAAAACAGCTTAGCAAAGAGGACCTGTTAGAGACACTGTGCCACGTGCAAGAGTGACGTGTGTAGGAGGATTTTGGAGCAGGGCTGAGTCTGGCAGGGTGCAAGGCACTGGGATGGGGGACCCACATTTGGACAGGGTGTGGGATGGGCAGCTGCACTGCCAGGGCCAAGCGGAGCTTCAGGGTTCCCAATGCCCACATTGCCTCCTCCACCAACAACCATTCCATTCCTGTCACTGCAAATTACCAAACAAGCTGCATGGAAAAGAGAATAATATTAATATTAAAAAGGCATTTATAGTTTTAATCAAGCTTTGGAGGGAAAAGATAGTTTAACACGGCACTTTACACAGTTGATAAAATGTTTGACATTTACTGGTGCTTATAATGAATCTTGTCTCAATTTTCTCTTTTAAAATGCCACTCCAGATACTCTATCTCTCTGTAGGGTTTAAAAAGCACTTATCCAACACAGCGTTATCACGATGGAGAATACAAAAGGGAGTCTCGGCAGAGCAGCTCCAGCTCTAGGCTTTGCTGGCACCCAAGGGGTGGGCAGAGGAGGGAGAATGAGTGTGGCTCCATGGCCCCACTGTAGCCCAGCCCACCAAAGCACCCTCATTTCCCCTCTGGTCACAGCACAGAACACGAGGCTCAGCCGTGGACCAGTGCTGAGTGCCTGGGATACAGCAAACCCCAACACTTTGCAGGCAGAGGAGGCTGGAAGTTTGCTTTGTCCTAGAAGAACAGACCTTGGCTGCCAGTGCTGCTCATGGCAGGACAGTGCAGGGCCTCTGGGTGTTATCAGAGAACCACAGTTCTCCTGTGCAAACAGAGCTGCTGCTCCATGGGCGCTGATCCAAGGAGAATTCTTGCTCCTCTCTGGAAGGACACTGCGGAGGGAAGTATCAGCAGTGTACACAGGCACTTCCTGGCCTGGACTTCCCTTTGAACTACCACTCCAATATCCTTTGCTTTTCCCTTTTTTCTTTGCCTTTTTCAGATGAATAAAATGATTTACTCTATGGAAGTTAGTGTCTGTCTCAGGAGCTTGATATTGAAAATTGGGTTTTAATAACTTTGAAATTGAAGTTCTTTGGGTCAATAGGACAAGATTCAGACAGTGAAATCACAAGCCCATAGAGGGAAAAGAGCAAATACTTTGTTAGTCATCAGAGAGTCACAGTCCAAAGATAGCAGGCAGAAGCTTAAAATACTACTGTTCTTGTCAGCTCCTGAAGTGTTTAGTCATAATCTCCTTTTTTTCTCTTGTTGTCTCTCTATATATTAATTTGGGGAATGCAGAATTTGGCTTTCCATCCTTGGACATGCCTGGGAATTCCTCAAGTCACCGCTGGAATTGGAAAGTTTACTCTAAGCTAAAAGAGCTGTAAAGTCCATGAGATAACGCAAAGAGAGAAGTCACCGATTCAGGCAGCACTTCAGATCACACAGGATGGAGAACTTCCAGAGAAGTTCTGCCAACAGGCACTGGAATTGTTTGACTCATTATTAAAGGGATGAATGGGTTATAATTATTCCTAATTTCCTATTCAGAGCTCATTACCAGCCCTAAGAAGGGAAGATGGGGAGGCCTTGAGATCCAACAAGTTACTTTAATTATTCTTACGGCTGAGAGAAATTTCTCATGTTTGGAGCTGTGATAGGTATGTGGACCAAAAGGGCCAGGAGGTTCCACCCACACGGTCACTGCTCCCCAAGGGAGCCCACGCTGACAGCAGCACCAGCCCAGCATTCAGCTCTAAGACACAGTTAAGGGATCGTCCTCTGGCGAGCAAGAGATGGACACATCGGTGTTTTATCCAGGTCGCTGCCGCTTTGTGGCTCTTCCATGTTTTAGATGCAGTGAAAGGTGAGGCAGTGGAAGGCTACTGGGCTGGGATGTGGCCCCTGGCAAGAGCTGCTCTCCTCTGCCGTGTGGGTGATGGCACACGAGGCAGCACAAGTGGGGACGGGAGATGCGCACCCCTAACACATGGAAAGGTCACATTGCTTCAAGTATTGCACTCAACTTCTGTCCTCCAATCAGTGCCCATTTTCCTTCCAAGGATAAAGCTGTACATTATTTTTGGCTGACCACTCCAGCTCAGGGCACTCTTATTTTCCCCCATGCACTCAGAGGACAGATGCTTCCCGTGGTTGCCTCAGAGCAATGACAAAATAAGCACATTCCCAATGGCTGGCAGAGCGCGTAGGAAATATATTAAATGTATTAACTTTGGCACTAGCTGGGTATCTGGAGGAGCTCTTGGAGCTGCTCCTGTGCCTCTTCCACTCCCCCGGAGCTCCTTTATGCTCTCCCCTTCTGCTAGGAAAATTCCCTGTCCCCAAACTACAGCTGCCAGGAGGTCACTGACATTTGCCAGAAGCTTGTCTGTGCCCCACTGGGAGCTGCCCAAGCCCCCGAGATGAGCCTGACAGATGGCACTCAGCCATCCTGTGCCATGGAGCAGCTGAACAGGGCCAGCCATGCCTGGGCTGGGAGATGCTCATTGCTCCCAGGGGCTTGCACAACCCCGGAGCCAACTCACGAGCAGGGAGCAGGGAGCATGGGAATGTGTCCAGGACAACATGACCAACTGCTCTGTTGGCTCAGGAACACCTGGACTCGTAATGCCCAGATGCTTGAAGCCTGGCTGAGACTCACTGCAGGCTGTACCCCCTGGAGCAAGGCTCTGGGAGCAGCAAGACGAGGGACAAGACAAGTGGGAAGTCGCCTTCTTGTCCCCACACCGGGATGAACCGCCTGGCTGCCATGTGGCATAGACCACCCCAGGATG
This sequence comes from Chaetops frenatus, assembly GCA_013400775.1. Lineage (NCBI taxonomy): Eukaryota > Metazoa > Chordata > Aves > Passeriformes > Picathartidae > Chaetops > Chaetops frenatus. Next base: position 225,058 of record VZTR01023353.1, on the reverse strand, counting down.
TCCAGCAGGGAAATCTGAGAGGGTGAGAGGGCTCCTCTGCTGTGCCACCTGCCCAGGGTGGAAATATGGCTGGCACTGGTCACGGAGTGGCCACCCACAGCAAATCCACGTGGCAACTACAAGTGGGAAGCGCTCCCCGGGGCTCACTCCCTGGCCACACACAGCCCGGAATTTGATTATGTTTTCAATAAAGGAAGTGCTGGAAAATAACTCCCCTGAGTGACATCTGCCACGTGGGCTGCTGCTGCCAGGATGGGAAAATTGCCCTTTGTTCTGCACAAATAAATCTGAGGGAATGCCCGTTCTGAGCAGGCAGCGTTCTCTGGGGGCTGCTGAGGAGTTTGCAGCCTTTGCCATGAATAACAGTTTATCTACAGAGTTTCGTTCAAAATGAAGCTTCAGGCGCAGCCTAAAATTATGGGGCTGCTGTGAAATGGCTTTATAAACGATTGCTTTTTCCTTTCTGAGCAGCAGCAAAGTACAGGCCAGACAAAAGCCAGCCGAGACTCTAACTGTCATAAATAAGTCAGCAGAGCTGATAAAAATAAAGGATGAAATATAATTTAGCCATTCAGTGACAGATCTCATCTTAGCTGTGATATAGGGTCTGTTGAGACTGTCATTGATTCAGGAAATTAAAGAATGAGCCCATACTAATGGAGGATATTTAAAGATGTTCATATTAAGATTATGACTACCCAGACTCAGCCTGACCAGGGAACTCACTTGATTCCAAAGCCATTTTTCACAGTCCCTTTTCAGTGCTGCTCTGAAAGGATCCAAAATTGCCAAGTGGGGGTCGTGGGATGCGGGGGAATTGGGGTCTGTGGGTGACAGCACCCAGCTCAGCTTGTCTTTTGCCATAGCAATGGGAATACCTGTCCAGAGCCTCAAAAGACAGGACAAAGGGGACACCTGTTCCTGGGAGAGGGATTGTAACCTTATGCCATTCCTTAGCACCGCTGCTCCTTGCATGCACGGGGGAGAATTTCCATGCTCCCTGGAACTCCTCTTGGAGCCAGGAGCAGTCGCTGCCATTTGCTTCCTCTCCTGTCTGGAAAAGCAAACACGGATCGTAGCAACAACGAAGCAAATGACATCACAAGAAGGGGTGCCCCATGAGAAGGAGACCCAGTGAAGAGGAGGAACAGTGAGCCACGGGTGCTCATTGTTCCCTGTGCTTGGAAGGGATGTTGGGGAAAAGAGAGCAGCAATGGCAAAATAAGTGAAGGCTCCAGTCCCGGGATGCTGGAAAACTGATGGATAATTGTAATTAGCTTTCAGAATTTTTAATTATAGAAGGGGTATAAATAATCACAAAGCATAGCTTCACTAATGAGAGTCCTTGTGCTCAGAAACACGGTGATGCATTTGTTAGGGAGACTTTGAAAGCTCTGCTGTTAATTAGGTGTCTCACAGCCAGCAGGGTTTCAGGAGAAGGAGAAACATGTATACATTTAAATCAGGCTCATTGTGAGAGGTACCCAACATCAATTATGGGATAGCAGGGTGCTAAAATGAATGAGCTTTGTAATTAAAGTGGATCTGAAAGGCAGAGAATAGCCTTTGCCTCCCCTCAGGTGTCTGCCAAAGGTGTTTAACGTTGGCCAGGACACAGGGAAGTAGATGTGACCTTCCTTCCTCACTCTGGGGATCATCCCACGGTGGTGACCTGGCTTCCATGTGCCCTGGAGGATATCCCACAGCAGTGACCAGCCTTGTTCATGCTGGAGAGCATCCCAGGCAATAACCATGCGTTGCAGAACATCCCAAGGCATCTTGTGATGGGCTGGGGTGGATCAGCGCTTCATCAGGAGATCACTGCTGGGGCTCGTGCAGCCCCATGCCACTGCTTTTATTGGAGGAGAAGCAGAAGGGGATGGGGAAGGCTAGATTAGTTTAATTATGCATGTGGGAACAGATTGCATTTCCCCACCCACAAAACCAAACAGGGCACCTCGGGAACTGCTGGCCCTGCCCTGGCCTGTACCCAAGACTGGAGGGAGGTCCAGCCTTCCCGTGATCCCCCATGGGTGCATAAAGTAAAACAGCAACTAAAGAGAGTGAGTGAGGGTGTTTTCTCCTTCCACTTCCTTTCTGGGGCCACCTGGTGTGTTTTCTCTGTGATTATAAACAAGCAGAAAAGGAGATGACAAAGACTGAGAGATACTTTTTGAAGCTGTGTCTGTTTTTGGCTGCTCTTACCGCAGCAGTGAGCTCAGACCCCAGAGGCAAATCTCCACCATTCTTCCTTACATTTTCTCTTTTGGCTAAAAATTTCAAGCTCTGCCACAGGAGTTTATGTAAGTAATTATGTTTAGTTGGTATTTGGCTAAATGTAATAAAGCAATGATAAACAGCTCAGCGTTTTCCTTCATGATGGCTAATGAATATTAATTTCTCTGTCAAAAAGGAACTTCTGCTCACTGCAAAAGATTAGATTCCCATGTTAAAACTTGGGGAAGGGGTATAAGTTCACTGGAAAGGATGGAGTTTTAGGAAAGCCTGCATCTGCTGCTGTATGGAGAGCAGCAGACTGGGTTCAGCGCCTTCACAAGAAATGGCCATCAATTCCTGTCTGACCCATCAGTTTCTTTTGGCAGACACCTGCCCAAGCTTGAGCTGTGAGGATGTGTCAGGCACCGAGTGCCTCATGACACAGGTAGCAGTGCTCCCAGGAATCCTCCTGCAGCCAGGGAATGCCTTTGGCAGGAAAATGGCCCATAAGTCTTCTACAGGTGATGTTCCTCACAGCGTGTGGCTGTCCCTTTCTGGGACTTTAAAGGTAGGTGTTAATCTGCGCTTTGATGGTAATTTCTGGGAGTGTGCAAAATGTGGTGCTGCTGTTGCCATGGGAACATGGGCACTGGAGAAGACTCTGCTCTCCAGCATCCTATGGGATGTTCCTGCTGCTGGCCCCATGTCAACCTGGCAGTCCCAAAGGCCTGGGGTGCTCACCCCAGCTCCCTGTACTGCTCCACGCTGCTTGGAGCTACGAATCAGTGTTAAACTGTTCTAACTTTAATCAGCTCGTGGGCTGCAGTGAAATGCAGTTCACACATGATGTGAGGGGAGCCATGTGCAACTCCCAGGGAGGGGGCTGTGTGAAAATTTATCTGCCCAAGTGGGCAAGGGGCAGCAAGACCCATGGCAGGCCCCCGGCAAGACCCCTGTGTGATGATGTTTGCCAAGCCATCTCCTTCCAGCATGCTGCTGGCTGGCATCCCTTCTCCGAGAAGGGAATCGGATCATCTTCCCAGCACCTTCTCTCAACAGTAGAATGTGTTGAGTTTCTTGGCATTGCTTTTAAGCATCAGCACCCTGTGCCCAAGGTGGTGCCAAAGGCTGGGGAAGCGTGCTGGTTGCAATGGGGTTTGGCTCTGTCTGTTTTAAGGGCCACAGAGAGACCAGGCATCTGCATCCTCCCTGTTGACATCATGGCAAGGTACCAAGCAGCTCCCACAGGGGCACACCCAAGCCAAGGCACTGGAAGGGACTGGAGAAGCAGCGTCAGGGTTTACAGTAAAAACAGATGCTAAACTTTGATTTTGGCAAAAGGAAGCAACTTCAGCATCTGCTTGAGGAGATGCCCAGGCTGGGGAACGTGGGAGCTCCCAGAGCCCAGCAGCTGCTTAACCAAACTTATTTTTGCTATTCATCTTTGTGCAGCTCAGAGACAACAGGAAAGGCACTGACAAATGCACCCACTGACTGGTTTAAGGCACTTCCATGTGCTGAACCATTTGCCCACAATGTGGAACTTTGTTCTCTGCAGTCCAACTTCCCAGCACTGCTGCCACCCACTGAGCTCTGCACTGCAGACCTGCTCATGTCTCCAGAGACAGGCTGGGAAAGGGATGCCAGTGGTGGCTGCACTGCCACTGAAGAGTATTCCTGAGTATTCCTGAGAACAAGAATGAGGGGGAAAGGAAAGAGTGCCCCGTGCAAATACCATCTGCATTCAGATTCAAATAAAATTATAGCATGTCTGCAGCACTGCAGATAAAAATGGTGATGACTTTTAATAGTTGCCTTTGATTTCTGCTATTGAAATTGACTCTAGGAGGCTGATATTATATCAAGAGATGTTAGATCCCTGGCCACACATCAGGCATCTGTACAGCTGCCAGGAGTGAAGGAAAGGGAGTGGAGCCACTTTGGAGTATCGTGGTCATGGCAGGAGTGGAGAGCTGAGAAAGGCAGCCATTATAGCAGCTGTGCAATTAGTCCAGGCTTCGATCGCTAATACATTTTTAATCAATAATCTGGGCAAAGGTGGGAGTTGGATGGATGGTGCAGGGGTATGCAGTATCCATAAAATTGTCATCTGAGCACCCAGGGAGGTAGGTTGCTTCTCCACTGCTGATTAGCTGGATGGGGCTGTAAAAGGCCAAGGAGAGGCAGGAGGTGATCCCAAATTATTCATTCCCAAGTGCACATCCCTGCACACACACACTCTTCCACCAGCACCAGCTCTGCGCCCCCTCCCCTCACTGTGATCACCATTCCAGCTAATTGTGTGTGTACATGTACACTCATCAACATCAAAATCCAGGATTGGCCCCTGTTCCTTGAGACTGAACTCGTTACCGATGCTGCTGATTGATTAATGATCTCGCTGTCTCTCATGTGAGCAGCCACAAATCCAGATAGAATGAAGGACTCAGGCAGGAAGCACCTCTGCATCCCTGCTGGGGAGGATTAAGACCCTTAACCTCAATTTCACCAAAGGAGCCATCACCTCACTGTAAACTGAGATAATGTCAGCACCACTGGCTGTGGCTGGGCTGGCAAACTTCACTTCTGCCAAATGATTTCTCTCCTGCCATGGGGCTGTGGCTGCTGGGAGCTCAAGACTGGCACCCTGGGCTCCGGATGAGCCCCGTGTGCTTGTGAGGAGCCATCTGGGTCAAATAGCAGGAGGAAAGCTCTTTTTTTTTTTTCTCTCTTATAGCTCAAGGGCAAAATTTGAACATCAGAGGCAGGGACAGGTCTTCCTGGCCCGATTTGTGAACATCTTGTTGAGACATCCAGGATCAGATCCGAGAATATTTTAGTGATGCAGAGACTGATTCAGAGTCATCCGGGTTATCCCCGTTTGCTGAGGATGCGATTGAAATGTTTGTGGCTGAATATCATCCGGGAAGAGCTGAACAGCCACACCGGCACAAAGACTGTCATGTTTATATCCCAGGATCTCCTCAGCCTCCCAGCAAGTCTGAGAGGAGCATCCATCATTTTCATAACCAGGCTCTGCGCTGCAGCAGGGTTTCCTCACTCAGTGCCGCTCCTGGATCTGGCCCAGCTGCTCCAGGTGGGTGGGCCACAGACCCTTTTCTGGCTGCCCTCACAGCATGTCCAGCCAGGAGGGGTAAGATGCTTGTGGGAAAGACCAGGGATATGCTGTGGTTCATGAAAAGCTGACCCCTATGTTTTTTTGCACCAGAAGTTTTAAGTGCATGCAGGAGGTCAGCTTCTGGAAGCTGTGGATACAGCTCAGCCAGGGGGCTGCGGCAGTGATCAGGGGCCATGGGATGTTTAGGATGGCCAGGTTCCCCCAGCTCTCACCCTGGTGTCCCTGCGGGTGCTGTTTGCTTCCCGACTGCCGGCGTGTGGATGAAACGTTGCCTTGTTTCTTCCCTCGGCGCTAGCCAGCTGCCCAAAGACAACCTGTCTTCCCTTGGGGGGTACATTAGAAATGCTTAAGCAAATTAGCCATAAATAGAAAATGTAACATATGGAGCTGTAGATAATGTTTCATTATAAATTATCATATTCTCCAGGGAGATACGCCTCTTCCCTTCACACCAAAGACTCTGGGTTTCTTCTTCTGTGCAGATTTTGAGCTTCTTCTTCCTCTTTCTTTTTTTTTTTTTTTTTTTTTTTTTTTTTTTTTTTTTTTTTTTTGGTAACTTTTTTTGACAACAATTGGACTCAGTAGTTGATTTCCTGGCTGCAGAAATTGGGATATGTAGCTCACTTCTGCTGCAAATCCTCTCAGATTTAAAATTCCCTCATTAAAAAATAAGTGAATACACTCCTGATGAAAGGTGCCTGAGCGAAGGCCCTGAAGATTAATGGGGCTTTTTATCCACCACAGAGTCCAACCAAGGAAAACAAGGCTTCTTCTCCCTCTCTGTCCCAGCACTGCTGGCACTGCCAGACCACAGTCCCAGTTCTCAGCCACATGGAAATCAGGCACTTTCCAAACCAAGAACACCCACAAATTATTCCCTTCTCCTGCTCAGGCTGAGCAGCTCGTGAGGAATCAGCCCAGTGCAGAGGCATCTCCCTGGGAGCCCATCCATCATCCCAACACCATTCAGCTTTTGGGGATCCTGGTGGGCAACACCAAGCTCCTCCCTCCTTGAGAAAATGTGAGAAAGCTTTTACTATTCATCCAGCTACAGAGTCCTTGAGGGAACAGATTCCCCAGACACTTCAAAATTAATCTTTTACCACTTGAAAATTGATTGGTGTGATATTTTTTTCTGTTTTACTTATGATTTTGTAAGTTTGTTCCCACAGTGATCCAGAAAGAAGTTCCAATGGCCACTCAGAAGGTCTCATCTTGCTCTGGGTAGGCATTTTTCTTCTTGCTGAAACCTCTTCGAGCTGACTTCCACTGGAGTCCTCACACAGATTTGAGAGGAAAAGAGATTTTTTTCCCCAAAATATTATTGCGTATGCAAACCCAGACTGTGCAGGAAGAAGCCACAGCACAGGAAGTGATTTTCTGCCCCACAGCTATCGGTGCATATGGATGTTTGTCTCCAAAACCTAGAAACTGAACTGACAAGAACCACTTCAAATGAGATTATTGCAGACGCAGAGATTTACCTGCTGTAATTGCAGAAACCTTGGTGCTTGCATCCTTGGTAACTGATGTCACCAAAGCACTGAACGAGTCCTGATTTTGGTAGTTACAGTCCCACCTGCCACCTCTGCCTCTCTGAAATAACCACAAGCTTAAGGGAAAGGAAATGCAGAAAGGAACGTTTGTCGCAATGCAAATATTTGGGAGGATGGTGACATCTCCTACCAGAGATGTTTCCCTGCCTGGTTGCACGTGCAATGTGTCCACTCCTGGTTTGTCAACACCCTCGTTGCCTCCTGGTGAGACGCAGAGGACTGGAGCTGCTGTTTTGGTAGGATTCAGGGAGAGGAGCAGGTGTGTTTTTGGGTTGTGGAGCTCTCAAGCATCTGTGTTGGTGGGGTACTGTCCTTCCCAGGATCAAACTGAACTTGTCACTGTGGGAAGTGGCCGTGCAAACAGCCAGTGGGATGCTTTCCTTGTTATCCCATCCCCAGTGTGCCGTCAGAGAGGATTTGCAGAGGCTCCCAGTGGCACCAAGGGGTTTAGCAGATATCTTGTTATGCTGGGGACAGGTGACTTAACTGGGTCAGCAAACCTATCCATTAGCTGCCTCTGCGAGTCTCCTGCAAACTTCAAGGGTGAAGGAATAACGCCTTCAAATTCTTGTGGAATTTCATTTTTTATGGAACCCGGTGCAGAAGTGTCCTTGCCTTGGCATTGCCAAAAGGAGATGTGTGCTGGGGGCATCCTATCTTGCTCCCTGCAGGATGCTCACATGGCACTGGGGCTGGAGGGGACCCAGCAGTGCCCACTTCATCCCTCTGCTTCACCATCATCACTCCCAGTGGAAGAGGGAAGGGCCGTCAGGAGACACAGACACTGTCTCTGGGGCCACCCTGACCCTTGAGGATTTCATGGTGTACAGACCCTCACAAGGACCTTGGAGTGTAGTGACAGTGGTGGGACCAGAGTCCATGTTAAATTTCCTTTGAACATTCGAGCTGGAAGCTGTGGCTGTCATGGCTCATGAGGCTCAGAGAAACTTTCTGCCCAAGGGAATACTGACTTTTCCTGCAGAGCAGCACAGGGCAAGGATGTACAGAGCTGCACCTCCAACACCCAGCTGAGAGCTGAGCATCCCGCAATCAGCCCCATCAGTTAAAATAAACAACCCCAAAGCATCCCTGCCAGGCCAGAGCTTCTGCTTATTGTTCCAGTCAAAATAGAATTATCACCCTGAGGCCTTGGAGATCAAAAAAAAGGGAAAAGAACACCAAAGGCGGTGAGGGAGTTGCTGGAGCAGTGCTCCTCTCACCAGTGTTGGGAACTGATGCTGGATTCCTGTAGACCCAGGGAACGATGCACTGCTGAGGGTGGGAGTCACCCATTCAGGTGCTCGATCCTCTCTTTCATGCCTCACCAACCAAGTCCTTTGACTTGGACTTTTTTTTAAAAAAAACCACAAATCCATTGCTCACTTCCTTGCTGCTGCATGATGCACTCTATGCAACAAGATGGACAAATGCAAGTGGGACCTTGAGTGTGGGGCAGCACAAGCCCTTGCCAGCGTACCCTCCACAACCGAAAATGTTGGAGTCCTAATCTTAGTTGAAACAGGAGAGGGAGACAATGCTCTCTGGACATCTCAGTCACCTCTGGAGGCTGTGACAGGCTCTGGGGCAAGCAGTGATGCCTTGGGCACACAGAATTCCAACCAGGTGGCAAATTGAGGCAAAATCTGTCTGGTGTGCTCTGTGCGCTGCTGATGAATTATTCATCCTGCCAGCCAGCATTTCCATGAAAAAGGACCACTTTAATATTAAGGGCACAGAAGGAAGGTGGCAGGGCCCTGGGTCCTGCAGGAACACCGCACACTTCCAGGAGCAGAGTAGGCATGTGTCCCTCACGTCTGCGCAAAGCAAACACAGATTATGCCGTTTCTTCAGGCCTTTCATTTCACACATCATTTTTTCTGTCTAAGTATAGGTTTACATGAGAGGTAATTACCATCTTTTCACAGCTCTTAGTGCAGAGCAAAATGAGATGGAGTATTACATTCGTAATCTAATCGTAAATAAAAAGGGCCATAATAACCCCTAATTAGCACATTAAAGTTTGTCGAGGACTTGTTTTACCATTCTGGTGTAAACAAGACCCCTGGGAACACCTCACATTGCCGAAGCAGAACTGGTGGGTCCCTCTTCTCCCTCACAGAGCCAAGTTATGCAACGCCCTGAACACCAGCTCTTAGTTGGAGTCAGACATGGATTTTTCATGAGGATAAATTAATTATGGGCAATTCTGTTCCCTCTGCTGACACATCTGGTGCCAGGCAGAGAGGAGAGGGCTGGAGTCTCCTCTTCCAATCTGCTGGGACAGCATTGTTGATTCTCCTTGGAAGGTTGAGGGGAAGAAAAGAGAGATGAAGCAAAAGGGTGGTGTGAAGATGAAGGTCAAAAATGACCAGGAGCCCATTGGTGCTCTCAGAATTAGGCACCGAACATAGCATTGGCTGAAAAATATCTCCCAACGCTCCAGGGTGGGTACCAGCCAAGGTGGAGGCTGATGGGGTCACCCCCCCTCCTGGGTCAAACCTGATGGATGTGCATCAACCATCCAGCAGGAGATAATTTTTCTTGTCACCTTCTGTAAACACATGGAAGGCAAATGGGCTCAGGCCTTTCCCAAAGCAGTGATTGCAATCCCCTGGGGAGACTCATTTTCAAATGATCTTGTTAGACATTGTTAAGAATTGATATATTTGCATAGCATGAATGCTAAAACTCAGAAAGAACTCAAACGCCAATTGCTCTACACAACACTGACAAGTCAAGCAAGATTGGGCTGAGAAATGCTTGTGCCAACGTTGCAAAGCAAGGAATACTGCATTCAGGTGAGGGAAACGACATCGGGAAGTGAAAGTCATCACAAATCAAAGAAACACGCAGATGGGTTTCGTTATGGCACCTGGCACAGCAGGGAGGATCTGTGCTTTGTCACCCACTTGGCACCTGGGCACCGAGCGTTTGCATGCAGGGGCTGAGCTCCCTCTTCTGTCATCACCTCTTTTCCTTGCTGGGCTTCGAATGGCACAGCCCACCAGGGAGTCGCTGGGGTTCCAGGGCAGCTCAGCCTCAGCGGGCGCTGGTTATGGAGAGGAGGGCTTTGGAAATGGAATGGGGGTATGAGGGCAGCTCCTGTGACAGCAGGGACGGAGACACATCCCAGCCTTGTGGCCACCCCCAGCTTACAGACAGCCGGAAGGACATCACCAGGCTGTTCTGAGCCCTCCCAGGAGGGATTCAATCAGCTTCGCGGTGATTAATTACCCAGCCATAGCCCCAGGTGCAGTGCTCCCCTGGGACAGGACGGGGCAGAAGCGCAGCCCTGGCTGGGCCTCTCACCAGGGAATAAAACCTGCATGGGATCAGCTGTAATTAGCAGCACCCAATTATATATCCCACGACAAATGATGATGAAAAAGCAAAAACCCCAGACTAAAAATATCTCCCCTGGGAGAAGTGTGGCCAGTGTTTAAGCTGATAAGACAGAAAGTGGGGAAGAAGATGGAGTAGCAAACTGTCCTTCCACTTAAAAGGTAGGGCTTCAGATATGCAGATTTTCAATAAGCTTTTGATATTCTCTAATAAAAATACTGTTAAATATTAATTACATTGCTATTTATAAATCTATACATAATTAATAGGAAAAATTAATGGAGCAAGGATCAGTTAAGAACTGTCTTCTAAATATTTGAATAGTGAAACATAATTATGTTTTGATGTGAAAATCTCCCGAATACTCTATAGCGTTTTTCCATTTTTGAAATGAGCAAAACATGCTTGGAACTGCAGCCCTGGGAAGGAGCTGTTTCACCTTGTTCCACTTCACTCGCAGAGCATTTGTGCACTTTGCTGCCTCGGGATGGTGAATGCCACTGAGAGTGAGAACTGTTGACACAACAAATTGTGGTTCATCCCTATTTCAGACTACAAACACCATCATGACCCAGCTGGAGACTCCCTGGGCGGTGGTGGGGAGCAGCTCCCTCCTGACAGAGCAGGAACAAAGGCACAGCAGTGGCCAAGGACAGATGGCACATGTCGTGGGAACCTCGCTGAGATACCCAAAATAGTTGGCTGCTTTGCTCTCCTTTTGGGGAGATTTCATGGGAAAGAAATGCCAGGCTGTTTCCTCTGGAATTTGTGACTTCTGCCGCATTTAAAGTGAAAATGGGGTGGAACGACCAAGGAGGGGCAGGAGACAGAGAGAAATGTGATCCCAGTCTTGGGCAGCTGTTGAGACCTGGAGCAGGGTTTCCTGAGCATTTTTGGGACTTTTTGGGCAGATGCTGTACTCACCACCTTGTGCTGCATCCCAGGGCAAGATGAGGGTGCAGCCGCCCTTGGTGTCTCCAGAGTCCACCTACAGTCCTGCTCCACAGGTTTGGGAGGGCTCTGCACTAAAACCAATGCAAGTCACATAGTTTTCTTTACAGAACAACACAGTACCAGCTTTTGCACATAGTCAAAAAGCTTTTTTACCTTAAAAGTGCTCTTTGCTGCGAGGGAATAATGAATTCCAAGTAAGTTTGATTTCCAAATCATCTTATATGCCGGGTTGCTTTGTCCTGAAAAATTCCTGCTTGGTTCTGTTCTCTGCTTTTTTTTTTTTGGCTAATGAATAGGGTCACTGAGAGATGGCTGTGATGGAGGGCAAGCCCTTAGCCAGGCTCTCTGGCCTGGCCCTGGCTTGCAGCAGGAGAATCCTGGCCAAGGAGATGGATACGTGGAACCTCCTGCTGGGGAAACGGCATCCGTGAGAATTGGATCCAGCTGAAGTCTGAGCATTCAGAAGAAGTAACCCGGCCTCCATCACGACATTGGATCTGTTGTGGTGCTGGAGTCTTCACCCTGTGGCTGCTCCCAGCTTCTGCCCCTCTGGTTGGTGATTTGGCTCCTTGAGAACTCCCACACCAGTGCAGCAGCCGAAGCCTCCTTTGCCATGGCACGATGGCAGAGCCATAGGGTCCATATGGCCCTCCTGTGGCGTCAGGAGCTCATCTGTAAATGTCCCAGAGGTGTTACACAAGCTGATAAACCCGGTGCTGTGAAGAAGGTGGCACAAAACACAAGGAATTCAGTAAGAGCATGTGCAAGATGTTACAAACCCATAAATTTTCCCATAACACAATCCTCATGCACATCTGAGCACAGGGCTGGGCCTTCTCTGCCATCACTCACCCTGACAAATGAAAGTTTCCCAAACCTTTGCACATGAAGGAAAGGTTTGCTGTATGGTTTTCCAGTTTGCTTGTTTTTAAATGCGTAACATGAGTGATTATGTCTCAGACCAAATGCTTCAAAGACCTTCTGACTTTCTGGAAGATTCATGGTACAGCTTCCCCATGTTTTTTGAAGAGGAATGTACATTTATTTATTGCACTTTAAGGGAGAGATAGTATCTCTCAGCCAATTCCCTAAAAGAGCTCTGCTGTCCTAAGGCACTTACTGAGTATTGCTCTGCTCAGCTAATATATTACTATCTAAAAAGGGAACAAATGACCTTAAAATTTGGACATCTGTCTCTGATGGGTTTCTCTGTGGTTTTCAGAAAGAAGTAACAGAGGCACACCTCCCTCAGGCCTGTGCAGAAAGCAGTAACTATTCTGGCTGTCCTGCTGCTCCTGCCAAAAACCTTTGGCTGGAGTAATGCCTGAGCATCTCTGTGTCAGCACAGAGGAGAGGTGCCCTCTGCGAGGACCTGTCCCAAAGGGAGGTTTTTCTTCGTGGCTTTGTGGACTCAGGACTTGCCCCACCCCTGAGCTCTGCCCCACGTGAGGCTTCGAGACACGGCCACGGCACATGGTGGGGGGCCAGCGATGGCTCCCAGGTACTTCTGTGCTCAGACACAGTTCACCTTGAACATGGTGAACATCCCCAGGTCCCTGCAGGCACTTCCCTTTCGGTGGGGGATGCTGAGGAGGCTAAAGCCTGAGTGATGCACCAAGTTTCTAGCATTTGAAGGTAGAGATGATCAGTCCCAAGGCAGCACAGGGGCTGTGTGGTGGATGTGCCACAGCTGGTCCCTCCAGTGGCAGGCTGAGCATCTGCCCAGTGCCATCCCCGTGGCAGGGCCCCAAGGCCAGTGGGCACACGCTGAGCTGCAGCCTGTGGCCCGAGCTGCTGGAGGCAGCAATAACCCCTCTGTCCTTCTGATCTTCCCCTGTTCTTCCTCCCAGTGTTGCAGCTCATCAAAAACGGGCAACAAACGAGCAGTCAGCATTTGTGCTTGAGATATATTTAAAGAGGTTAAAGCAAAACAGATCAAAACGTCCTTTATTCTACAGCCTTTTCCCCAAAGTAACACATTAGCCCTAAGGTAAAAATCAGTGTACAAAGCCAGTAGCAATTTTCAGAGAGAAAAATGCCATGTTTAACACTTTGTGTCCTCAGTGTGATTGAGGTGTCACCAGTGGTTCCCAATTAATATCTTTGTACTGGTGAGGTGGTTCTGCAGATTGAGGAGAGAAAGAGCTAAATCAGGCTCTTGTGAGAACTCCTTTCACAGCATTTCACACTGAATGACTTTAGAGGATGCCAACACTCTGGGTTTGTCAGCCACATCTCCCCGGGACAAATGCAGGAATTGAGCTTCCATGCCAAATCAAGACAGCACGTCCCCAAGGATGTGCTAAGCATGCACTGCCCAGCCCCCATGTCCCACTGGAAGAGCCTTACTGGGACCAGCACAGTGCTGGAGCATCATGGAAACAGGGCATGTACCAGTTTGGTGACCTTCTCAAGTCTTTGAACTCAGCAAAATAGGCAGCACCTTGCTCAGACTTGTAAGGAAAAGATTGGGTTTGTCCACAGGAGCCTTTTAGTGTTTGTGAAAGGTCAGTGGGGGATGTGAAACTTGCCACGGAACCACAGTGATTTGTTCAATTTACAAGCATCATTCATTTCAGTGCAAGCAGGAAGTTATTCAGGTCCCTGCCTGCAGCCCTGCCTGCTCTCACCAGAGGCTGGGGCTGCATCAGGGCATCAATGTCAGCCCTGAGTGGGTGGGTCACAGTGCCCCAGCAGGAATGTGAGAGATGCCAACAAGGCTGCTCATTAGCCCACAGCAGTTTAATTACTCATTTCATGGATGTCTCCTCAGAGAGAGGACATGGGGCATGGATTCTTGCTGCTTCTTTCTAAGGAAATGCCGGGGGTCTAATTCCTAAATTTTCAGATATTTTCCGAATTAGAAGCTGCCTCAAGTGCCAGAAAAAAGCCAGCAATGGAGCAGAGGTTCAGGTGCCTCATTGACCCTCGCTCTCCACTGTGATCCTGGCAGTTTTCCCTGCTCCCCATCCCTGCAGAGCTGCTGCTGCTCCTGCAGGCACTGGCTCCTTCCACACAGACATGTGTGGCTGATCAAACATGAAGCAATAAAAAATTCCCTCAGCCCACAAACACCTTCCCCAGTCAGCTGGGCATTTTCTAAGCTAAAAGGGCTTTTTTCTTCCTTGATAGATCCCTAGGATGATAATTGAATGATTTGCTGTAATAAAAAGTTAAATTGCATAAAATTAATATTGATCCAAAGTAAACCATTTGTCTCCCTTCCCTTTTCAGCTCCACAAACACGATTATTGTTTTGGCTGTTATAAACCAAATACAATCACAAGTTGCAATCACAGCATGTTTTCTGCCCTTTGCTCCTCCTCCCCAACTCCCTCCTCTTGCAGAGGAGAAAGCAGCACCTGGGCCAGCACCTTTTGGATCTTCCTGAACACCAGGGTGCCTCTCTGGCCCTGTGGCACATGCTCCAGCCTCGAATGCTTTCAGGAGAGACTACAGTGGACAAGGAAGGAGGAAATACCCCATTCACACACTTCAGAGCCAGTTTCCTCCTTCTTTCTCTACCCCTCCACCATCTTCTCATGGTGATAATTGGAAAGGAAGGAAGGAGCTATAAATACCTCTGGAAATTAAAAGGAGCATGTATAGTCTTGGCAGAGAGGAACAATATCTGGAGGGTCTCTGCTCCTCTCCACTACACCTACTGGCAAGTGTTTACTTTGAAATTTTTCATTTGTCTCCTCTGGGATTACAGGCAAAACAATATTTGACAGCCCAGGAAAACTGCGGTTTCTATGGAGCCAGGGATGAAAATCTGTCTCGGAGCAAAGCAGGCGCAGGAAAACAGGGTCTTAAAAATGAGTGAGCCTCTGCAGTGGGCTGTGGGAAACAATGCCAGCAGTGAGCCTCAGAGCAGGGATATGACAACCAAACCACTCCTGGAGCTGGTGAAAGGAGCCAGATTCCCGATGTCTACCTGCAGGTGGACACAACATCGGAATTCCCAGCATCTGCAGCACCACACGGGATCCGCACGGCACTGTCCAGACAGAACCTGGGTTCCCTGGAAACCCCACTGGCTGCCATCCCCATCCCCAAGAGCAGCTTAAGGCAGCAGCCTACCCATCAACACCTACTCTCCACAGGCCAGGGAGCTGCTGCTCAGTGGCTCTGGGACATCACTGATGGAACCAGGACTTGCTGGGGGAGAGTGAAGCAGAAGGAAATGCAGGCTTGCCTAGGTAGGAAATACATTTTCCCTGCATCTGGGCTTATTCCAGAGCAAGTCCCTGAGTGCAGGGCTGCTTGCCAGGCCCAGACTGCAGCCTGCAAGGCAGAGGAAGTTCATGGGACTAGAGAGGTTTCAAACCAAACATTCCTGGCTCAGGAAAGTAGAGCTGTTCCCGCAGAGCCATTCCGAATCAACTCCAGTGCCAAACAGGTTTATTGTGTAAACCTTGCAGATGTGGAGGCAGGGCACAGTTACTGAAATAGCTCTCACTGGGCAGGTTTGGGGCTAAGCTGCCATGTAAAACTCCAAGGAAATATTTGAGGTGAGCAGCTGGGCCAAACTCTGCCAGAACTCAGCCCAGAGCATCTCACAGGACCAGGGAGAGCTCCCGGCTTTCGTTCCTGGTGTGCTGGATTTACTCAGACCAGGGAGGAAGGAAAGGAAAGGGAAAGCAATTGTACATTCAGCTCAACCCGAGACTGTTCTTTCACCACGTTCAGCTGAGCTTTATGGTGCTTAATTTAAAGTGCTGTTCCATGTGGGAAACTCGTAAAACAACACGATCCATATTTATTATCTCTTGATGATTCCAACTGAAATCTTCCCATTTTGTGTCACTAAGGGGAGGGAGAAAAGGCTACTGCTGCTGTGCCAGCTCTGCCAGAGGGTCTGCAGACTGACCGTGCTCGCTGCTCTGCTTGGCCACCTGCACAAGGAAGTGGCTGCAGAAGTCACTGCCGTTGCCAACCTCTGCCTCCTACCCCCTATCTTCCACTCCTTCCCCTCCAGGAAAACATAAACCAGCACTCCAAAAAAGCCTTGAAAAAAGGCTTTTGAGCTGCTAGGTAGAGCCCAGCAGCTCAATCTGTCCTTTTCCCTGGGAATCCAGCGCAAGCAGCTGCCCCAGTCCTCCCCGCGCCTCGCAGCCACTCTCCCGCCGAGCTTTGCTCCTGCCTATTCTCCGATGCCTTGTTGTCCTCCAAAGTGAACATGAATTGCTGCCAGCTCAAATTAGCATCTCCTCACACTCAGCCAACTGAACTGCTGAAGGAGGAGAAAGAGCCGGGATCTTCCAGCTTTCAGAGGTTGTTCAACTTCTGTTACACGCTGCCTGGCTGCCGAATGGGTGAGAGAGCCTTTGGAAGTTGGGTCTCCCCATCTCCTCCCAGATGGGAACCCATCTCTTCCTGGAGGAGCCATGGAGCAAACCTCCTGCACAGGGATCTCAGGCAAGGCTCTGAGGAGATTAAATTTTGTACACAAGACAGAGAAGCAACAGCAGTGTAACCAAAGGTACCAAGGGCAGTGTTTCAGCAGGAGATGCCAAGGATTGTTGTAAAACTGCAAACCAACCAACCAAACCAACCTACAACAACAAATTGGCCCCAGAAACAGCTCAGTCATTAGTAATTGGCCACAACAACAGTTCCTGTAGAACATCCTGGAAATGTCTTGTTCAGGAGTTGGGGAACAGGAGAATCCCTAATGCATTTCTTCAGAAATATGAATAACTCCATGGACTGAGTGGGGTGAGGAAAACCTTTCACCAGGGCCATTGGTTATTTGATTGGGTGTGGTTGATTGCACAGCTTTGGTATCTGTCTGCCACACATGACATCCCTCTGGAATGGCACTTGGCTGCCAAAAAAATGAACAGGAGCCAGAAAAAACACAGCTCAATCCAGATACTTTTGCCTGGTTATTTTTGATTGTCCTCCCGGTCTGCTTGCAGACCCTGTGGAGGAGGATAGGCTGTTTATTAATCAGATAGCTGTGGCTCTAATCTCTCTGAAAATGCACATAAAGAAATTTTAAAATCGAGATTATCTCCGTGAGTAGTCCTTAATGACTCCTTCGCAGCTGTTACAATGCCTATGTAAATATTGCCAGTGAATATTTAAGGCTCTATTAAAGAGAAATTTACTCTGCTGTCCATAATTGAATCTCTCCATAAATCCCACTGCATAGTTTGGCTCTCTGGAACACAACTACTGCTTCCCTGTTCAGCTCAATGTCGGGATCCTCGCCTCCACAATCCTTATGTGATTGTGGATATGATGCTGGAAGCATCCTCAGAGAGACACAAGCCTCTGGAGGGGACCTGCACCCCAACTCCAGCAAATTTAAAATCAAAAGGTATGAATAATGTTCAAGTAGGGGAAAAAAGTTAAACTAGGAAAATGCACCAAATGTGGTTGAATTCAGTATAAATTAATATTCCAGGTGGGAGCAATACATGTGTATGTATGCACAACTGCCATCAGCTCTTTTGTTCTGAAGCTGGAGGAGCATGAAAACAGAAACTCATCATCTAACCGAGCTCAAACCTGCCAGAAGTAGCTGAGACAAGAGAAGCGGCTTTGGCTTTTCTCTGGGCTCACAAAGATAAAGCCAAATTAATTCAGATTCATCTGCACTTGAAAAGCCACTTCTCTGCAGGACTGGAACAGCAGATGGATGGAGAACAGGAGCACCACGATCTTCCATAGCATCTCCCACCACCCAGCACCCCAGTGCCCAGGACAGGAGGGGAACCAAGAGCCCAGACACAGAAATTCCAGCTTTCCCAGTATTGCTCTGAAAGATCCTTACAATGAATTGAACAAGAAGCAGCACAAGACAAAGTTCTCTGAACCAGATGGCCTTTTCTTCCTCTTCTCCATTACCAGGTCTCAGTCTGCTCCCACATACCTGCCACTGTGGCAGTGGTATCCCCTCGTCTCAACCCACAGCCACACAACCCCGAGAGCTTAAAGAGAGGAAGAAACCAAAAATCACAAATAGCTGAACCTTATTTTTTAAATAATTATTATTGAACACTTACAACCAAATATAGCATCAGGATCTTGGGAAGTTTTAATGGAAAAAAATTAATTTTCCTAAACTAATGAAGTACTTGAGCTCCAGGGCAACAACTGCTAATGGTGCTTCTATCTCAGCTGAAGAAGTAAAAAAATTGTGTTTAATAGTAATTTTAAATATAGATTTGAGGTTCTTTTCCATAAATCATGAAGTCAGATAAGGATGGTGCATAATAACTTGTCAGATTACATAAACAAAACTGATTTCAAATACTTTAAAAAACACTTTTATTCCATTTACAAGGCTGCACGCTTGTGAGGAGACTTTGCATCTGTGTGAGCCACCTTGCACTTAACCCTTCACCCATTCAACCCTTCCTATTTAACAGCATCAAACCTGGGCGTCACACAGCCTTTAAAAAAGGAACTTAAATTGTATGGACATGAATTTTTCCAGGGAGGGATATTGGCAGGTATGTTCAAGGAGGAGAGCTGCTTCCCATGCAGAGGTGATGGGCACCTGTGAGGAGCCAGAGGGGACCTCCAGTGACAGCAGCCCAGGCCAGGCACCAAGAGATGCCCCAGGAGATCCTGGGATCAAAAGCAGCCAAAGCCTTTGCTGGCAGCTCAGGGCTGCTTCCTCTCAGGTTTCCAGGCCCAGCAGCCTCTGAGTGTCTGATCACAGGAGCATTGTCCCTCCATCACGAGCCTTGCATCTCAGGGAAATGCAGCATCCATCAGTTTTATTCCCTGTGTGCTGCCCTGAGACACCTCTCAGCTGCTGCTGTTATGAGCTATTACTCTGAATGTAAATAATGGCCCACGCTGTTTCATTCCTTTACAACAGGTGCTTTTTTAATGCTTCCCTCCTTGAATCCCTCCTCCCCCAAGGACCACAGCACTGCAGGCTGCTGTGTTACCACAGCAGAACCCTGTCAACAGAGCAACCCCCCCCGGCTCAGCACCTCCAGGGCTTTCACTGAGGGAGCAAACAGTCCTCTCTCACACACTGAAAACGTCAAGATTATCATTAAAATCCTCCCTGAACCTCTGCTCCCTTCAGTAAAGGGATGCTAGGGGGAAAAAACCTCACAGACAAAACTTGAATTACCACTTCAGGGGCTGTAGAGAAATACAGGGAGACTTGTACCATGAGCCCCCCAAACTCACTATCTTCTGGCCTTGAACCACCCCAAAATCCCTGCTGCCAGGACAACCACCCATCCCTAGCTTAAGGGCCTATCGATTACCATGAATTGCCACCAGTCTGTGTTGAATGAACATTCCTATGAGGGAATGCATGAGTTGAACCAGAGGCTCACGCTGAGCCCTCTGTCCCTGGTCAAGGAATCCATGCATGGAGGTAGCAGGGCCATAGCTGCCAGCAGAACCACCTTCAGGGGCCAGTGGGAACTGAGACTCCTTGGAAAGCCCAAAACACCTCCCTTCTCCAGAACAAGCAGAGGGACCAAATATCTTCATCCCAAATGCCCTACCCTTTCCAGTGCTTCATAAACCTTTTATCCAGCTGTAAAATTTCTAATTATCTGAAGAAACTAACCAACGTTGCATGAACTCAAACCTAGACTATTCCAGTCAAATACATAATTAAAAATTTCTGCTGTGCTGGTTCCTTCCCCCAGCTACAGAAATTACTGTGCAGGGTACAGCACCACAGCTGGGACGCCAGCTTGGTGATCCTGATTTTGGCAAATGCCAGGACCAGGAGAAATGAGCTGCACCCTGCCCTTGCCCCCACTGCAGCAGCACTGACTCTCCAGGCCAGCATTCCCAACTGTCCCACTCATCATTCCTTGCTCTCTCCATCTGCATTTGCTTTGCAGAGCCACAAGCACTGTGAGCCCCAGGCTGCAGCCCGGGAGCAGGCTCAGCTGGCCAAGAAAGTGCCGGAATTAGAGCAAAGCACATCCTCAGCTTGCCCCTCCTCAGAATCCACTACGGGAAATATTGTTCTGTAAGGAGCCAGCAGCAGCTGGAGACTGACAATTTGGGAAGCCACAAAGAGGAGAGACCGTGGCAGGAAGAAGCTGACACTCCCAGCTTCTCCAGGCTACGCACGTCCCAGCTGCTGGGACCTCAGAGTTTTGCATCTTAGTGAGCATGGGGAAAACTTCTGTATCTCCTCAAGCTGTGCCAGAAAACCTGATATTCCTCCTAATGATTCACCTGCCTCCACACTGCATCAAAGGCATCAAGTGGGTCTCATAGCAACTGCCAGATTAGCACATCTCCCTAAGCCAGGTTTATCACCACAAGCAGGAGGGCTGGAAGGGAACGTGTGTGATGCCAGCTGGGAAACAGGAGCAATTCCCCCTGGCTGCCATGTACCTGCCAGAAATGAGCTGCCACTGGGCCCCTAGAAGGGACAAGAAAGGGCTGAGCCCCAGGCAGCACTGGCTCCTTGCCAGGCTCTTAAATAACCTCTCCCCTGGCCCAATCAAGCCTGAGAGGCTCCTGCCCTACAGGCAGTTGCCTTCCTGCCCACCTGCCAGTGAGAGGACCTGACTTTCAGAGCTCTGCTTTGCCTCAGCTTTGTCCAGCTGTAGCCTGTGGCACATCCATGTGTGCCATATTCATGATTCCCTCTGCTTCCCACAGTCCATGTGAGCAAGGAGAGGGTCTGCAGCAGCTTCCTGTGCTTGTGTCCGTGCTCCACGTGCACTTGTGTTTGATGTGGGAGTGCTGACAGTGGATGTCAGCCCCGTTAAGCTGCAGGAGGGATTTAGAATCACAGAATCACTGACTGGTTTGGGTTGGGAGGGACCTTGAAGTTCATCTCGTTCCAACTGCCTGCCATGGGCAAGGACACCTTCCACTAAACCAGGATGTTCCATGGCTCTTTTTTTCTCCAAGGGTCCTACTGCAACTGCTGCAGCCCAGTCTGTCTGGCTGGAGGTGCTGGTGGGAGAGGGAGGCCAGCCCTGAGAAGCGCTGCTGGCAGCAAACACTCGACTTTGCTTAATTTCAAAGAGCCATCCCGCCCCCCAGTCCAACTCTAGGACTTCCCAGGCATAGCCCTAATCCTGCTGCTGCCCCAGTGCCTGTGGGTGCCACGAGTCTCATCTCCTTGGCAGTACCGTGGGCAAGAGGGGACAAGTCCAGGGCACTCCAGACAGTTTCTGTGCCTTTTTCAGAAAGGGCTGTGGAAATCCTGTCCTTTAGGTTTCACTGCTGCCGATTTGCCCAAGCATTTCCAACCTCTCCTACATCTCTGGGATTTATCCTGCTATCGCCAGGGAGTGTGGCAGGATCTTGTGACCCCATGCCTGTCTTGCCACAGCTCTGGGGATTTTCCTTGCCAGGGCAGCTGGATACAGAGACATCTCCAATGGGAGTGTTTAACAGCTCCTCACAATAGATTATTGGAGGATGCTTTAAACCCCGGGGCCATTATCTGAGCCTAATTTTCCGTTCCAGCCCCTAACATTTCAATTTCCCCCTTCACTGATCTCTGGCTTTAATGGCTCTCCCAAACTTTCCTCAAGTTGAGAAGTGCCCATTTTGTACTGTTCCTGCTGCATCCTACCAAACCCTCATCTCCTTTCTTTCTCCTACTACCCCTTCTCCTTTTCTCATCCTTTTCACCTTGAAAACACAGCCTCAATGTCCTCGCTTCCCTGGGAACCGTGGCACTGGCCCTGCCCCTGCTGTGGGTGCTGCATTCCCCATCTTGGCTCCCTCTCATGGAGCTGCAGCTGGGCCCTGGGAAGGAATTTCACGGAGCTTCAGAACCTTCACTTCCCCCTTTCTTTCCTCTCCTTGCAAGCCTGGCTGGAGCTCCCATTCCATTTCTCTCCAGCGGGACCGAGGGCGGTGCTTGGCCACCAAACTGCTCCAAACCCATTCAGTGGGGCCCAGAAACACTCGGTGGTCTCCAGTGGCTCCAGGGGCTCTCACCGCCCTGCTTTGTCTGCTCAGTCCGTGTTCCCAGTGCTTTTGGCCGGCTGCCACCAGTGAGGCTGCACTGCCCAGTCTCTTCCCAGCTCCCTGGGGATAGAATGCTGCCGGGCTTTGTCAGCTGCGGCTCGGTGTCACTCAGCTGTCACTGCCTCTGTCCCTGCCAGCACGCTGTCCCCCCGGAGGGGGCTCGCTCACCCACTCCCAGGCTCCCCGGCACCAAGCAGCACTGTGGGCTCAGGAAGGAGTTTTGTTGGGCTCTTTCTTGGCTGCTTCTCCTCCCATCCTGCAGATCCGTTCCTCAGGCAGAGCCAGCTCTGGGTAGCGTGCACAGCACAGCCCAGCGCTGCTCTGCCCTCCCCTCTGTTCAAGGAGAGGTGACCTCAGTGCCTTTGGGAGTCAATTATTCAAAGCCAGACAATTCTAAAACCTGCCAACACTCAGGGACAAGGTTTTATTGGCATTAAACTACCAGTCCTGGCACCTGGTTTTCAGCCATGCTCTCTGCTGGTGGGAAATGGGACACTGAGCCGGCTTCTGCCCAGGTGATGTGAGACACACAGCCACAGCAAAGCTCCAGCATGCCAGTGTCTGCCCAGGAGGGACAGGTTTTGAGAACTCCTGTCTCCTAAACCCCTGGGAGAATGCCAGGGCAAACATACCAGCTCAAACATTAACAACATCCATGGATGCAGAATGATTTCAACCACGAGGCTCTTGGGGCTGATTGAAGACGTATTAGTGAATGTGGGGCTTTTTCTCTCCCAGAGGCTGAGCATGGCTAACTGCTCCGATGGACAGCTTTATGGACTGTTACATGGATATGGCTCTTCCCATGGCTTCACAGATCCATTTCACAAATGGTGCTGGCTGCAATCCACTGCTCTGTGCCGAGCTGCTGGTTGGGGCATCATCGCAGACGCTGAAGCGACGAGAAGGAAAACATGGATGAGAAATAGATAAGGAAAAACAAATGTCAAGCTCTGCTTTTTATAGTG
Organism: Chaetops frenatus; assembly: GCA_013400775.1. NCBI lineage: Eukaryota > Metazoa > Chordata > Aves > Passeriformes > Picathartidae > Chaetops > Chaetops frenatus. The sequence continues at coordinate 201,941 of VZTR01023353.1, read as the reverse complement.
CGGGGGCAGAGTACTGGCTGGGCTTTTAAGCAGAGAAGGATGTGCTGGTAATTGGAAAGGTGCTGGGGGGAGGGTGGCAGTCTGGCTCCTGTACCTGCAAGTGCTCAGGACCCTTGGCCAGCCAGCCCTGGGCTGGGATGCTGCACTCTGACTGCCCACACTGAGCCTGGCTGAGACCAAATGCACTGTGTCCCTCACAGTGCAGCCCAGGGGTCAGCCTGTCCTGATCACCCCAGTCACAGGGCCTGCAAGACTGGAGAGGGGAAACTCAGAGGAAAGGACTGAGCTGGATCTCTGTTTTCAGGCAGGTTTGGCCCCCTGTCACTACAAGCAGAGCAGTACTCTGGGTTAGCAGAAAGTTTGGAAACACTCACTGGCAGCCAGAGGCTGAATTAGTGCTGCTTAACTGTGGCTTTTTCTGTGAAAATAAAGCTCCAAGGCCACAAGGGACCATACCTGTTAGTGCTGTCCATTGGACACATCAAGAGATACCCTCTTGCCAGTGAATCTTGTGATCTATTCCTAAACACTGTATTATCGAACGCCAGAACAAGTATCAAGCAGAGAGATCAACTGTTCCCTGATTAAGCAGACTGGAATCAATTGCTGCAGGGGGGAATTGCAGTCAGCCACCTCGGAGCCCTATGACAGGTCAATAAATACACCTGAGAGGATATGCTGGCCCATGGAGGTGGACGTGTTTTCCCTGCCATTGCTGCTTGAGTGATGCCCTGCTCTGCCCTGGTGTTGCTGACTTAGGTGTCACGTGGGTTTCACACAGATCTTCACACCAGGATGTCACTTTGACCCCAAGTGCCACCAGGGCTTTTTCTCCCACCTCTCATGCACTGGGCCTGCTGTGGCAGAGGCGAGGAGAAAGCTCCCAGGACACCCACCACCAGCTCCTGCCTCCATCCCCTGCGCCAGCCACAGCACTTATTCACGCTTGAAAATTCGCAAGGGAAAGATAATAAACCCCTCAAGAAAGTCTGTCCTTGTCTTGGCCTGACAAGGAACTAAGATAAATGTCAGTTTTCAGTTAATATCATACTCAGAAGATGAGCAGAAACAGTGGGGATTTCATTCTGGTACGTTTATTAAACACATAGAGACATGTCACTGCTGGCAGAGCCAAGCAGGTCCCGCAGCCCTGGGGCTCAGTCCCTACCAGCATCAGAAATACCCAAGATTAGACAGAATACAAGCCTGGCTTTTGAAACCTGAGAATCACATCCACTTGTGCTTCCTGAGTCCTCAGAAGTCCCACTGGAAAGCCAGCCCACAGCACAAGCCATGGGCAGCCGCCTCCCTGCCCATCCCAGATGGGCAGGTGGAGACTGTGGGCTGATCCCACTCTGGACAGAGCCCACCATGGACAAGCCCCACCACAGACTGAGCCCACCACGGGCTGTGCTGACATGTGCCATGCAGGTCTCCTCCACTGTGGCATTCTCAGGGCTCTTCCTCTCCAAGCCCTCCTGCCATAACTCATCTCTGCTGAGAGGCGTCGCTGCCTCAAACTGCTTATTAGCAGGAACTGCCTGGCAGTAACAAACTGCTCTCTCAGCTCTTGCCATTCATGGTGATGGAGCCGGCCACGTCTGCAGCTCGCTCTGCCCCAGGGCAGACCCACAGGCTGCCTCAGCGACCACAGCAGTGATAAACCCCCCGTTCTGCAGCAGAACTTACTGATGGGTCGGTTAATTCCAATTTCAATACAAGGTTTTGTTCAGACGTGCTTGGGCCACGACATCCAGCAGGAGCTGGGTGCGTGCCGGGGGCTGGTACCTGTCCAGGGAGGGGGAAGCAGGGAGTAGGGATGAGCTGCTGGACAACCTTATCCATCAGTGATCCCTCTGCTCTGCCACAGAGCCACTCTGCCTGCCACCAGGAGCACCTACCTGTGGCCCCCCGTTCCTGTCCCCCATCCCCTCAGGGACCTAAGAGCACTCAGAGGGGTGCAGAGTGTGGAGATCTTGACTGAGGCCCAGCAGCTGGGATGATGTACTTACACTTTTAATGAGAAATAGCACTTGATATAGAACAGTTCCAGCATTTATTGAACCCAAATGCCTTCCGCTGCTTCAGTGCAGAGCCCTGAAGCCTGTCCTGGATGATTTAAGAATGATCCATCTGCAAAATGATGCAGACAATTTGTTACATCCAGCCAGAGAGCCATAGAAACCACCATAACAAACTTTAATGATTTCAGCATCACTACATCATCCAGCCCCAGCCAATCTTCCTCCAAGCCACTACCGAGCTGGGGTTGCCCATCCTGTATGGCTTCTCTTTCTGAAGCTGATGCTGCTCCTGCAGCCCATCCTGTTTCTGGATCCAGGCTTCAAGTCAATGCTTTGTGGGACATGGGGGATCCCTTTCCACCTTCCCACTGCTTGTCTCACGCCCCCACCCTCCCAAATCCCTATTTTCAGACAAGAAGCTCCAAGCAGCTCCAAACCCTCCCAGTGGGCTCCTCCGGCTGCTGGCAGCTCGGGTGCCTGTTGATGCTTACCACCTTGCCCTGGGTAAATCAGGGCTTTGGTTTTCAAAATAGCGTGTTGATTGAAGCTTAAAATATCCCCAGCAATTACTTCGCCCCGGTATAATTATAATAATTAAGCTTGGATAATGCTTAGTCCTACTTTTTATCAGAACTGTGTGCTGTGGCACCAGTGTGTGGTGTTTTGTTTCCAGCCTCATTTTCCAGACTCGCCCTGCTGAGCAGCACTGAAGGGACATGAGCTGGCAGTCTCCAGTGCTGACAGGAGGATGGTGACCCTATCACAGCCCCTCCAACCCTGGGGACCACTCATGGCACCGTTTAACCTAGGGCATGATGTGTGGTGGCCTTGCCCTGGCCCTTGCTGCACGGAGGGACGAGCAGCACGAGGGGATGCTCCCGGCAGCTGGGGCCATGGGTGCTGCAGGGAGTAGGGATGCTGGCTCTTCCCTTTGGCTGCTTGCCTTGTCCCACCCCAATCTCTCTCCCACGGCTCTGCACAATATTTCTCCTCCATGCTCTCAGCAGCAGCACTTGGAACAGCTCAGGCTGGTGAGTACGTTTCTGGCTGTGATAAATAGCAGGGAAAGGAATGAGATCCTAACACTGTATTTCATGCCCTGAAATCCCACTTGCATCTGGAAATGAACAGAGTTCTCCGGCTGATATATGCAGCTCTGAGGCCATTAGCATCCTGCTCGCTTGTACACATTGTCTTGGTGATTTAAGCTGGCAATTTGGCTCTAAAATGAAGAGCAGCTCACTTTGTCCCTCCCCATTTTTCTATGTATTTTCCTGCAGAATGGAGCGTTTGGATATTTGGTTGGGCTGGGGCTGGGCATCATCTCTGGTCTTGGTTTTGTGCTGGCCTGACACGGAGAGCTGTGGAGGGTCCTGGCACTGAGGAAAGGCTGCTGCCACAGCCTGGGAATGCAAGTGGCAGGTGGCTGTGCTGATCGCTGTCTTCCCAGGCCATCCCTCTTCAAAACCAACGTGGACACTGATAAAGGCTTTTCCCCCTTTCCAGGTCAGATGGCATTGTGAGGAATTACAGCCATGCTGCCCCACAGTGCCCTGGGGAAGGGGGCTGCTGTGGGAGCAGTCCCTGCTGCCAGGCAAGAGCCCTGCTTGTGCTGCCCAGTCTCCATATCCGTCCATCCATCTGTCCATCCATCTGTCGAGCAGTGCAGCAGCAGGGCCAGCCTAAGTGTGAACTATTGCCACCCACTCCACACCCCTTGTGTAAACCAGAGCCATCACTTACCAGGGGCCTGCTCACAGCCAGGACTCCTCCTTGGGTAAAAGACATGTAGCTGAAAACGATCTGCTATGGGTGAAACGATCCCATAGCAGAGTTGTTCGTTTAACACATCATTAGTGATGTTCAATTAACTCCCCAACAGTCCTATTCAAGGGCTTCCTTCTTCCAAGCAGCTGTCCCAAGGCACAAGGGGTCCCCCTGAAAGCCCTGGGGGATGTTGGGTGGGCGTGGGCACCTGGCACTCTGCTGCGTGTGTCCCAGGGAATGGAGGTGGTGCTGCCGTGGCAGGCACTCCAAGGGGATGCACAAGACCCTCTTCCCAGGACAGAGGCAGGGCTATGTCCCTGCTGCTCAGCCAAGGTGTGCACAGCTGGGAACAGGGGGATTTCCCCAGGGAAGCCTCTGCACTCCTTCTTGCTGAGACATGGATCCCCCTGGACACCAATTCGACCCCGTTGCCTCCCCAGGGACCGCAGCTGAGCGTGGAGGAACTCAGTCACCATCGGCTGTGCGGTTCTCATATCAGTTTTAATAGCAACATCAGAGTACTAAATATACAGAGGGCAAGGGGACAGGGTGGCATTTACAGCGCTTCCAAATACACGGCTTCCACGGACAGAGACAAATTAAAAACCACTCGGGAAGAAAAGGTCCTTTGGCACCGCCCCAGCTGCCACTGTGGGTGGGTGGGGCAGCCACAATGCCAAAAGGCGACGGCGATTCTACCGGATGGCTCCCGGTGCAGGATTTTCCCAGGAAAAGAAAGAAGTACTCAGTGATGTAAAACTGGTTACAAAGTAAAACTGTCTCATGTTAGAAAATGGGTTTTGGCAAAATAAAAATGAAGTGTAAACTTCACTGTACATGTCCTATCAAACAAAAAAAAAAATAAACCCCTTGAAACCTAAAATAGAAGAATCTGGGTCAGAAATCTGTGCCCTTAGTGTACATTTTTGTGCAACATATACTTTTTGCAAAGTAAATATTTTCTCCACTAGTGACACTATTAAAAATGTACCTACAAACGCTGAGAGTAATTCTTAAAAATGTGTGAGAAGTGTTAGATGAGCTCGGGAGACCAAACCCACAGACTTGGAAATGGCAAGGGATTTCTTGCTGGTTTCGAAAAAATTGCGTACAGATTTCATATCTGGTTGAACGAAAATTCCAACCACGTTCATCCTGAAATGGGCGGGCTGAGATAGGATAGATATATTTTTGTTCTATTTTATTTTTAATTTTTTTTTTTTTTGTACAAAATATATATTATGTGTAGAATATCTACTATTTAACTACCGTTTCAGCTGAACTACCTTCCTTTTCAACAAGCTGCCAGTGGAGTAGAGGTAACCTGAAATCCGTCCCCGCGCTGGCTCTGCCATCGCTGCGGTGACCTCCTGGCAGGCTCGGTGCCCTTGACCCCACGGAGCACTGGTGCCCCATGGAGCACTGGTGTTCTCTGGAGCACGGCTCCTGCCACCACCACCGGCTGCCCTTTCTCCAGCTGGGAAGACAGAATGAAGGTAAACAATCAGATCTGGAGAGACGAGCGGCTGCCCAGGACTGGCTCTGCCTGGGATACTGTGGGGTGAAGCCGCCCTCGGGGGGGCCCGGCTTCCAAAGGTCAGGGGATTGAGGATCAAGCCCTGCCTGCTCTTCCTGCTGGTGCCATGACGTGGGAGCTCAGACCTGGAGCCCCAAACCAGCTCAGTTTGGTGCGGGACAGAGCCCACCGGTGCCGGTGGCAGCAGTGGCACCAACTCCCTGGCCCTGTGGGAGTGGCAGAGCCTGTATGTAGCTCTTGCTCAGGATTTGCAAGGGATGTGGAGGGAGGAGAGTCCTGCATGGCCCTGGGAAGCCTGGGCTTGCCGCAGAGCCCGAGGAGAGCCAACCTCTCCTTGCCACGGGTGGCTTGTCCCACACTGCTTTCTCTAAGACAGAGCCACAAGTGACATACAGACACTCCATGACATGTCTGGGGGATGTGGCAGCCTCTCAGCTGCCATGGTGTGTTTCTCAAGGACTTCTCAGGGGCTAAGGAATCCAGGAAACGAACTGAAAAGAAACAAGCAGCAGCGGGGTGAGGGCTTACAGCAAAGCAAGGAGCAAAACTTTTCTTTTTTCAAGCTTCCAGGACCTCGGTATGAGATGATGTGCCCAAAACATGACAAAGCTCCCATGGGAGCGTGTCTGGGAACACCATGCTTCCCTGCTTTTCCACAGTGGGAAGATCTACTCAATAGACTATGCCATGGAAATGTGACTTTCTATTTTCATTTCTTTCTTGCTTTTTGGCTTTCATCAATAGGAGGGAATGAAATCACCGCAGTTCATTTCTCTTCACTGTGCAAGACCTTGGGATGCCTGGATCCTGCCTCGTACATCACTGCATCAGCAGCTCCATCCCAGCTCTTCCTCCTTCTCCTCTCCCTCCACCACAGTGGCCCAGCATGGTTGGGGGGAGGCTTCCTCTGATAAAGTGCAAGTGCTGTTGGTCCTTATAAATAAGGGAAGATTGTGCATCTACTTTTGTTCCCTGGTTCACTGCTCAGCTCTAGGGAGACCAGGACATGTCCTGCTGCAGATTGTGGGGGAAGCTTATTCAAGTCCTGCCCTCTGAAACCTGTGCCCATCCTCGGGATCACAGTGATTCCCCTTCCTTCTCTCTCCCTCTCCCTCTCACACACACACACTCACACGCACACACGCACACATGCTTTCCCCTCCTCTTCCCCAGCTCCACAGGGAATCTCCTGTGAGCCAGGTGCCTCTCCATCACCACTGCCATCATCACCACCGCTTGCACCAGTGCTGCCCTGGTGCCCCCCAGCTCTGCCTCACGGCTTCTCTGCGGGCAGTAGCTTCCATCCATGCAGACACACAGAACGCTGCTTCAGATGCCCCGCAGTGAGGGAGCTGAGATATATTTCTTGTCATACTGCTACTGCTATTATACTGGACTACCTGTGGGAATGAAATAAATAGGAACAGTAAGGGGAGAAGCACAACGAACGTGGCTCAAAGCTGGCGCGGATGGATTCCCATGAAGTCACAAAGGGAGGAGAGCCTGTGGGCAGGGACTCCACCACTGACACCAGCGTCACAGGAAAGCCCCAGGACACTGAGATGACCCCGGAGCAGTCCCTCAGGCTCCATGCTTCCCCAGGACAGTCACTCCCCACACTTCCCAGGGACGGCTAAAGCTTTTGGGGTCACTGCTCCAGCAAGACACCGTGCCCTCTCCTCCCTGGAGGCATCCAATGCTCTGGAGAGTCGGACATGAGCCACCCAGGAGATACTGCTCTGCCCAGGGGATGGTTGGCTCAAGTCCACAGGTAATTGTCAGGGCTGACAAGGAAGACTTCTGTCTGAGGCAGCATCCAAATATTCAGGACAAATAATCCAGACTGTGCAATTCCATGGGAAAAGGACAGAAAAGGACAGGGGAACAAGAGACCGCACGCGTGGCTTTGCGTAACACCACAGGGTTCTAATTTTTTTGTTTTTGTTTTTCTCATAAAGAAAAGGAGCTGAGTAATCAGTGGGGGAGTAGAAACGTGGATCTGGACAATTCTAAAAAACCACTAGTATTTACCAAGGGCAGTTTACAAAAGAACTGGAGGACTTTGGTCTGATCTCTGCTGTAGTTTCCACCCATTATAACATTGAAGGGACCCGAGTGAGACCTATCCCAGTGTCTGATGTGCAGCACAGCATGGCAGCACCCAACTCCATGGAAAGACTGGGACAGAAGGTTTAGGGTCAGCACCCACCAACATCACCCACCCCAGCAGGAGCTGGGTGGGCCCGGATGTGTTTCTAGAGCAACACCAAACTGGAGCCTGTGGAATCGTGCTTCCCTGGCAAAAATTACCTTTAAACACTATTAAGAGATCTCCAGGACTGTGGACAGCTGGCTGTGTCTTCTCCTGCTGCAACAGAGCCAGCCAAGACTAGGAGGACAAAGGAAGAGGCTCTCTCGACCCTACAGCCCCAGGCTGGGGCAGGAGGCAATGAGCTCCTTCCTCTTGTTTCTCACACAGGGCTGAGTAAGCTTTGGTGCTGTGACAAATTTAGAAGCCATTTTCCAAAAATCTCCCACACCCCACACCTAAAATTTGTCTTCTGTGCCAAGAAAGGCCCCTCTTTTGGAAGTCCACCCCTAAAATCTGCCCTGTCCAGCCCCAAGGTGTCATGCCTAGCACGGCAGAGATCACAGCTCTGTGGACATGGGGCAGGCCCAGGCTTTCCGGCTTCTTCCCATCAACCTTGATGATTTGTTGGGTTACAGAAGCCTGGAAATACCTTCAGCACCACCTTGAACTGTGCTCTGGATGGTTTTGGGAAGCTTTTCCTCTGCTTCTCACCAGCAGCACAGCCCTGGCTGTCTCCCACCATGGTCACATTGCAACGCTGGGAAAGCATTTCCAAGAAGAACCAAAATTATATATATATATATATATATGTATACATACATATATATGTCTATACATACACACACACATGTATATATATGTATATATGTCTACCTATATATACACATATAGGTTGACAGGCAAGCTGCCAAAGTAGAAAACACCAGATCACCCAGTTTGCATGATATGTGTTAAAGAAATGAGACTTTTAGCCCATGACATCTTCTTTTAAAAATGAGTATTTAAGATCTTCAAAAACTGCTACAGTACAAAAANATGAGCCACCCAGGAGATACTGCTCTGCCCAGGGGATGGTTGGCTCAAGTCCACAGGTAATTGTCAGGGCTGACAAGGAAGACTTCTGTCTGAGGCAGCATCCAAATATTCAGGACAAATAATCCAGACTGTGCAATTCCATGGGAAAAGGACAGAAAAGGACAGGGGAACAAGAGACCGCACGCGTGGCTTTGCGTAACACCACAGGGTTCTAATTTTTTTGTTTTTGTTTTTCTCATAAAGAAAAGGAGCTGAGTAATCAGTGGGGGAGTAGAAACGTGGATCTGGACAATTCTAAAAAACCACTAGTATTTACCAAGGGCAGTTTACAAAAGAACTGGAGGACTTTGGTCTGATCTCTGCTGTAGTTTCCACCCATTATAACATTGAAGGGACCCGAGTGAGACCTATCCCAGTGTCTGATGTGCAGCACAGCATGGCAGCACCCAACTCCATGGAAAGACTGGGACAGAAGGTTTAGGGTCAGCACCCACCAACATCACCCACCCCAGCAGGAGCTGGGTGGGCCCGGATGTGTTTCTAGAGCAACACCAAACTGGAGCCTGTGGAATCGTGCTTCCCTGGCAAAAATTACCTTTAAACACTATTAAGAGATCTCCAGGACTGTGGACAGCTGGCTGTGTCTTCTCCTGCTGCAACAGAGCCAGCCAAGACTAGGAGGACAAAGGAAGAGGCTCTCTCGACCCTACAGCCCCAGGCTGGGGCAGGAGGCAATGAGCTCCTTCCTCTTGTTTCTCACACAGGGCTGAGTAAGCTTTGGTGCTGTGACAAATTTAGAAGCCATTTTCCAAAAATCTCCCACACCCCACACCTAAAATTTGTCTTCTGTGCCAAGAAAGGCCCCTCTTTTGGAAGTCCACCCCTAAAATCTGCCCTGTCCAGCCCCAAGGTGTCATGCCTAGCACGGCAGAGATCACAGCTCTGTGGACATGGGGCAGGCCCAGGCTTTCCGGCTTCTTCCCATCAACCTTGATGATTTGTTGGGTTACAGAAGCCTGGAAATACCTTCAGCACCACCTTGAACTGTGCTCTGGATGGTTTTGGGAAGCTTTTCCTCTGCTTCTCACCAGCAGCACAGCCCTGGCTGTCTCCCACCATGGTCACATTGCAACGCTGGGAAAGCATTTCCAAGAAGAACCAAAATTATATATATATATATATATATGTATACATACATATATATGTCTATACATACACACACACATGTATATATATGTATATATGTCTACCTATATATACACATATAGGTTGACAGGCAAGCTGCCAAAGTAGAAAACACCAGATCACCCAGTTTGCATGATATGTGTTAAAGAAATGAGACTTTTAGCCCATGACATCTTCTTTTAAAAATGAGTATTTAAGATCTTCAAAAACTGCTACAGTACAAAAAGTGTTTGTGTGTGTATATATATATATATATTTTTTCTCTCTACATATACCGTATGTATGTACGCGTATGGACCAGAATGGATGACCCCACCAGAAGAGATGCCCCACTCGTCCTCCACAACATTTCCAGGCGTTGTTGACACGGCTCTTTGCAAAGTCTTTGCATTGGTTCATGGCACATAATGGTATTATTGGCACAGGTTCAGAGCCACCGTCCATGGCTGGGCTCCAGGCGCTCATCCTTCCCTTTCCATCCCTTGCTGGTTCCTCCTCCTCCTTCATGGGATTCTTGGCTCGCACGCTTTCCTTTCTCTCCTCCCGAAAACGCGCTCCTTGGCAACGCAGTTACCTATAGGCGTGTTCATTTTTATAAAAATATATTTGGCCCATAGAACGCTGCTCTTTGAGTCTCCTACTGGTAAACAGAAATGGTAGGTACAGGTAACCCATTATTTTTTAATATTTTTTACAGGTTCACCAATGGGATCCTGTTGAGAACGAGAAGAAAAAGAAAGATTGAGTCATGACAGGGAATTTGCATCATGTCTTGTGTCACTGCTTGGATGATCTCCCACAGCCCGGAGGTTTCCTCCTCCTCCCCCCCAGCTGTGGAGCTACAGGATTCCTGGGGGAGTGCAGCATGGAGGGAGCAGGGTACCAGTGGCCTCCTCCTTCTCTGCAGCTGCTGGTCTGTGCTGGGGATTGGGACCACTACTTCTCTCTCCTCAGGGCCTTTTCCAGAGTGGGATTTACTCCAGATCATCCCTGCGTTCTGCAGCTTCTCACACTTGGTCCTCAAGCAGTGAGTGCTCTGGCAGACAAGCAGATGATGACAAGCACTAACAAGATTTTCTAAAATTAAATCTGAAGAATCAATAGGGAATTGGTTAAGCACCAAACCAGAGATCCTATCAAAGTCCTTAAGCTATTTATTTACCATCTACTGGAAGATGTCTCCCTATGCAATCTTGGACACTCAATCTGAAGAAAATCACTCCCCATCATTGGCGTGTGGCCACTTGTATTACATGTCTGTGACATTTCCTGAGATGTTGCACAGCCAGGTGTGCCCAAGACAGCTGCCAGCAGGTGCCTACACCCCATACAGCAGTTCTCAGGACACACATCCCTAATCCACATATCCCTAATCTGTGCCCTCTGCCTAGCTGGGAGCAGCATCCAGAACGTGGTGTGCTTTTTGTCCCAGGGTTCCTTCTCTAAAAAACCACCATTTTTAAGCAAGATGCCCAATACACCATCTCCAAGAACAACCCTGAAGTCTTAATTAGCGAGACAGATTTTCCACAGTCCTTAATCTCCTGTGCTGGGACTGCTGCTCCAGAGACAAGCTGGGATTTTTTATGATGACTCATTATCTGTTAATGTTAACACAAACCATTTGCTGTTGTTAGGCAGAACGGGGCCAGCACAGCAGTTGCTGCCGTGCTCGAGTGCGGCGTTGCCACCCAACGCTGTCAGCTCTCACTGCCCTGTGCAGTGACCCAGGGCAGGGTCAGGCCCGTGTCAGCAAACCAGCACAGCTGCTGGGCCCCAAACTGCCCCCTCCCTGCCAGAGGTGCTGCGGGTCCTGTGGCTCCGGGTGAGCGCTGCTTAATGCACGATGGCAGGATGTACAACTGGTATTGTATCCCAAATAGCCTCTTTGTGCAAAGTAGGTCAGCACTTGATCAACCTTACAGATTTTTGTATAATCTCATTCCATGGGGTTTTTCAGTCAAAGAGAGTGGGATTAAGGACAAGAATAATGCGGAATCTCAAATATCATTTCAGAAAGCCACAAAGCCAGGATGAAATCAAGCCAAACCAGCCACCCTGTGCTGTGGTGCCTGGACAAAGCCACTCAAGCCTTTGGCACATGTCTTGTGGTGGTCTGCAGAGTGGTGGTGCTCCTGCCTCTGTCTGAGTGCTCCTGCAGCACCACTGGCACCAGGGCAAGGGGAGTTTTCCTTCTCATCCCTCCCTTCAGGTAACTCCTGACAGCTTCCACTGACTGCTCCACTCCTCACCTACCCAGCCTGGGACCACACTTGAGGCTGCACTGCTACACCAGGTTCCTACAGAATGGACTGGCTTCTCTGCCTGCAGGAGTAGCTGCCTGCAGCTGCTACTGAGGTGTGACATCCACTCAGGTGTGACATCTACCAAGGAGCTGGTGCTCCAGTGAGGCTCGGCCGCCAGCACAGGCAATCTGCTGCAAAGCTCCACCAGCTGCTTGCCACAGGCAGCATCACCTGCTGTGGGGAGGGACAGAGTCCTGGCAGGGACCATGCCTGCAGCACAGGAACCCTCCCCATGGGTCCTGCAGGCACAGGAGGAATCTGACCCCAGGAAATAGCTTCAACATCTGCTCCCCATGTAACTAGATGAGTTTCACCAGGTTTCCTGACACAACTGCAGTGCTGCCTGCAGCTCTCCGGGCTGGAGATGCTCTGCAGTGCTGTCCCTTATATCTCCTGCCTTAACTTCTCAGCCCAGCCTGATGACGCTGTTGCCATCACCCAAGGCTAGCGTGGCAGCTAGCAGCACCATGGTCAGTCCTCACACCAGAGGTGAAGTCTGTCAGACGTGAAGCTCACATTAAATTCCAGCTTGGCTCCCAGTGGTCATCTTGACGAAACATTTGCAGCACCTCTGTCTTGCCATGACTGTCCTGGGACATGCCATCTGCCTTGTGCCTCCAGCTCTAGCCCCACAGGGCCTATCAGGAGCACTAATATGCCAACCAGACAGCTCAGAGCCATGAAGTGCTGTCAATTAAAATTTGTAAAACACCAGGAGAAAGAGTCTGTGAGGAGAAAGCTGCATCGAGCCCCTCCAGCCAAAAAGCTGCACATGCTCCAGAGCATCCTTCACCTCTGCTGTGGTGCACTGGGTCAACAGCAACTGTCCCTTTCAGGTGACCTTGCTGCAGCTGTGGATGCCAGCCAGGAAACACTCATCCCCCCGGAACCAGCGCAGCCCAAGCAGCTGCATCTCCTTATCCACGAGCCTCTCCCCTAGAAACAAGAGCTGCAGAGGCATCCTCCATGCCTCAACTCCTCTGGCACTTCCCTCCATCCCACTGCTCCTCTGGCAGTTGGCAGCTGGTGACAGCACAAGGCAACCACAGTGGCAGGGAGAGTCTAGCAGGGAGCTCGTCTCAATGCCATCTGCACCTTACACAGTGACACATGAAACTTGGAATGCTCATTTCACCTGTGGGATTTCCCACTGGCACCTGGTTTCAACTGGGACGTGCCACTTATGCAAGAGTGTCCCAGAAACACCCAGGTGCAAACACATCTACGCAGAGTAAACACGAAGAGAACAGGTAGAACAGGTTTGGGATCAATCTCATTTTGTTCTCATTAATGAAACCAAACAGCAGCTTCCAGAATTGCATCAGTAATTGAAGTGCCATTACGGAGCTAATGCTCCACGTACGAGCCAGATAGATTTTTCCAGAGCGCGTCAATGCTCATTTTATGGATTCCATGAAAACGGGTCAATGAGAATTTCAAGGATTTAATAAGGCGTAATGGAATGGCTTCAGGCTATTTAAAAAAATCTATGGAGGTGACCAGGGCACAGTCTTTGGCCCGGGGCTTCACAGGACCTGGGGCAGGAGCAGTGGGATCCACAGAGGATTCCTGCAGTGCTTCGAGCTGCTCCTTCCTTCCCTCAGCCTGAGGCATGGAGAGCTGTAGATGGCATTGAGTGTAGCTGGCTTGCTTTATTTGTTATTTCTTTTTAATTTACTTTAAACCAATGGAAAGACATCCCAAACTACAAAACTGAGGGTGGACAAGTCCCAGTGTGTTATTTCTGAGGCTGGTGTTCCCTGCAGATCCTTGCTGCTCATTCTCCTGCTGCCCTCACTCCTGGCACCAGCTCCTGCCTGGGCTCCTTCGCCCTCTGTCCCCTGAGACAGTGGCTGCAACAAAAGAGTCAGAGAAAAGACATGAGCATGTCAATGGATGGGGAGTGAGAGCCTTCCACCTCTACCAGTGAAGCTGTTGCAGCTCTGGTGGGGCAGTGAGGCCATGCCAGCTGAACCCCTCCTCTCTGCCCCACTGAGCTGGCACATACTTCACCTGCCCTGTCTAGACACTGCCAGCCGCAGCGCGGCCGAGACCATTAACTTTTTATTCCCTTCCATTCTAATCTAATTATATTTCTGTGTTCAATAGCTGTGCATAATGTTAAACAGGCTATTCCAAGTGAGCTGCAGCCAGGGAAGGCTGGAAATTTCATTTACACTGAATATATGATTCATTACAGCAGGGACTTGAGACAGAGCAATTAATTCACCTGAGCACGTGGCTCGAGTGGGCACCGCTGCCCAGGGTGAGCTGGCACACACAGACTTTTTCTGCCACTGCTATCGGCTGTGCCACCTTCAAATGTGACACAAGGACGTGAAAATGGCTCAGGCCAACCCAACAAAAGAGAAGAAAATCCCCAAAGATTGTACTCTTGCAACCAGAACAACATCACTGCACTCTTTCACTCACAGCAACACCCGAGGTGTGACCAGCTGCTGGGGACTGGTCGAAGGGTTGGCTTTGCAGAGCAGCAAGAGAAGGAGGAGGAGGAGGAGGAGGAGGAGGACCCCAGCACCCTTGGGGTGAGCATGGAACTGTTCATGACAGCAAACATCACCAAATGAGCTTTCATATACTGATGGAGCATGCATGCCGGATGTATGGTGCTTGGATGAGGTGGGCTGTCCATCATGCCACCAGATGTTAATTACAGATCAGGTCATTTCCTAGCATGGAAATTACTGTGGCTTGTTGAGGTTTTAGAGGCGTGCTGAAACCACAGGATCAGGCTGAAGCCCAAGGCTGCCCCAGGGATCCTTTGCTTTTGAGTCCTTGTCCATTCCAGTCCCTGCCTGTTAGTGTGGGCCTGTCTGCAGCCAACCTCCCTGGAAAAGCCATTTGGCTGCCAATGCCCCATCCACGGAACGAAATGATGTCCAGTCACACTGAAGGAAGTGCAGACGGGAGGATGGCACCAGGCAGGGTATGATGGGCACAGTGAGGGCACAGAATGGATGAGGGATGGATGCAGGGAGCACAGTACGTACCAGGAAACAGCCCGCTGGCGTCTGCCCTGCCCCCAGAAGTCAAACAGGCTTCGGTCAGTCAGCAGGAGATTTCAAACCATTTCTCAGACACAAAGGCCACGGGAATAAGATGCCGGTCAGAAGAAGAGGGTCTGCAGTGAGCAGAAAGAGGGCTTGTGCATGCTGGTATGTAACACACATGGTGCAGGCCAGGGTGGCCTGCTGCACAATCAGCTTTTTTTAGTGGGAAAAAATTGCCTCTCTCCAGAATGATGCTTTGAGTGGGCCTGGTTTCACCAGGCTGCCTGGAAGTGTTCTGGGATAGAGCGCCCCAGAAAGCATCCCTGGAGGGCAGAAAAGCCATAATCCCTGCCAGCCAGATCACAGGTACTCTCTGTCACCTGGCTGAGGTTCACATCAAACCAAGGCTTGTGGACAACCAACAAAATGGTGTGATAATCCCTGCCACTTGTCCATCTTCTGAGATCCGAAGAAACCCTGGAAAACGCAGATGAGCAGAACCCCACACATGCAAGAGATGCTGATTGAAAAGGCATCAATGGAGTTGTTGGTTCCAGGCCTATCCTTGGGGCAGGCAGACAGGGGCTGTGGCTGCCACACATGCTGTAGCTCCTTGAGGCTGCCTGGACCATCAGCTGCTCATTTTCTCCCTCAAAACTCTCTGCCTGGCTTCCCCTCTACCTTTGATGGGGACACACATTTACCATAGGATGGAACCACACCAGCACCCAGTGAAAGTGCTCTGGAGGCAGCCTGTGGTGTGGGAAACATCTTTCCCAAGCCCATCACTCCCGATACCCTCCCTCTGGGCAGAGGAGGGGCTGGCAGAGCACGGCCACATCCCTTGGCTGCCAGTGACACTCCTTGTTAATGCTCTGCCGTTATTTCACATCAGGCAAACGGTTCATTTGGCTCTCACTGCCTGCTCCTCCATTAATCACCCACTTGTTTGCAGCCCAGCAGCTTTGCCGATGCCACTGAGGAGACGGCACTGGCGCTGGAAAAATGGACCCAGTGGCATTTTATGTGCTGGCAGCAGCAGCAGCAGCAGCTGGGAACTGAACACTGTGTGGTGCTGAGCTCACCCAGCCCTGCAGGGCCAGGGGCTGCTGAGGCACCCACTCAGCCTCACTGCCAGGACTGGAGGTCGGGGGGCCAGTTCCACACTGCACTATGAGTGGGTGAGCACCTGAGAGCTAGGTGGCTCTGCCAAATGCTCCCAAACATCACCCCCGAGCAGCAGAGCCCCAGCCCACTGGGAAACCACGGCGTCCTCCTCACCTGTTTCCATTGAAGGTCGTTTTATAATCCCCAGGCGAGTGCAAGGTGTCCTCTGCGTAGACGGGCACGGGGGTCCGGACGCACTCGTGGGAGCACTGCAGCGTCTCATTGTAGGCGGTGAAGATGTCGAGGGCGCTGGGCACGCGGGCTGGGGCGAAGTCAGTCAGGTTCTGGCAGCTCTCCTCTTGCTGGTCCAGCTTGCGTTGGTGGCTGTTGCGCCGTGGGCGCCCGCTCTGTGCACAGCTGGGTGGGGGGAGAGAGAATCAGACAATCATGGGATGGTCTGGGTTGGAAGGGACCTTAAAAACCATCAATTTCCGTCCCCCTGCCATGGGCAGAGATGCCTTCCACTAGATCAGGCTGCTCCAAGCCCCGTCCAACCTGGCCCTGGATGCTTCCAGGGATGGGGAAGCCACAGCTTCTCTGGGCAGCCTGTGCCAGGGCCTCACCACCCTCATAGGGAAGAAATTTCCGCTAAGATCTAACCTAAGTCTTACCTCTTTCAGCTGAAAACCATCCCCCTTGTCCCATCCCACTGTCTGTGTAAAAAGTTGCTCTCCATCATTTTTATAAATCTGCTACAGCTTGCAAAGCCAGAGTAGAAGGGATGCAGAGTGTATCCCTGAAACTTGGCAAGGGAACTCAGCTGATTGACCAGTCATTACAGATTGCTCAATACTAGATTAGAATTCAGAAATTCCAATTCCAATTCAGAATTGGAAAGATGAGCCACAAGCAGTCATTTGGCTTGGTGCTTTTTTTTAGGAGTCAAATTTACATTTTAGACACAAGCTTTTTCCCATCAGATGAATTACTTAATGAGTCACACATTTGTAGCTGCAGGAAGCAAAAGCCTTTTCTTAAGTGAAAATATGTAGGTGAGAACAATGAAGTGAAACCCTTTTCATTTGGGAGGCACTAACAGGTTGGAACTTCTCAGGATAAACGAGCTCAGGACCTGGTGTGACACAGCAGAGGGATGGCTGGCAGGGCAGCCCTGCTCTCCGGGGGCTCCTCCAGCTCCGGAGGCTTCATCAGGATCTCGTGGCTGCACAACACTTCTGGCTCAGGACACCAGAGATAAGGAGAACCCCAGCTCACAGGAGCCGCCCTCAATCAGCCTGGTCCCATTTCAAGGTCTAGACACTGATTTAATTAAGATGCCACTTTTTCCAGATAGGATTGACAATGCCTAGCCGAATGCTGGAGTTTTGGGAGGTGGCAGCTCCGAGGGTGGCGGGAGCTGGGGATGCCAGCACTGTCTGTGGAGGGGCACCTGGGGTGACAGGAGCATGAGGCTCTGCTGAGAGCAGCACTGGCTGGGGCAAGATCATCTGCCAGCAGCGGGGCACTGCCAGCTCCACTCCAGTTGATGCAACCGAAAGAGACAGCCCTAAACCAACTGCTGTCTCCCCACAGCACGTGTGCAGGACGAGCAGGGACAAGAAGGATGCTGGTTTGGCACACAGCCATCGCTCACCCGTCCTGCCTGAGGGGGACAAGCGCCAGCCAAAGGACAGGGATGGCCACTGTGTCCCCGCTGGGAACAGGGCTGGAGCGTGTGATGTGAGTCTGCCCTGCCATGGAGCACCTGCATGTGGCCCAGGGTCACCCAACAAACCCAGGCAGTTTGGTTAGAGTTGAGCAAACTCCCAGGTACTGTTGCTTCATCTGTGACACACCTGGGTGCTGCCCACACTCCCCTGCTGGGGATCTTCTCTGGTGATTTCTCAATTTCACCTACTGTAAAGCCTTTCTATTCTATGCTGATCACTGGATTTATTTTTTCCCCTTTTTGGCTTCAGCAGCAGTTACTGAGCAGTTCTGCCAAGCTGTGGTCAGCCGGATCAATGACTCGTACTGTTCACTGCTGTGGCTGGAGACAAATCCCACAAGTGTTTTATAAACTATTTTTCATGCTCCTTCACCGAAACACTGCGGCAGTCAGGGAAGTTTAGTGAATTAAATCCCACTTGAGATAGAGGGGGGAGTGTCACTGTCTGCTCCCCAAAGTAAGTTCAGCTGTGGGGCCAGAACCTCAGGGCTTTGGGTCGGCTGCTGTGCCACATTACGGCTTTGCCAAGATGAAGATGTTTCCATAGCCCTGCAAAGGGCTTCTTCCTTCATCCCAGTTAGCCAGCAGGCTCTTCATCAACCTGATGTTGCAATTTCCTCCTGGCTGCAGGAATTGATTTGCTGCAGCACCCACACAGAGCTCAGCCTGGCCAGAGGGGAGAGCCACCGGCCACTCTTCCCCCAGCCCTGTGCTGCAGCCATGTCACTACTCCAGCAACACTGACCTCAAAGTAGGCCAGTTTCCCTGGGAAAATAGGTAAAGTGAGGAGCGCCTGGAGCGAAAGCTAACCTATTTTGCCATACGCCCAGCCATGCTGAGAGAATAAACGAGAGCAAATGAAGCTGGAGGAGCACAGGAGTGCCCTGGGCATTGGGGCATGCTTCAAACCATGGCACCTTGAGGGGCTTTGAAGGTGCCCTTCTGTTCCTGGGGTCCCAGGAAAGGGCAGGAGATGCAGCTGCTCTTGCCAAGCCAGGCTGGGGATTTTAGGAGCAGCACGAAAGCTCCTTAGGAAGGAGATGCTGCTGCCGGTACTGGGCAGATCCTGGGAACACCCGCTGTGGCCCAACACATGGCTCTGACCTCTCCAGGTGGCATCGTGCTGAGGCACTCAGCCCCAGAGCAGCAATGTGCACGTGTCCCATGTGAGACTTGTCAACCCAAGCCTGGGCACGTGCTGGTCCCCAAAGCCACCGGCCAGGTGGTGTGAGGTGGGGAAGCCTCAGAGGCACAGCCGAACCCTGATGCGCCAACCTCCTTTGGAGGTTTTGGTGTAAACCCCCCATTTTCTCCTGCAATGCCTTTCCAAAACTATCCCAGCAAGTGCCACGGGCTTTGGCACCTGCAGGGGGCTGGGCACCTCCATCCTCACCCTGTCCCTGTCCCACGCCATCCTCCAAGCCAAGCAGAGCAGAAGGGACCTTACCAATTCTTTAAGACAAGAGTTGTTATCAGCGCGGCTATGACCATGATGAGGGATACGGTAATAGTGATTATCTGATGAACTGCCAGACCTGCAGACAGAAGAAAAGAGACAGCGGGGATGGGAACTGTGGAGACACCAGCAGAATCCCCCTCCCCACACAACCCCAGACCACTCCCTCCTAAGCCCTTCTCAGCGTGGGGCCACGTACAGCCCCCGGCAGTGGTGCCGCAATCCTCTCTCCAGCCTTATACAAAATAATCTGTGAGATAGGCTCCTCATTTCCTATCCTCTCAAGTATGTTCCTTGTCAGCCTGAATTAGGCACGAAGAACGGAAGAGAAGTGAAGACGTCTCCCCTCCAGGATGGAAAGGGAGACGAGCGCAGCCTTGCACCGGGTGCGGGATTCACTGGGGATAATTATGGCACTGATGGCTGCTCACTTTGCAGGTCGGGTGGGCTCATTTCCCCCTCTTCACCTTCCACGGGTATCATTTTGGCTCGTGGATCATTCCTAATGAGCAGTTTGGAAACAAAAGCAGCTCACTGTACACTATGTTTGTGATTTTGTGCTGCCTTACAGTTGCAATTTCATAATGAAATGATTTTTCCTGGCTGCAGCCCAAGGATGTGCTATTTTTCACAAACAGATGTTGCAGCTCCTGATGGATGGTAGTTTTAATAAATAAATAAGTCTTAGAATGACAGGAAAATAAGCAGTTTTATATATATCTGTATGCATCAGTGGCAAGGACGGCATCAGTGCCAGGGCCACAGCTCAGCTGGAGCTGGGGGTGCCTGGGGACTACTGGGCAGCACTGGGGCAGCCATCATGCATCGGGAAGGATTCATTCATGGCCCCTGTGCTGGTGGGGCAGCAGCCAAATCTAGCCAGAGCCAGAGCTCACCCCTTGGCTGCTCCACCTCTGGGTTTCACCTCCCAGGGGAATTCACAGGGAAAATCCCACAGGGCTCCCCACCTTCCACTGGCACCCGACCTCCTGAAGGTGAGGCATGGAGAAACAGTTCTGGCCACACACTATGAGGTCCCAGAGGGCGGTGGGGATGGGACCATGTCCCCATGGGCCCGAGGAGCACGGTGGCAGCTCATGCCCACGCCTGCCAGGTCAGGAGTGACACCCACCCCGGCAGCAGCCAGCCCAGCCACATCCTGCACGGCAGTCTTGGAGCAGCTCCCAGTGGGACGCTGCTGAAAAAGATAAAAGGAAAGACTCTAAAAATAAAATCAAATCAGCCCAGTGCCCGATTCCTTTGAAAACAGAAGCGGAGTCAGGGATGAGACCTTCTGCAACACTGGGAGCTAAGGCAGTGGTGGCAGGGCCACGGGAGAACCTAACAATGCAATTAATTCTTGCATTTACGTAACAGGAAAGGCACAGGCAGAATAGATTGCAGGTGGCTGAGCACTGGGAAGGATGGCAGCTCATCAGAGCAGGACACATGGATTTTAAGAAAGGCTGGATAATTTTAGATTTCATCACAGACATAAGTTGCCATATGTACCGGCACAGCAAAGTTCCTTTGCATCATGTATTATTTCTGCACCAGAAGGGAGGGGGATTGCAAAGGGACAGGAGATCTTTGTCTCGATGGTGGTAATGGACAGAGGGAAGGGACCTGACAGGTGGCCTGTGATGGTTCCCTGGCAAGCCCCGTAACGATACCTGCTGCAATAAATGCTACCAGGTCTTTATTCTTAATTTACAAATATATCAAATCCTTTCCTCTAGGCTCTCAGAGAATGTAGGGCCATATAGAGCGAGATCAAGCAAATATCCAGTCTGCAAGGGGTGGGGTTAATGGATGGTGCACCATTTGAGATGGGGATATCCTGTAAGGGACAGGAAGCACACTGCAGGGTGAGGTGAGACGGAGAGAGATGCTGCCAAGGGCAAAGCAGCATTTTAGACACAGCCCTCGAAGCTCAGCTAGAAGGAGGAAGGGGACTTGGAAAATAAAATCAATAGCTCATGGAGCAAAATCCTCCTCCTCCAGTGTGGGAAACTGCCTGGCACAAGCATAACTCCCCGGGAGAGCCTGCACCCCCAGAGAGAGACCCTGGGAGAAGGGATTTACAGTGCCTGGGTTTTGTTTGCTCATCACCATGGCAAAGGCTCCGATCCCAGCGTGTCGTGGAAGCCGGCGGCCACGTAATTACATGTTATTAACCGTGGAAATCCGGAGCTGCAGGGAGGGCAGCGGCGGGAGCGGGAGCACAGGGAGGGACACCCGGCATCAGCCCTGGCACCTGCCAACGCCTCAGCCCTGCGAGGGCCCGGCGAGGGCTCCCCCTGCCAAGGCTTTTACCAGGCAATTTGACGCAGTGACCATTTAACTGGAGGGTAATTATAGGAGAAGTATTTAATGGAACTGAAAGTGTGTCCAAGCCTCTGCGCTTCTGCTAGTGCAGCAGAATTCTGCGTGCCGCCTGCCAGGAGGGAAAAGCTCTTCAAAGGCGCTCTCTGAACCTTAGGAAATGCTGAAATGTCTCTGGGTTTTTCCACTCTCGTGCCATCTGTGTGCACTCTGCTCTTACTGGGGCCTCTCATCCCCCCGGTGGGGGGAGAGGGGCCACAGAATCCCAGCAGGCAGGAGAAGCCAGCTCCCAATTCCCCACATGCCGGGCAAAACCCCAATCTTCTCAGAGCAAGCCAATGCCAGGGCTTTTTTTTTAATCTGTTATTTTAAACACCATATATTTGCTGCTGAGATGAAAGTGCTGAGGTTTGGCCTTTCTGGCCACCTTTTGAAACGGCTCCCGGACAGCTCTGCATCAATGGAATAAATTCCATAAGAAAATCCATTTGAGAGTAATGCCTTGCTACTGCAGAAGCATGCAATGGCAGCGAACAGGAGGTATAAGCTCTTAATTAAAAACAAAGAGAACCTCTATCCCCCAAGGCCTTTATTTCAACAGCTCTGGTTAGGGAGCCTGTATTTTTAATTTTCCCAATAAAAACAGCTATGAGCTGCAACTCTTTGAAGACTCTTGTCAAGGCATTGAAGCTGCATAAAATTAAAAAAAGGAGAAAACAGCTCTATTAAATTTGAAAGGGAGTAAACTGGAGTTACTCTTACGGGCCAGATATGGCTACCCCCAGCTCCTTCCCACACATATACTGTGTGGATCTCCCTCTCCTCAGCATCCCATCCTCATCCCTGCCACAAGTCTCCTTCATCTGTTCTCACATGCCCTAAGCACCAGGATGCCAATGCCTCCTCCTGAGCATTGTGGAGAGGATGGGGCAAATCGGGTGGACTCAAAAGGCTTTACAGCTTCCCCAGCCATCAGAAATCACCTCTGAGCCCCAAAAGCCTCATCCCCTGATAAACTGCTTGTGGACAGAACAATTCAATCAGGAGTGTGGTGTGGCCTCCCTGCTGCCACTGCCGGCCTTTCCCACGGGGGATCAGCCAGATTTGGCCATAACATGAACCTACTGCTGGTTAATAGCTTGTAAGGAAAATAATTTACAAAAGCCACAAGGGTCTGATACAGGGGAGGAGACACAGCAGAAGCCTTCTTGAAAAGCCTTGTTACACTACACAGCCAGTTCCTCTGCTGCCCAATCCACCGTACCACAGACCACCTCGGGTCTGCTCTTCCCAACACCTTCTGGCTGGCAAAGTTGAGGTCAGCAAAGCCGCTTGGCTTTCCACCTGGTAAATCGGTGATCACTCCGAAACCCAGCCCAGGGAGTGTTAGTCATCCTGAGCTGAAAATGTAGCATTTCAGCAAAAAAACCCCACCAAGGTTCCTGGTAACTTCCTCATATTTTGAGCTGGACTGATAATAGAAGGAAAACATCCTCCTGCTGCTGCTGCTGCTGCTGTGAAATGTTCTTGCCAAGAAGGAAGATCCTGGAGGCTTATGCTAAACACACTGGGACTTATCTTCTCAGGTGTTACAGCAAATACCACTGAGCAATAAATACTTGGAGAGCAGCAGAGGAGAGTTTCTGGCTCACTGAGACACACATGGGAGGATGTGCACAGGCACGTTTGCCATCCGTGCATCCCCGGGAGTGTCCCATTTCCCTTGCAGGGAGAGCTCAGCTGATGGGCCACGCTCCTTCCTTTTTTCCACTATCATCCTCCACCCTTCAGGAGAATTGCAGCTGATGCTCGGCCCTAAAAGGGATCCTTTGGGCAGCTCCCAGGAAGGGTGACCGGTGGTGCTGGCCCAGGAGACACCATCCAGCCCCTTCATCTCCTCTCTGTCCCCCAGCTGCGTCATCTCCCCATGCCTTGGCACAGCAGATCAAAGAGGCAGCTCCATCCTCACTGCCCAGGGTTTTCTTTTAAACACATTTTATCTATAATTAATTCCTTTGAAGCCTTTTGCATCCACTACCTCCTCCCCTCTAGAACCCCCCTACAGCACCCTCTTTCTGGAGGCAGGGTCATCACCAGTGGGAAGCAATGCCTCTATTATTATTTATTCCTGACATGCTCCTGGCTGGCAGTGGGGAGGGGGCAGTGAGTGGCCTGGGGCTCAGATCCAGCTGCCAAAACCCACATGGCTCCCACCTCCCCCTAGGAGAACCCCAGCCCTGGGGAAGGGGTGTCCCTAAGCACCAGCTCTGCCACGGGCTCGCTGCTCAGAGCGTGGTGCCAAATGCGCCGTGACTGGCCATCAAATACCACTAAGAGCAGCAGACAGCACATGGAGTTTTCTGCCTTATAAAGCACTTAAAGGTTTAATTAAAGACGGCTTTATCCTAAAGCTCCTGAAAGGAGCCTCGGACAAGCCAGTGAGTGCAATTCCTGCCTTGCTCTGACAGCTCTGATTCATTCCACTCTTCTCTGCTTTGGCTGAGGCTGCAGGACCCGGGGATGCTCTGCCTCGATGGAGGAGCCCAGCCCACGTGGAGAGTGCCCAGTGAAAGCTCCTCACAGCCCTTCCCACTTGCAGCATGCTGGAATTTTAATTATTCCTCTCTTTCCCTGCTCCAGAGTAAAATGATTATGACAGCCCCGAAGAAGGAAGCACATTTTTGAAAAGCACAAGCATAAACTACGCCTGGGTGAACATCTTGCATGCCCAGCTGATGCCAGCAGCGCTGTGCCGCACAGCAGGGGTGGCACTAGGACAGGAACACCTGAGCTGCAGGTCACCTGCACCCCCACAGCAGCACCCACTGGGCCAGGGCACACGCCAGCCTCTCCTCTCATCCCAAGCACTACCTGCCATCATTCTTCTGCTGCCTCTCCTGCCTATGAGCTGAGTGTTTTTGCTGTCAGCGACTCACAGAGGTATTGTTTCTGGCTTTTTTTCTCTTGCTTCTCAGCACGGAGGAAGGGGGGTGAGAAGAAGATCTGACAGAGCAGAGCTGCTCCCATTGCTCATCTCAGTGAGCACTGCTGCCTCTGCTGAAGTGGCTCTTTTTACCATCCTGTGTGCACCCCAAGGACCCCATGGTCCCACAGAATCACCAGGGACCCAGAGGCAAAGCACGGAGGGATACAAGGACACAGCACAGGAGGGACATGGGGGGGGGACAGCAGCACAACAGCAGCCACCTGCTCTGATGGAATTGAGCCTGAGGGAGTGCTGATCTGTGCGGCTCCAGAAGCCCTGGGACAGCTCTGCCAGCACCCTGAGTGCCCCAGGCTCCCGTGGGTGCCACACACAGGTGGTACCACCCTGACCCCCGAAGCAGCCGAGGGACCACAGGCAGCGAGAGCAGCACTGCGCCTGCCCCGGGCTCCCGTCAAGGCGCCTCACTGGACAGGGACTGGCAATGCTCGCTGAGGCAAATAAACCGTACAGGCGAGTTACTTCATCCTTATTTGTAGCCATATGTTTTCCCCAGCAGAGAACAAACACTTCCAGCCGCTACAGCTTATATAACAGAGCGGAGCAGGGCTGGGAGGCTGCACGGATTCGCACAGGCATCGCACCAGCAAAACGGGCATGGGCACAGACCCTGCTTTGAGACAGTGTCGGCTGCTCACTCCCAAAACGCTGTCCCAAGGCACGGCAGGGGCATGGTGCTCCCACTGGGAGCATACTGAGAGCTCTCTTGGGTGCTCAGCCACAGCACTTGAAGGAAAGTAGATCTGGAGCTCAGGAGCTTTCCAATTGAGAGTGGACAAGCTGTGATCAAACAGGGCCTTTAGACCCCAGAAAGAGTTTATCGCATTCACTGCTCGAAAAGAAGTTAATTAGCAAAAACTCCAATCCTGGAAAAAGCCCCAGATGAGAGCTAAAGCCTGCAGATTAAAGCATTTGGACCCCTGGGAGCTGCTGGGACTGCAGCTCCTGTTGTTCTGTGGCCACGCAGGACAGCAGTGGTGCCACTGGCGGGTGGGTGGTATCACTGTCAGCTCACCCTCACCTAAACAAAGCAGCCCATGCCGATAAATCCCAGAGCCCCAACACGTGCCCAGGAGCCATCCTCCCACAGCTGGTGCAGGCAGAGGGGTTGCTGCTGGCTGACGGCAACAAGCCCACTGGACCCCCCGCTGCTGGGCTGGATGATGCCACTGAGGCCAGAGGCACTGACCATTGCAGGTCTGGGGAGACCAGGCTGATGCTCTCATTGTGCAGAGAGCAGCAAAAGTCGCAGCTGTTATCAATAGTCCCTTGCTGATCTATCCACCCAATTCCAGCGTTTTGTAAAAGGTGTGTAGGCTGGAAGTTATTTTTTTGGCTATAAATAACTCCTTAAAGTCAGGAACAACATCCTGGTTGCATTGTCTCTTTCTGCGAAGTACAGCAGGCTGGATAAATTAATTGGGATTAAGATTAGGCCATAAAATTCCTTTTCATTTCAACTAGAAAATTGCAGTGGGCTCAAAGCAGTTGATGCACAGTGAGTAAATTCTGTAAACTATCCACTGGTATCCCACGGTTTAATATCAGCAATAACAAATATAATTTGCAATAAATGGGAAGCAGCTTTCCCATCCATGTCCACGCAGCAGCCAGCACTGAGGGTAGGCATTGCTGTGTTGAGAGTGGCGCTCAGCGCGATTACGGGAGATGGGCTGTGGATGGAAACTGTAATGGGAAAACACAGCGAGCGGCTCGAAAATGCCTCTGATAAAAGCGATAATCTGCACTGCCGTTCTCCTCCGAGCACTTGTTTAATGTCACACTAACTTCTGCTCCAGGCAGTGCTGCCACCGGGACACTCGTGCTGCGGTGAACGCTCTGCTCCAGGACCCGCCAAGCCCTCCTGATGTCCCCGTCACCACCCTGGCCCCCGGCAGATCCTACCTGTGCTGTCTCCCAGCCCACGGGGCGGGCGAGCGTCCTTGCCCCCGCTGCTGTGGCCGGCAGCCGGCTCGGCGGTGCTGGTGCGTCCGGGGCTGCTGCGGGGTACGTCCCCACCGGCTGCGGGAGCCGCGGTGCTGGGAGGCACGCGGGGCGGCGTGGCGGCCGTGACAGCGGTGGCAGAGGTGGCAGTGGTGGCAGTGGCGGTGGTGGCGGCGGTGGTAGTGAAGGCGCTGGGCAGCGTGCTGCTCTCCAGGGAGTCCTCCTCGCCCGTGGGGCCCCAGACGATGACCTCGGGCAGTGCCGTGGGCCGCCCGTCCCGTGGGGCGAAGCTGCGGCCGCGCAGGTGCCGTCGGCCCCTCCGGGAGCGCGTCCGGCGCAGTGGGCGTCCAGCGGGCAGTGGGGCAGCGGGGGGAGGCCGGCGGGAGCGGGGGCTCTGCAGAGGGGGCGCGGGGGCGCAGGTCCAGGGGGGGCTGGGGCGTTGCAGCTCCTCCCCGCTCCCCGTGCCCCACAGTGAGCCACGGGACAGTCTGTGCCGGAGCGCCGGCCGTAGCGAGATCCTCCCCCCAGTGCCGGTGGCTGGGGGCTGGCAGTTAGCAAGGTCCATGGCTAGGTGGAACATGGCTATTAAAATCCAAGCATGGCTTCCGAGCGGGCAACCTGACCTGTGGACAGACAGGGACCGTGTTAGAAGGCCAATGGGGCAATCCCGCACTTCCCCTCAGTATGGCACACCGTAGATCTCCGAGCCCAGCCACTCAAAGCATCCCCTATCCCCATGGGTATCACTGTCCTCTCTAGTTCTCCAACCAGGATCCCCTAAAATGGCACCGTGGGGCACACTGCACCCTCTCCCCCTGAAAACTACCACCACCAACATGGCAGGCTGAGGATCCCCATTCACAACCCTGGCTTTTCAGTTTGTCTGGGAATGATGGGAATGACCTGAGGATGGGTTTTACCAGGAAACACCCTGGAGGAGTGGCCAGTGCCTGCTTCGCCCAAACTCAGACTTTTTGGTTGAATTAGCCAAAGCAGTGGAGCTCCAGCAGCACAAGCTTTCACTGCAGGGACACTGAGATGCAGGGGTATCAGAGAACCCATCTCCTGCTTTGCAAGCTCACAGGCAGCATGATGAATCCCTCAAAGGGCTGGAGCAGATGAGTCTGTGGGCTCTTGTGATCACATGGGTAGCCCATCTCCCACTCTGGCAGTTGCCCACGCCACAGCAGGAACATCCTCCCACAGAGCACAGCACATACCCTCCCACAGCGTGGGGCACCCAGAGCTGAATATGACCCTGCAGCACAGGGAGGGCAGGAGGAGCAGCCTCTTTTGCTGCCCTTTCTGCCACAGAGCAGCTAGAACACCCCTGAGCTGCTGGCAGCTTCAGCACTTTCAATATTGCTTTCATGTCACTGTCACGTCACATCACATCACAGCCCTCTCCCTTCCCCAGTGGCACTGCACTGAGGCTCTGTTCCCCTCATGTCTCCTCTATGATGCCATCCCATGTAAAGCAGCAAGAAAATCTCTGATAGGCAAATTTTTGTTGCCTTTTTCTCCCCCCTTCAGAGAAAAAATCATTAGGCCAAATCCAAAAATCTTTACTCCATTTTACTCAGCTTTTACATGAGAAAGACTTTTGTTGAACTCAGCAGGAGTTAATGAGAGCTTTACATGGCTAAACAGGCTAATCCTCCGCAGTGGTGCCCGCACAGTCCTTGGGAGCACGACAGAATGTGCATCTGGTTGACAGAAGCATTTGTACACTCCCTCCGTGCGTGAGCAAGTGAAGCTAAAGGAGCTGACCTGGATACTCCCAGGCACAGGCTTTTTCTGCTCAGACGATCTCTGCTTTTTTCCTAATTGGGTATTTTTTCAAAGCGTAACAACATTTATTTTGGGGAGGGAGAAGGCAAGGCAAGGAAAGAGCGCAGAAGGAGAAAGGCAAGAGCCAGAAACAGACAACAGAAACCGAAATAGTTCAGGCTGGGGGAGGAAGGATTTCAAGGCTTCAAAAAAACCACAAACCACCCAAACCGTGGTGGTGGTGGTGGGTTTTTTTAGAGGCTGGCAGAGTGGTGGCAGCATGAAGAGTGTCCCCCACGTGCTGTAGGCAATGCCGTGCTTCCACTGGTGAGAAGCCATGAGCTCATGTTCCAGCCAGATCATCAAGCACAGACTACCTTTGCAATGATCAGGATCACTCCTGGGGCGTGTCAGGCTTGATTTCAGCTTCTGCCCAACTCCCCAACGTCACCTGAAATGTCTCCTTGTAAGGAAGGAAAGATGCTGAGCACCTCCTGGCATGTCACTCACCCCAGGTGCCACCTCTCATACCATCTGTGCCCACCCCCAGAACTCATCCCCTTCCCAGCTCTCTGTGTTGCTCTCACTCAGACCTTTCATGAACAGCTGCTGAACAAAGCAAGGGAAGATGTGCCCAGCCCAAACTTGGTGCTTGCTGCATCACAGCCACTGCCTGGAAACTCCTGAGAGACAAAATGCCAGTCCCTGGTGCTTAGGTTTTGCAGCTCACAGGAAAAGCAGATATTCCCCCGGTTTCCATTTCCTTCCATCTCCTTGTGACATTCCAGGCTGCAGCAACGGCAGCATGAACTTGCAGGGGCTTGCTCCTGCAGAACCTGCCTGACATGGCTGCATCATTCACAGCAGTATCAGGAAGATGAGTGGGCAGAGGCAACATCCAAACCTTGTTTTCCCCTGGGTCATGCTGGAAAATAGTGTCCCAGCATGGCCAGGCAGCACCAGTGGCACCCAATACCAGAGTATCCCTCACTCCTGCCACCGCTGCCCAGGCCAGAGGCTCTGGGATGGGGATGGACACAGTAAGGGACACCCAGATGGGACAGACCTCACTCTGCCCCGAGGACAGCTTGGGTCACCCTCCCACCAGCGTCCTGTGATGCCACCCAAGGGGCTGTCATCCCAGGAGTGTCCTAGCCACCACAGTGGCATGGCCCCAGGAGATGGCTTCAGGGACAGAAGCAGCTAGTCCGGTTACCTCGGAGGAATTTTGTGTGGCATGCGATCTTCTGAGGGTTTTGCAACAACAGATAAGAGCAAGTGTCCTTCAGAATAAATAGCAGTGTGTAGGAGTTGCCGTTGTCTTGGCAACGCAGCGTGATGTGCCCGGTGCGGCGGCGGGGATGGATGCGGCAGCGCGTGGCGCAGCCACAGGCAGGACCACCAGGCCCTCCTCTGCCACCCCCGCCCCTGCCCCACACCCGCCCCCTGCCAAGGCTGGCAGCGGGACCGACGCGTCCCGAAGGACACCCACGGGGCGGGGATACATCCCGCCCGGATCTCCTGCTACCTTGTCCTTGCCCCAGAAAACCTAGGCTGTCCCAGGAGAGCCCGCTGTGGCTGGCACAGCACGGCCCGGCCCGGCACAGCTTCCCGGGAGCCTCCGCCTCCCTGTCGCCCGAGCAGGCAGGAGAGCACTGTGCGCCTCTCGGGAGCGAGAGCACAAAGTCACCGCTGCTCGGAGGCCGGGAAGGGCGTTCCTGCTTTTGCCGAGACATCAAACAGCTCCAACACCTCTCCAATGGCACAAGCTGCTCCTCAGGGACAGCAGAGCAGAGGCAGAGGACCCTGTGCTGCTCCCAGTGCATGGGATAGCTCCCTGATGGCACCCAAAAAGGAGCTCTGCCATAGAGAGAAGGGAACAAACACATCGCCCAGACCCACACATAGCACCCATCTGCCTCGGTTTGGGGGCCCTGGCTGGGGGTACACGAGGGGCCAGAGGGATGCATCGGGCAGGGCTGTGGTTACATTCCTCACCTGGGAATCAGGGCTTTGGTTATTCCTCACCCCCCTACAAGCACACACAACCTATTCTGCAGAGATATTTGAGGCGTGTGGGCAATTTTCATATTACTTCTTTTCCCATCTTGGAGCTGAATGGGAATGTTATCTCAAAATACTTCTCCAACTGCAGGAAAAACTCAGTAAAACTCTGGAAGTGGGTTAAAAAAAGAAACACAGAGCGGATATATTTGAGAAAATGAAATCCCGTTCTTGGTCTCCTCATCCGAGGCCTTGGCTCCCACCAACCACAAATCCACTCCCTTGGCGCCGGGGATGGTGAGGCGGCTGTGCTTGCACACAGGAAATGGAACTCCTACAAATATTTACCTGCAAGTAGCACGAGAGCAGTTCTCAAGGAAACTGCTGGGCTACTGACACAGATCAGGCACACCAGGCACTCCAGGACTGTTTCCTGAGCCCATCCTGATGCCAAAGGTGACAGAACAGCGGGTGTTGCACTGGAGCCACCCCAGCCTCCCCACCCAACACACCTTTCAGAGTCCTCCCCACTATGGAACCCCTTCCTGAATCCTTCCAGGTGCAGCCATGTGCTTTGAAGAGGACAGTTGGCACTTGAGAGAGAGATTAATTTCAAGGATGCTGGAGGATGTGAGCTTGCCACGGTCTTTGGCAGTCAGGAAGAGGCTGCTGTGGAACTTGGCTGCTCCCACCATTGCGTACATGGTCCCAATCGCCACGTGCAGGGAGGGAAAGCAGGAGCATCCAGCATGGAAGGGGACAGAACAACCCCTGCCCCAGTCCTGGGAACCCTCAGGGGTGGCAGAACCCCAGGTAATCCTGATACTGCAGACAGGACATGGATTAATCCTGTGCATCCGCTGTGCTCCCAGAACTCCCCAGCTCTGGTATTGTGCCTGAAAATTAACTGGGATCACGGCTCTGACAAACATCAAAACACCACCCGTCAGCACTAACCCACTTCCCCAAAGCCTCAAAGGCTCACTCGAGTGCAGTCCCTTTCATAAGGTCCTTTTTTGCTCTCCAGCATCAGCCCCTTTCTCCCCTGCCTGTGGAGACACTTTGCAGGAGCATTAACTGCAGAATAGGCTGATTTTTAATGCAGAATTATACAAATGGAGTCATTCTTCCATTTCATGCCTCCTGTTAGGTAATCTATCGGTATTGCACAGGGAATCAAGGTTATGTCCTTGTTTGGGTGATTTACGAACTCTGAACATTTCATATCTCTGAACACCAAGCAAGGCAGGGACAGAAACATCCCTGTGAATGCCCGGAGCAGGAGCTATGGTCAGACAGTTGGGGTGATGTTTCCTTGACCCAGGTAAGACAAGACAGGAAAGCAGGCACCATGCTCCAGGAAAAGCATCCTTGGCAGTGTGGCTGCGTGTCCTACAAAGGCGTTCAGAGTGGGGCGGGTTATGAGAGCGTGTGCAGGAACTCACTGGCTGCATATGGAATAGAACGAGGCCGCTGCATCCCAGCAGGTGACTTTCACACTGGAGCAGGAAGAAGAGGGGAAGACTTAAGTGGCAGATACTTGGCCCATGATTCTGTGTCCTCGCTGAGGTGGGGACTGCAGCCACTGCTGCAGCCGCTTTCCTCTCCACCCCGCTGTCCTGTGTGACGATCCCTGCAGTGCAGTGACCGTCCTTTGTTGTCACACTACCAACCATCACCATGGAAATGGAGCATGGCCATCCTGCACTCTGGGCTGGACTGAGACCCTTCCTAGGGCTGGGAGGAGGGGAGATGTACCATCCCATGGGAGGGCGGCATGGATGAGTGCCAAAAGGCACGTGGCAAGCTATGCCACGTGATTAGCAGGAGCCCTTATGAACCATATCCCACCCCAGGCATCAGCACCACCACGGCGACCTCTCTCCTGAGCCATGCTCTGCTATGGGATGAGTTTTTCTGATCACACCCAATGGGAATGGGAACATACAACCCACTGAGCCATCTGTAGCCCCAACTTCTTCCCAGACAATTATAAATTTGTGAAAAGATGGGTGCCAAGCTCTTTAAAGCTGGGGCTGGGACTTAAGGCACAGTGGCTGACACACAGTAGCACCTAAGTAAATCAAATGTGCCACATCTCTACCTATCTATATTACAGTCCTGAGCTTCAGGATTACCTGCTAATAAAAGTGATACTTAAAACAATTCCTAAGTTCCTCCACTGCCCCCTTCTCCCCACAAGTAATTAAACTGATGCCGCTTCCCACGGCAGATCGGATGGGATTTATCATGGAGGGAAATCAGCAGAGGGTGAAATAGGTTGAATCCTCCCCTCCATGGTGCTGCGGCCAGGCAGAGAGCAAATGCCCACTTCCCTGGGAAAAATGGGGCAGAAAGGGGTTGGGTGGGGCTGGGAAGCCATGGGTCCCCCCCAGCATGGAAAAGCCAAGATGGATGCAGCTGGATCTATCCCTGGCTGTGCCTGGGGATTCGTGAGAGGGGGCCAGGAGGGTGCCCGTGGCAGGGGGGGAACGGCTCTCTCTTCTGCCTCTGCCTTGAGCTCACCCAGCTGCAAATAAACAATTTTACCATTTGAATAGCCGCGAGTGCGGAAGGCATAATTAATACCCAGCGGTACCATCAGCCAATGTGCTGATGCAGGAGGTGCAGCCCCTGCCAACACCGTCAGCGCATCGCGTTGGCTCCACAGCGCGCGGCCCCGGCTGCTCTCGCCTCCAGGCCCGTCCTTCGCCAGAGGCAGAGGAAGGACAAAGCCCCAGCCCTGGGGCTGCTGCTGGAGACCACCAGAGCAGCACCTCTCCCGTGCATCCTACACAGACACCACGGGAAGAGTCAGGATCTGGCAGAGCAATGTGGGGAACAGCAAAAAGGGGCGGGGGGGGAGAGAGCAGGCACACATGGCACTGCTGTGAAGGCAAGAGCTGTGCCCAGCTGCTGCCAAAGTTGAGCCTTTAGCCTTTAACCTTTAACCCTGAGTTTCAAGTTCAGTTCCCATTTTCAAGTATTTTAAAAGGCACTGACAGGACAAAAGGCCCAAGGTCTCCAGTCAGCCTGAGGATGAATGTGAGAGCTAACACAGCGAGCTGGCCCACAGTATCCATTATGGCCAGCCCACCTTAGCTTGCTCTAGAGAGGGCAGGACATCTATTTAAGAGTGTTTTCCCTGGTCTTCAGGGATTATTTCACACAGGATTTGAAAAGTGCCAAGGGTGGGAAGTCCAGAAGTTTGCCTTCATCTTTAGACAAAAACATGTCTACAGCAAATTTCTGTGCAAGACCAGCACTCGGTAATTTACCTGCCACCACTCTGGCAGCAGGAGCTCTGAGTCCAGTCTGGCTCCCCTGGGAAGACTCAGACAGCTGTGGGTTTATCAGCCAGCATGGCGAGACAGGTCCCAGACAAGCCAGGGGATGAACTGCCTCGAGTGCTCCCCAAGGGGGTCAACAGAGTGGCAAGTTCAGGCCCTGCATCCCAGGGTACTGCTGAAACATCCCTCCTCGCAAGGCAGAGTGTGAGTGCTCATGGAGCATCCCTCCCAGTGGGCATGGGGCAAGTACCACTAGAACATCGTCCCCCAGCAGCACAGCCTGGGTACTGCTTGATCATTCCCCACAGTGGGCATAGCTTGGATACCACTGGAGTATCCCCTGTGATAGGCACAGCCTGGGTACCACCAGAGCATCCCCCTCGGTGGGCATAGCCCAGATACCACTGGAGCATCCGCCCAGCACACACAGTTTGGGTACCACTGGAGCATCCCTCTCAGCACAGACAGCGTGGGTACCACTGGAGCATCCCTCTCAGTGGGCACAGCACGGCCGTTGCTTCCCCCACCACCACCCGGCTGCCCCAGCCAGCAAACACTGCGTGCATTTAGCGTGGCAGGGCTGGACAGTGGGGTGTTTCATCAACCCAGCAGCGATAACACTCGGCTTTTGTCCCTCCTGGATAAAGGGGGTTTGTGAGCACTGGCTTTCTAGCCCAAACTGGCACCTGTCGCCAACTTACCCCACTCATCCCCCCCTCGAGTTCCGCACCAGCACTGGGGACCAGGCAGCAGCAAGAGCTCCAGCTCAGACACAACTTGCTGAGAAGTTTCAGGTTTCCAGATCCACCAAAATCTTGTTGACGAGCCACAGTCTCAAGCTCTGCTCTTGCTGATATTAAAAACAATCCATAAACCGAAGGAAATCAGGGGTTTCCCCCTCTCATTTTAGCTTCTACCTAAACCTACCCATATATTCCACCTCCTCATGGTCCTGATGGATCAAACCACAGAATTGCTGCCCAAGCTTTATATGCTTACGGTGACCAAGGAGGTCCTGGCACGTGAGATGGTGCTGCCTTCTCCCATCCCCATCACAGCTGTGGAAAACACTCCCCCATGTACCAAAATCAGTCTGCTGAGGGAACAGGACTGCGACATACGTAGGAGCACGTTAAAACCACAGCTTAGAGATCATCCCCGGTGTTAGTTAATGCTGCCCACAATAAATAAGGCCAGCGGCTGAGCTAAGCAGCTCCCTGCTGTGGACACAGGCGCAGGCAGGACAGCGCACTTCCCCACAGCTGCCCTCCAAGGAATTCCTGCTTTCCCTGTTTCGCTCATGAGTTTTCTTCCACTGCCACATCTGCCTCCTGTACAATCAACTGCAGGATGATCAGGCCTCCCCCTCAGATAAAGGGATTGCACTGGTGTGTCCAAGCAGGATGCAGTGCCCAGCACTGTTGGATGGGATGGGATGGGATGGGATGGGATGGGATGGGATGGCATGGCATGGCATGGCATGGCAGAAGTGAGACTCTCCCCACCAGGATGGCAGTAGTCCTGCCAGATCCCAAACCGGAGCTAGAGCCTTATAAGGGGTTTTGTTCCTCTGAATACATATCCACAAAGTGATTCCAAGAGACAGCAGCTAAGTCAACCCAAGCCTCCACACTGAAGGACATACAGAGAGGAAAACTGTGGCACAAAGCTACAGCTTATGCCACCCTTTAACCCCACTGCTTTCCAGATAAATAACCCAGCACTGATCGTATTTTCTAAATGAATGTGCTCGAGCGTATCATTACAATGAATGCAGGAAATGCTTTGATCTAAAAAAAATAAGTTGGCTCAGTGCATCTAAAGTAGCAGCTTAACAAGCATTAAAACAAAACAATTAAAAGAGGTCTGTGGTGTCTTTGTAACACACTGTGTCTTCGCGGGAGCCGTGCAGCAGAGCCTACTGTGGTATCTGTATTAACAGGAAACGCCTCCAACCATGGAACACACCCAGGGAGAAAACACCTCATAACGGAGTTTTTAATGATGACCTCCCAAAGTGCTTCGCTATCCCAGGAGCACAGACAAGCATTGACCTGCTGCAAGTGTCTGGATGACCAGCACAGGGCCCAGCCACTCTTTCCCCGTGGTGAAGGCTGCATATCCACACAGGGAAATCCAGCTAATTCGAGGCTTCACTCCAGCACCACGGCCTCCTGGTGGAGCTGCTCTCAATTTGCACTGCAGTGACTGAGATCCAAACCTGTCTTTCTTGCAGGAAGTCCCCGGCAGCCCAGAGATGCACAGCCTGCCCAGAAACCTCAGCAGCCGTCCTCAGGAATGAACACAGGGAACGTATCAGTAATTTCAAAAGCTCCATAAACTCTAACAGAAACGGGGAAGATGAGAGGAATGAAGACTCTGAAAGCAGAAAGAGGAACAGATGGCTTTTACGGAGCAAGAAATACAATAGGAAAAAATGGAGCAGCAGAGCTCTCTTTGAAGGTGTGAAACGTCAGTAGGGAAGCCTGGAGAAAGCCAAGGCCCGGAAGATGGGAGCTCAATGCAGGGCACTGCATTGCCTGGCTGAGGCTCTGGGTGGTGGTCCTGGGGAGCTCCTGGCCCTCTGAGACAGCACTGGCTCTGCCCAGCCCCACCACAGGGCCATCCTGCTGCCAGAGAAGGGTCAGCGTGACATGCAGCATGGAGAAAGAACAGCCCAAAAAGATGATGAAAAAGCCAAGCTAAAATAGAAAGCGAAGGCAGCGGGAATGAACTCCAGGGCAAAGGCTCTTGATCCTGTCACAGAGAGTTTTAAATCCCTTTTAGCACCAAGCAATTTCTT
The DNA here is from genome assembly GCA_013400775.1 of Chaetops frenatus. Taxonomy (NCBI): domain Eukaryota; kingdom Metazoa; phylum Chordata; class Aves; order Passeriformes; family Picathartidae; genus Chaetops; species Chaetops frenatus. The sequence goes on along the minus strand of VZTR01023353.1, from coordinate 165,552 downwards.
TTCCATGGAGAAGAGCCGTTCTTCTTGCCATGGCCATCTCACTGCACATACAGCATCGAGGCAGCTCACAGTCTCTCCCACTGCAGCCATGGCAAAATCCTGATGGATCAAAGTGACAATGAGGATTTGCCTCCAGGACCTCAAGAACACTGTGCCATTGGGGGCACAGCCTCTCAGAGCCCAAGTGCCAGTATGTCAGGGATCACTGTGCTCTGCATTTCATTAAAAAAAACCAATAATCCCCTTTGCAGGAGAGATTAAACTTTTGCAGCGTTCTCTCCAACAGGTTGGCAACAAGAGATGACCTCCTGCATCCCTCAGTATCTCAACTTCCTTCAAAGGCACCTGTGCTAGCTGCCTCACATCCATCCTCATCCATCAAAATTAGCAAAATTGATTTTGCCAGAGAATGTCACTTTGACAGGAACCCAGAGTAAGTCCTGAGTGTGTCATGTTGGATGATTCTAAAGTAGAGCCTCTTACAAAGACAAGAAACAAGGAAATGAATAACTTATCCTTGTCCTTTCCATGAAAAAAACTTTGTAAGAAAACCCATGAATGACAGATACGTGTAGAAAAAAGGTTGATTCATTTTGGGAGTTCTTTCTAAAATAACGCTTGCCAGCATCCGGAATGGTTACACTTTACCTACATAAATGCCCTGCTGCTGCAGACTCAGTCAAGCTTTGGCTCTGGCTGGGAAGAGGCAGAGCCAACCCTGCTCCCAGCAGGATGTGTGGCTTCGTCTCCTGGCATTCATCACCCACGTTCCGGTGGGTCCTTAAGTGGATACCCTCATCCATGTCAATTAACTGATGCTTCACTACTCGAGTCCTGCAAAGGGAGCAGAGATGATATTGCAGGCTCCGGGAGCAGGGCTGGGGTCACGCATGGGACTCAGGCAATTACAGAATGCGTCCCTGAGGAAGCGGCGTGTGCTTCTGCTCGCCAGGCAGGCGATTCCCAGGGGGGACAACCTGGGCTGCCCCCGACCTTGTCACATCTTCAACCTGCAAGGCATGCAGTCAAGTGGCAACATCAATTAGCGGCGTTTGCTCTCGCCGGTGCCTCCAATGCTGCTGCTGCTGCTGCTGCTGCTGCTGAGCAGCAACTCCCCAGCCTTCCCATGCTGAGCACAGCAGCTCCTCAGCTGGCGTCGTGCAGCCAGGTTCCCCATCTGCGGGGCTACAGAACACGGCTGGAGTTTCTCCTGACCGTGCCGGGATGCTGCAGAAGAGGCGAGGCCAATACCGCTGGCAGACGGGAGCCGTCAATTCTCACTCAGCTTTAGCTGAAAGGCACAGATCCGCTCTCCTGTGTGGCACAGTGCGGTCCCTCCCACGGCGTGTGCCGTGCCTGCCCGTGTCCTGCGGCACACCGGTCAGCCAGCGCGTCCCCATCTCCACGCCTCTCTTGTGCTAGGGCACGTGCCCTCTGGTGAGCTCCAGTTTTTCCACCCTGAGCATCCAGACTTACCTCTTGAAGGAAGCCCCTCGCCACTCCCAGGCTATGTGTTGTTTTTGAAGCGGCTTCTGCTCAGCCTCTATCTGGAAGTCAGCGGAGCTGGCAGCGCTGGCATTGCAGCCAGGCCAGTGAAGCTTCACTGCTCCCGCCTCGCCACAGCTAAGACTTATCCCATGAATGCCTCAGCCAGGGTCCGGAGCAGCTCTGCAGCCAAGGCTCTGCTTCTCCTCCCTGCCAGCTTCTGCAGCAGGAGATGAAGAGTCCTTTCCATACCCACAGAGATGCTGTGCCAGGGAACAGCTTCTACTCCCAGTGGCTCTGGCTCGTGGGGACACAGCAGCCATTGGCAGTGGGGACACAGTGCTCCTGGGATGCTCCAGCACTGCCAGGAAAAGGGAGCTGCTGAGAAAGACCTTCAGAGCAAACTTCAACAAAAATTGTCACGTGCCAAAGCGTATCTCCTGCCTACACGTAATTTCCAAGTCACAACGAGACATTCTGCAGGTCAGAGTTGGAAATGAGCACTTTGTGAATGACTGGCTTTATTTACAAGTCCTCAGGAGAGTCCCAGTGGGTGCTTTGGCCTCCTGTCCCAGGCATCCAGTGCCCGCTGACCCCACTCCTGCTCATCTTCATGGAGCTGCACATCTACCTCCATCTACAAGCTGGGTTGCTCCTCCTTTTCTCAGAGTTGCCTGGGACCATAAATGCCAAATCTCTCAGCAATGATGGGAGAACACTCCCACAGAGCTGCACTTGGGGCAGGTCTCCACCCCCATGTGAGCACCCCACTACACAGCACCCAGCCCCGCCACCACACCACAGGCTGGGTGGGTGCTTTGCTGCCAGCTTGGGCAGAGTGTGAGGAGCACTGGGGGGTGATGAAGCCAAAATGCCCCTCGGTCCCCACTGTGTCCCCAGTGAAGGAGCTCAGCACTGCACTGAATGGAGGCTTTAGTGCAGCTTTGCCTCACAGAGCTGCCGAGGCCTGAGAAAGCAACTGATAAACCCAGAAAGCAGAAGAGATTCAGTGGCAGACAAAACCTCATTTCACAAGGAATCCTCATAAAACCAAATTAATGTTGAAGGATGAAGGCAGGTAAACCTCCCACGGTTAAGCTCAGGCCACTGAGACTCAGTTTAAATCTCTCAGCAGTTCTGATTTAATCAATGCATTTCCAAGTGAAATTAGATGAAGTACATCTCCATCACAGGAAATTATATAAGCTATCAAAGTCTGTAGGTACAAGTCCCAGTAAGAAGAGCCACAGGAAATATTCATATCAACTCAAATTCCATTTTTAAGGAGTCACTTCAGGTCCAGAGTTTAACATTCTTTTGAAAAAAGTCACTCTGATAAAAACAGTGAGCGAAGGCGAGGAAGGGCCAAGCAGCAGGTTTGGGAACACCCTGCATAACCCACAGTGACTTCTGGGATGCTGGGCTTGGCCAGGAACTCCCTCCCAGCAGCATCACCCAGCGTGGGAGGGAAGGAAGATGGAATGGAGGAAGGATGGAAGGAAGAACAGAAGTAAAACCCCTTTGTTTTAAAGGAGGGGGTGAAAGCACCAGCAATGTCACACCATCCACTGATCCCACCCAACACACTCAGCCTCCAGGAATTATCCTGCTAGGAGAGTGTTGCTGTCAAACCCAAACTCTGTTGGGCTTGAACTGCTGTTGCCCACTTGGTCACCACCAGCCCTCAAGGAGAACAATATGCACCACAACCCAGAGCAGAGCAGCTCCTGCTCCCCCTGCTCAGCACACTGAAGTTCTGGTAATCTTGGCAATCTTTCCTCCCAGTCTTTCTCCCATTAGCTATATTTAAAGGCTTAGGCACGCATACATTTTCATAATGAACCTCAGACCTGCTGGAAGTCCCACCCTGGAGCTGCCCTTAGGAGCCACTGGCAGCGCTCACTACAGCCCTGTCTCCATACACACCTACAGACAACTGAGGTAAACGAGACATGCTGAGATATGCTCCAGGACCATATTGGGTGAGGGAAGGTGGGAACAAGGTTGGAGAGCTGTGCCCCCTGCCTGGCTGCCATTCCCTGCTACAGGCTGGTCTCTGAAGGAACATTAGCAACTCCTTCTCTCCAGCAGATGACCATTACGTAAGGCAGAACCAAGCCGTGGTGCTCTGGCACCGGGAGCAGCTGGGCCGGCAGCTCGCCCCTCCCGTGCCCTGCCTGCCGAAGGCTGGCACAGCAGCTGCCACACGGGGCAGCCCCCAGGCATCCCGGGCAGCGCCATGAAAACTCCCACTCGCCACCCCACTGGAGACACCACAACCACAAGGCGGTGGCTCCGGTGTTATTACAACAATTATTCATGCTCTGGGAAGCGGCCGCCGGAGCCCCGTGCCGCTCCCCTCGCCTCATCTGGGAAATTGCCGAGGTGCGAACCGCTGCAGTTTATTCAAGCATTATTCTGGCTGTTAAGTATCATAGCCAGTGACACCAGATGAATTTCTGTGGCAATCAATCCACCCAGGAGCAGCCAGCTCAGCCCCTGTGTGGATGCGGGATGAGTAAGGACTCCTCAGTGGAGGCCATTAACTCCCACTGCTTACTGCTCTCATTACTTCCCAGACTGCAAGCCTTGCATCTTTGACGAGCAGCTGAATCTACATTTGACAGTGTGAACCTGATGAGTGAAATTCATGGAAAACGTTTGTTTTGGCAGTAACTACAAGGCCCATAAAGTTTCCACGGAGCCAATGTGCAGGGATGTATACTTTTAATGAGTTGTTTTATACAATCACTGAGAAATTGCAAACGGTGGTTTTACTCCCACTGCAAATCACTCCAGAGCTCAATGCTGTAAAAACCGTGGCATATTGTTTAAAACATTATATTCGTAGCTGTGGAAGGGAAGTCCTCGGCAGCACTGGAAGCCTGGCATGCTGCAGAAAGCTGCTGTGCCCTCGCAGGCGGGTACAGGCACTGACGCAGGCGTGTGCACGCACACGGATGCCTGTGCACACTCAGGGAGTGACAGAGCCACTGTCACCTCCCCAGAGAACAGATTTTGCCCCGCAGCACCCACACCTGCCAAGAGCAGAGTGGAGCTGCACCATCCCTGGGAGTTCGCAGGGGTTTTAAGAGAAGCACGGCTGGCTCAGCCCCTCTCCGAAGCGGGGAGCAGCAGCTCCCCATCGCAGGAACCGAATATATCTGAGCAACGCAGTTGCACAGGTCCTGCCCTCTTCGGTGGAGGAGCATGGCTCATTGTGAGGTCAGGCACTGCCACTGCTCCGGGCAAAAGGGATCCGGCTTGAAAGGAGCAGCACGGTACCATCTCCCCGCCGCAGGCAGCCGCTCCAGGCGGAGGCTGCGCAGGGTGAAACGGGGGATGCAAAGCTCCACTCTTTCTCCTGGAGCTATTTTTCTAGTACTCTTGGAGAAAATGAGGAGAAATGACATGGAAAATGTCAGAAATAAAGCCAGAAGCAATTAGAGTAAGAGAGAAGGGAGAGCAGCAGGCAAGGTTAGCAGTGAAGTTATCTCTTATTAAAAATGAAACACGGAGGGACTGGAAGCTGATGAGGTGGCAGAAAGGACAGCCTGGTGCTGAGGATCCAGGATGCACAGCACAGAAATTCGCAAGGCGAATGAATCAAGGAGGGAAGCAAGCAGAGGGCTTCTGTTTCTATTGCTAAACTCTCCTTAAAAATAACAAAGCAGAGGGCGTCCTCTGTTCCCAGGATTACAGCCTTCTGCCACACCAGCCTTGGGAAACGATCCTCCAGCTCCACTGTGCTTTTGACCTGACCCGCGATAAATCCAAACGCGTGACACCCTGAGAAAACCCTAGGGTGCTTTTGCCAGGAGGAATTCCTAAGGTCACGACATCACCACAGACTCTGTTCTTCCCACACGCAGCAGCTGTATCCTCGGCTGACAGATGGACAGACATCTCCGGCGGCAGCATGAAGGTGCTCGTGTGCCCGGGCTGTCGGCTGCAGCAGCCAGAGGCACGGGACAAAGACGGGGGACACTGGAAGCCGGCTCGCCACGTGCCTCTGGAATACACGGCGCGGCACGGGAGTGTAACAGAGACGCCAAGGGCCTCCCCCCGCTGCTCAGCACAGGCAAAACCTCAGTTCGGGTTCCACCCTCCAGGACTCTCCATCTACAGCCCGGGCAGAGGGACAAAGCCTCCAGCGATTCCCACGGGGGGCAGACAAAGGCTTCTCGCATCACCACTCACAGTCGGTGTTTTCGGGGGGCCCTGCCCGCCTCCCTCCGTGCCCCCAAGCTGCAGCCATGTTCTGCTGGAGCGCAGGGGCGCGGGGGGTGGCGCAGGCTGAGGGGCTCCCCGAGGTGCTGCGTGGGGTAGGGCTGGCGGTAGGGGCTACACCCACCCATCCGATCACCCCGCAGCTCCTCTGCCCACCCAGTCCTGCGCCCCGGGGAGCAGCCACAGGGCCCGCTGCGAGCGGCAGGAGCGGCGTGGCCGCTCGAGACTCCTCGCCTTGGGACCCCTCTCCCAGCAGCAGGTGATGTGCCGGGAGCACCGTCCCGCTCCGTGGAGGGACGTTTGGCGACTGACCCCTGCCCAACACAACCACTCAAACCCAGGACTTTCCAAATACAAAACTGGGTTGGGGAGAACGAAACAGATCGTGGATTTCACTTTTCCTTAGGGTCTCACTTGTTTAACCCGATGCTGCTTTCACTCGATTCCACTGAGATGGGCTCAAACCACCAAAATCAAGGTACTGCTGGGGCTCCGGGGCAGCAGGCAGACAGGGGCCGGGGCCAGAGCTCTCCAGCCACAGCACCATGGAAATAACAAGATTTCGGCTCAGATGACTTCGCAGCGGTAATGAAAATGTGTTACGTAACACTTTGCCTCCGTCTCCTCTGCTTTGCAATTCTCGATTAATCTCCCAAACACATCCATCCATCCATCCATCCGTCCATCCATTCATCCATCCATCCGTCTATCCATCCATCTGCCCGCGCCCCGGACGCCCCCCAGCCCAATCTCCCGAGCGGCCCCCGCTGGGGCAGCCAGGGGGGAGTGAGCAGCCGGCGAGGGGACGCTGATCGCGGATCCATCTCCTGGCCAGGGCGGGCGAGCGGGACGGGGGGAACTGGGTGGGGGGAGCCTGGCACGGCGCGGAGCGCGGACCGGCC